>OX465547.1:2506681-3106681 GCA_950022955.1 Xestia ashworthii
AGTATGCCGATTGAAATTATATCAATTAATCGTCGTTCTAAATAAACATTATTCTAAATGAAACTATGCGAAATTTGAACATTGTCAAATAAAATTCTGCCATCTAAAAGTATGTCATTACAAATTCGGACATACTTGAACATTTAGCCAAACAATAATTATATTTTTTATAACATATGCCTTTAATACTCGTATATTCGTTTAACGAAAATTATGCCAAGTGACAAGTGTGTTATGCTAAATGAATTTCGGAGCAACAAGATTCTGCCAGATAGATGGAACCCAATTGCAGGACTTGCTTTAGTGTGGCATCGTGTTTCGTTTCATCTCTAATTTGCTCTTCACATAAGGTCAAGTCGTTCATTTTATTATGCTGTATCAAATCAGTGTTTTTGCGTATTGAAACCTCTGGACAATTCGGCTGTTCAATGCTATTTAGCATTCTGGATAGGTAATCAGCAATGATGTTCATGTTCCCCTTTTCTATAAATTATGTCATAATCATAATTTCCAATCACGAGTGCCCATCTCACAAGTCTATTATTGGCAATTTTTGGGAGATTTCGGTGGGCCCAATATATGAATAAGTGGTTTGTCATCAGTTACAACTGTGAACTTTGTACCTCTGAGATATTGGTCGAATTTTTGAATGCCATAGAATATTGCTAATGCCTCGTGGTCTATAACGGAATATTTCATTTCTTTCAGGCGGTTTAAGTTTTCTAGAACCGAATGCAGTAGGTTGTTCAATTTCTTTATCCTCGTGATCCTTTATCCCTATCCTTTCTCTGAGGCGTCGCAGGAGAGGGTAAAGGGGTCTACATTCGTCAAATGCGACAAGCGATTTAGATCTTGTTATTAATCTCTTAGTTTTAATAAATATTTCGTTCTCATGATTAGTTCATTGCCATTTTCCGGTGGTCACCGGTTAGTTCATGTAAATCAGCGCATTCGCTGTGTAGGTGTGGGATAAATCGTTCATAAAAGTTTATGAGTCCTAAGAACGTAAGTTCTTTGGTATTTGTTGGCGGTGGTGGCTTCGAAATTGCTTCTATTTTAGATTTTGTTGGTCGAACTCCATTTTTGTCAATAATATGTCCCAAATACTCGATTTCTGGTTGTAAGAAAGTGCATTTTTTTAGATTTACTTTCAGTCCAGCTTGTTTCAATTTGTTGAAAACCATCGAGAGAGTCTCTGTATGTGTTCTTCGTCATTTTTCCCAGTAATGGCAATATCATCAAAAAATAGGGCGACGTTTGGTATACCATCAAGTAGCTTTTCAAGGAAATGTTCGAAAGGCGCTGTTGCAATACCAAAAGGCATTCTGTTGTAGACACAGTATCCTTTGTGGGTTGATACTGTTAGGTACTTTTTTGATTCAGGGGATATTTCAAACTGCAGCATCCTTAAAGTCGATTTTCGAGTATTTATCCCCAGTGCTAGACGTTGTCTTAACTGAATAAATCATAAAGAGGTACGGGATGACTATGTTTAATAGGTACCGGGTTTATCGTTGTTCGGTAGTCGCCACATATCCGTACTTACTTGGCCATTTGGTTTCAAAACATTGACTGTGGTTGTGGCCCATTCTAAGGGTGTTCTGTTGGGGTCCACTTCTGTTATTATTCCTTCACATAGAAGCCGTTCTAGTCCTATTTCTATGTTTTTGCGTATGCTGAACTAGATGGGATGTGCCGGCTGGTGTTTTGCTTCACTGCCAGGTTTGATATGAATGTTCACTTGAAACTGTCAACAAGGTCGTTTTAGGTAGCTAGCACGACATCCAGTGGTGTGTCTGTGGTACGTTTGATATAATAAACAGGTTTCGGAAACGTCATTTCGTACCTACATTTCGCCCCATTGTAACCCGAAAAGTATAGGATCTGCTTTGTCCATGACGACAACAGGTAATATTTTTTATGTGTTTTCTAGTTCAACTGTTACGTCTGTAATATCTCTCGGTTTCAGTTTAAAATTGCTATAGGCTTGGAGTTTCGGTGCCTTCAACAATGTTGGGGTTCCAATCTTTTTCCACATTTTAGTAGAAATTATTGAGTAGATTGATACAGGGTGTATTTGATAACGTCAATTTTATTCCATCGAGATGTTTTCTTGTTAATGTTGTAAACAGGGTTGGTCTCACTATCACTTTCTTCCGCAGAGGAGTCCGCGTGTGACGATGTCGTTGATGAGGCCTCTGATGTCTCCGTTCGATTGTCAAGCTTCTGTATTTTGTTGTTTTTGTCTGTCTTGTTTTTGCGTTGTGAGTGTCTGGGTTGTGATTACAAATATGCTCTACCTGATTTAATACATACACTTTCGAAATGTCCTGTCATCTCAAATGCTTGACATTGGTGGTTTTTTGCTGTGCAGTGCTCGTAGTCATGTATGTCACGATTTCCGCATCGTCTGCATTGGTCTGGTCGTAACTTCTTGGGTGTTTCGTTGTTGACCGTAGTAACAGTGAATTTGCCTTGTCTCTTCTGTTTGATTCTGTTAATATAGTCATTGTGTTTGTTACTTTCAGTGCTATTGTCGTCCTCTGCGACTTCGCGTGACTGGGCAACTGTAAATATTTCTGAGAATGTTATCTCTCTCGTTTTGCCATCACTTGTGACTTCGCGTAGTTTTGGCCATCTTTGTTTTAAATCTATCTTCAGCTGTGTGTGATTCAAACCGGTTGCGAACCGATCACGGAGTTGTCTCTCCAGCAAGGTCCCTTCATAGCCGCAGTGTTTTGAAAGTTCTTTTAGTCTATTAAAATAATGTTCCATTGTTTTGTCGGGTTCTGTCGTAGAGCCCAAAAAATTAATTAGGGCTGTGTATCGCGTTTTCTTTGTTCTATACAAATCCAAAAATTTAATTTTCATATCGTTTGTACGTCGCTGCGTCAAAGTCAGGAGTTAACGCTACTTTCAGCTCGTAGTATATTTCCGGTGTAATGTAGTTTTTTTTTTGTGGTGTACCCCATACCCGGCATTTCGCTTCAAATAGGTCCACAAAGTTTTCTGCAGTGGCTGTGGCGGGGTTAAACTTGTCGCACTTGAAGTGTTTTACAATGTTTTGTTTTGATGTAGAAGGTGCTGCGTTATCATCGTTGTTTGACACGCTGCTGTTTGATGAGGGGCATCCTGGGTGTTGTAGCTGTTGTAGGAGGACTGTTAGTACCTTTTGTTGTTCCTGTTGTGCGGTAATGAAGGCCGCGAATTGTTCAGTATTCATGTTGTTTGATTACCTACTGACAACACAATTTGCCTCGTCGCCAATAAAATAAAGTTATTTCCTTGAACACCCGTATAAATAGATGTTCTGTGCTTGAAAATTTAAGTTGTATACTATTTCAATTCTCTACAAGACAGCAAAAGACGAATGACATTTTGTTTTATAGGAAACAAATCTAAAGGAGTATTAACACACGTCACAAAGCCTAAAATTGTACATAAAACTAGTTCCTTTTAAAAGAGAAATGAGCGCTCAGTTGGGATTCTAGAACATTCATTGCTTAACAATAAGTTTCTACAGAATTGCGTCATTAAATACCTCCAATGGGAAATACCACAGCGGAACGAATTATTTAAAAAAAAAGGAAAATGGGCATTTTTTACTTCGTAAAAACCTACATGCGTACAGAGGTTGGGTGTAAAGGTAACTAACTCTTACTTAGGTGTTCCAATGTAGTAATTATCCAATGAAGCAAAATCCGCAAAGAACTCCACGGCCGGGTATAATTTTAAAATTATTGGATTTTACTTTATTTTCATATTACAGAGGACAGTTAAGGTCTGACAGTACGCACCTGTTTACTTCCTGCTCCTGATCCATATGTAGGTACAACGATATTTTGTGGTTATAATCAAAACTAAGGTGGGTAGTAGAATTATGATTATTTATTTTGAAGAGATGGCGAGACGACATGGGGCGCCAACCGCGATTGGTGGTTCGAGGTACCGCACAAGAAAAGATCTTGGAAGGACTTGGGGTAGGTATGCCTTTGGCCAGCAGTGAGACAGCATGGGCTGCGCAAAAAAACCTATTTGGGTTACTTCCTACACAGAATTAGACAACTGAAAATAAATCAGTAACACCGTTTGTGAAGCCAGAGCATGTAAGTAGTAACAAGGGGTGAGGCTCCTCAGACGGAGAAGCAAAATTCCATTTTAGCACGAAATTAGGATTTGCAAGAGGGCGTCAGAAAAATGAAATATTAACTGAAAGTGGCGTTAAAATTATTTACCAATATTCATCTTCTCCAAAACTCTGCTTAAAAGTGTTAGCAGAGATGATGTTCCAAGATTTTTTCACAGATTATTACTATTCTATTGTTACTTACGTTCCTACGAAATAAAAATCGTGATGGTGCCTGTTTACATTACTTGTAAGCTTCCTTTTTGGAACGGCTCGGACTGGAAACTTCTTTTACACCTAATAATACAGATGGTGCTTTATATTGAGCTACAATAAGTTGTCCAAAACGGCTGTTCGTTCATTGGCCCAAGAATTAAACGTCCTTCAACATTATCTGCCTAGCTTTTCCAGTCTAACCGGATGCAGCTGAATACCAGTTTTTACATGTCGCGACTGCCTATCTGAGCACCACATAGGTACCAGAGAAATTGTAAGAGGCCCCCTTCCAAGGAGCCCATAAATATCATGTATTTATTATCAGCGTAATGTTAATAGTTAAGATTACAGTTACATGACTTTGTTTTCGTTATTTCAGGATTGGCCCTTTATTCTTTTTTAGTTGTTTCACAATAATTACCACAGTATCCACAAAAAACAGTTATTTCAATCACATAGGTGGTAGGCAAGCTAATTAAACTTGTTAAATGAGAAAATATGGAAGCTTTTAATTTATGAATGTTGATTTTTTATTTAAGACAGGTTTTAAACATATCTAATAAATTGGTGATCAAATTACTATACGCCTATGGTTATAAAGTCTGTAAATAGTAGTTTTTGAGGATTACGAGCGAGATTTTATATTTTTGTAATTACTGTTTAGCACTAAAACGCAAATGATGAAAATGCTTTTAACAATTTTCATCTCAATCAACATTCCAAAGAGAGTCAAGGTACTACCAGCTGCTATTAGCTGGAGGTATATACGAGTACATAGGTACCTCTAGCTAATCGTTGAATTACGGATTTGAACGGTAACTGGTGTTAATTACGATCATTAACGTGTTTCTTATTACTCGTACCATCGGAAAAACACCAAAATGTGGGCCATGGAAGATTCTAATGGCAATTGCTAAATTGTTACTGAGTGCTGCTGTAGGTACTCTGTTTAGAGCTACGGCAGGTAGGGATATCCCAGTCATATGAACACACACACACACTTTGAGTCAGGTTGCTCCTCAAGCTAGGAGCTCACAGTTTCTTTGAAGAATAACCCCCGAAATGAAATAATCTGGAAAATAACCGGAGCTACCGACATAACCTGCAGAGAAAGAGCCCTGAAGAGGCCTTTGACGGGTGACCGATGGCGGATAGAACAAGCGTATCCTGGAGAGCACACCGTGTATCAGCAAGCGTATGAGTGGGACTGCCCAGCTGGACGTGCCGACGATCTGCTGTGTCAGACTGGGAGACGGAGGGACAGGGTCACAGGGTGTTGTGAGAGGCCTAGGTCTAGCAGTGGACTGCGACAGGCTTATAGCTGCCTATCGATGTTCTCAACAATAATGTTACTAAGTACTTTTAGTAGATAGATAGATGGATGTTTGTTATTTTATCACAAGTTTTTGCGTACTGAACCTATTTAAATGAAATCTGGTGCTTACACAGATAGTTTCAGTCTGGATCAATATATATAATACCTACTTTTAATCCCAGTAGTTACGTTACCTAGCTCCTTGCAGACGTAGCCGCGGGAAGCCAGGCAAGTATAGAATTATGCTACACAAGAGAGGATTTTGATGGTATTGCACAATCTGACAACCACACGGTGACGTCAAAACATTACCGATCTGCATTACTTATTCAATGAATGCATGCTCACGTCAGTGTAATATACGAGAATACTGATTTTTGAATCTCAAGTTATATCTCTACAGTAGCTACCTATTAATGTATGTTATGTATGCACGATGGACATACACGTACGGCTTTAAGGAAAATGCTAGACTTCTAGAACAAGACACTATTCGTAACTATTTTATCAACAAAAAAGCGAAAATCTGTCAAGTGCCGTCGATTTTAAAGGTACAAATAAAGTTGACGAATACGGCAGAAACGGCACGACGGTTTTTTGTTCTGTTCTTGTATGTTTCTTCCTCTGGGTTTGAGAAACAGGAAACGGGCTGGTTGTGTTTGCAAAATTGCCCACACTTACCTGACAGTATAGTCAGAGATATTTTTCAACCTCACATGAATGATGAGCCACTGTGGTATGCAGAGAACTTACCCTCTGGGATCGCAGGGTCAACACACGTTGCGCCTTCAAAATCAGAGCACAGAAATTAACAAAAATACAGATTGTGTAATAATTAACACGCTTTTTCATATTATATTAAACTAGTGTGTTTCACGCGTTCGATGCACTTCGAAGTGAACTACGTAAATTCTTTCACTGTCTTTTGTTAGTCATACCTACATTGACAATGTCGCGATCATCCATTACTTCCAGGGTAGTCCTCGAAATTCAAGTTGTCTTAAGTTTTTTTGCAATTTGCAGGTCATTTTCAGGCTGTATGTTAAACAAAATATAAATAAACACCTTTGCATAGAATAGAATACGTCCTTATTTGCTTAGAATGAAGGTTATATAAGTACATAAAAATAAGTTGTTAAATTATACCTACCTACAGGGTGTAAACAACCTCATCACGAAGTCAACCAAGCATTCTGTACATCAAACTAAGTAATGAATTGAATAGTACGGGGATCGTGGAATCTAACATTAAAAACATGTATTTAAAAAACTAAATTATCAAAAAGTTGTAACTTTGACCCCCATTATCTCCGTAACTAGAAGGTTCCCAGGTATGGCGTAGAACCAAAAAATGATCTCAATGACGGGGAGAACAAGTGCCTTTAGGCTTCGTTAAGAGGTTTTTTACACCCTTTATAATAGGACCCATGCACATTCTGCCTTAATATAAGTACAGTCACGTCTAATAATATGTAAACACTTAAGAATTTTTTAAATTGTGTTTCTCCAAATGTACTGATTAAAATTTAATGTTATTACGTACATAGGGATCTGGAACTCATATTTTATGAAAAAGATCCAATTTCCTAGTTACAATCGTTATTTCTCGCGAAAATAGCTATAATATTAAGGAAAGTGTTTACATATTATTAGACGTGACTGTACGAGCATGCAAATGTACATAGCAGAGGGCAATAAAGATATTACAAAAATAGTATATTTTATAACGAGGGACTAAACGAAGCCATTATATACCCGAGGTGGTTTGACTCCCGAGCTTGCGAGGGAGTCATTAAAAAGCGAGGGTATATTAAGTTGGCGTTTAGTCTCGAGGTGTAAACTGTACTTTTCACTTCGAGTGCGAGAAAATTAGTCATTTAAAACCGAACAAATTTACACTCGACAAAAATTCTGAACTGAGCGGTTAGTTTTTTTTTCTATCAGGTCAGTCACAGATTAACAATTTAAAACACAACACAAACTCTCAACATTGTCGCAATGAAGATGATCCACACTCCACAGATAATTAGTACCTACGAGTACATTACTGCAGCGGCTAGCAACAGAGGCATTGCACATACTTTTCAAAATCAACGATGCACACAAACAACAATAATTCGAAATTTAAATAATACCTGATCAATTAAAAAAAAAAAAACCTAAATACATGTGACCATGTTTCAGAGTAAAAGATTGTTCCATTTTTAAATTACTTTTTACTCCCTAGGGAATAAACGGTCACTTTAATCCCGCTTCGTAGGGCTATAATGGCGTACTTTTAGAGCATGAGAAGTGAAATAGTATATTTTATAACGAGGGACTAAACGAAGCCATTATATACCCGAGGTGGTTTGACTCCCGAGCTTGCGAGGGAGTCATTAAAAAGCGAGGGTATATTAAGTTGGCGTTTAGTCTCGAGGTGCAAACTGTACTTTTCACTTCGAGTGCGAGAAAAATAGTCATTTAAAACCGAACAAATTTACACTCGGCAAAAATTCTGAACTGAGCGGACAGTTTTTTCTTCTATCAGGTCAGTCACAGATTAACAATTTAAAACACAACACAAACTCTCAACATTGTCGCAATGAAGATGATCCACACTCCACAGATAATTAGTACCTACATTACTGCAGCGGCTAGCAACAGAGGCATTGCACATACTTTTCAAAATCAACGATGCACACAAACAATAATAATTTTTCTGGCGTTGAAGATTTCATTTGTTTTTTTTTTTCAATAAACCGCTTTCTATTTGCAAGCCAATTCGAAATTTAAATAATACCTTTGATCTAACAAAAAAAAAAGTTAAGTACTGTTTTGTGACCATGTTTCAGAGTAAAAGATCGTTCCATTTTTAAATTACTTTTTACTCCCTAGGGAATAAACGGTCACTTTAATCCCGCTTCGTAGGGCTATAATGGCGTACTTTTAGAGCATGAGAAGTGAAAAATATCTTTTACATATCTCTTGCTCTGTAAGTACACCCTTACACCCCTGAATGCCGGGGTGTATGACTATCATTACAGCATAGGTTTTGGAATTTGAAAAAAGAACTGTCATACTCATACTGCACGAAGAATATTTTTAAAAAGTTATTTTTTTTTTCTCGGTATCGATTAATTACTCGAATCGGAATCTAGACAATTTATTTTATAAAGATTTTATTTTAAATATGGAACTATTTGTTTCCACATCGTATGTTAGATGGAATGGATTTAAAAATCAAACTGGCCAGCAAGATTTGACGCGCTTGCGTGCGTGAAAAAAAAAAGGCAGTCTACTAGTAGGCGCGAAAGCATCGCGAAAATAATTAATTTTCTTGTTTGAGTTCTTTTTCAAAAGTTTTAAACATGTCTAGTGACGAAGACATAGATCTAACGCCCGATTTTATTAAAGAAAGGGCCCCAACTAGCAAAAAGTGGTTTTTAAACTATCCTAGAACCATCATTTATCGAGGACTATATGAGACTTATATCCGCATATAAGTGGCGAAAATGGCCCACTTTATAAGTCTACTTTTAATTGTAACGTATTTATATTAGACCGCTGAAATGCCATATAGCAATTACTCCTGTAAATCTCAATATAAGTAAGTTTTAGTAAAAAATAAGATTAATAAGCGCCTAGAAATGCTTCTATAAACTCATATTGTGAACAGTCGCGCATTGTTGTGCTGTGTAAAATTTTTTTAAAGTATTTTTAACAATCAGAATTTATTTATGTCAACCATAGTAGAAAAATCTTATTGTTGTCAAATTGGTAGTCTTAGTTAGCTTATTCGTATGGGAACGTGAATTTTCTGTGAAATCTATCATGGTTTTGATCAAAATTTTAAAGCGCCTCTGGAAATTTGCTTATTTACATTTTAATATTAATTAGTTTTAAATAAATTTTATGAAGGCAGCTGCCATTTTATTGGTGAGCATTTCCAAGTGTGATATAGTGCTAAAATAAGTATTTTTAGCATTTCCAAGAGTGACATAGTACCAATATAAGTATATTGGTTTTATATTGTGTTTTCTTAAAACCGAAGAAGATTCGCCATTGTTACCGATTAGGGTTCCGTAATGCCCAGATATAAATCGATTGATATTTATAGATATGTAAGATAAGTTAAAGGAATATTTTAAGGGTTAGTGCTACGCGCTAGGTTTAACATTAGTTTAAACATTGTTTTTTATTTGACTTAATTATATAACAGGTATGCCGACGATAAATCGTCACAAACAAGACTATGCCGATGTTCCTGGATATCCATCGATTTTTAACCAAACATATTTCCTATCTTTAAAGAACTTAAAATAGCGGAGGGGGAAATTGTAAGGTCACGTCTTGTACTAACCTACAGCAAACGGTGCCAAATTTTGAACTTGGAAGATGATACATAATATAGGTCAAAACTGGTATCTCGAACTGTTGAAAACTGGGACTTAATTCATCAACATTTATGTTTAGAGAAATCTTATTTGGTAAACAAGAAACATTGCCATACATTTTTTTTCAAACATTTAATCAAACCGTTGTGCCAATAGTGCCCTGGGGCTGAAATACTGATGTGTAGGTTTTATCTATATTGGTATCCAGTAATTTTCGTTTGTCTTTAGGCAAAACATTGTATTCTCATAATATTTAAAATTTCAAGTAAAAAAAAAAACCGGCCAAGAGCGTGTCGGGCCACGCTCACTGTAGGGTTCCGTAGCTTCCCAGACCATTAAAAATACCAACATTTTTCGTCAGCAAAAATAACTTTGTTTTTCATAGTATTTGTATGAAAAACAAAGTTATCATTTGCGTTTTTTTTAAAAAGTGCTATATAACTCAAAAACTATTCAACTCATCAAGTTGAAAATAATTTTCCTAGAAAGTTCATATAAAGGTCTACTTCTGTGATTTTTTTCATATTTTTTAAACTTATGGTTCAAAAGTTAGAGGGGGGCGGACACATTGTTTTTGACTTTCGGAGCGATTATTTCCTAAAATATTAATATTATCAAAAAATGATTTTAGAAAACCCCTATTCATTTTTAAATACCTATCCAACAATATATCACACGTCAGGGTCAAAATTAAAAAAAAAATCGCTCCCCACTTTACGTCTGGGGTAGGTGAGGTACCCTAATAAAAATGTTTTTTTAAATTTTTATTTTTGCACTTTGTCGGCATGATTGATGCCAAATTGGTATTGGTACCAAATTTCAGCTTTCTGGTGCTAACGGTCACTGAGATTATCCGCGGACAGACAGACAGACAGACAGACAGACAGACAGACAGACATGGCGAAACTATAAGGGTTCCGTTTTTTGCCATTTGGCTACGGAACCCTAAAAAAGAAGAGAAAAGCCCAGTTTTTAATAGAATAACGCAGTTCAACATTTTAGTTTGACGACCCGAATGGCGCAGCGGTAGTGAGGCTGCCTTACGTTCTTAGGGTCCTGGGTTCAAATCCCGGTAGGAGCAAATGTTTGTGTGATGATCATGGACATTCGTTTCCGAGTCATGGATTTATATGTATAATAAGTATGTATTTACAAACAAAAAAGGTATATATGTAGTATATCAACTATCTGGTGTTCACGACACAAGCCTTGCTTAGTGTGGCACTAGATGGCGTTGTGTGTTAATGTCCAGCGATATTTATTTATTTGTTATTTATTAATTTAGTTATAATCCGAAAGTTCTTCGTTATTATCGCTTTCATTATTGCTCAAAGATTTGGTACTTTCGTAGTCCGAACCTCTTCCATCTAAAGTAGTACTAAAATTATCTTGTCCAGAACCCTCGCTAGAATCCACGATATGGTCTTCACCATTTGTACCTAATCAAAATGGCTGTTGCCAAATCCTACAATAGAATTTGCAAAACTATATAAAGCGTGTTTTCGCCTGTACTGGTCGTTACAAGCAAAAGTGGCTTCTTAAGAGTTTTAACCAGGATTGTTTGAGATCACTTTAAATGGTCCGCAGATGTTATCTTATAGGCGCATATAAGTCCGAGTTACCGGAGTAATTACTCTTCAGTGCAATTACTCCTGTTTCATGCTTTAATAGGAGTCTTGATCCTATATTTGCAAGGAAATATGATCCCATATACCGATATAAGTACAAATTATAGGATTAAACGTGCTTGAGTAAAAATAGCATGAGTTTATGCTGTTAAAAGCGCAGTAGCAACCACCAAAACCATCATCGGAGCTTTATAAGTCCACGTAGCATTATAAAACCATCATCGGAGCTTTATAAGTCCACGTAGCATTATAAAATCGCATTCCAGGATTATTTTGCTAGTTGGGGCAAAAACAGTTGTCGAAAATATATTACCGCCGAACTCGAAAGAAAGATATGTAAAGGCATACGACGAATTTATGAAATGGCGGTCAGAAAAAAAAGTGAAATCTCTTTCTGAAAGTGTTTTTATATCATATTTTGATGAATTATCTAAGAGGCTACAACCTTCCAGTTTATGGTGCTTTTATTCCATGCTAAAATCTACAATGATGACAAAACATGACGTGAATTTGAAAGATTTTTCTAAACTTACTGCTTTCTTGAAAAGGCAGTCTGACGGCTTTAAAAACAAGAAATCGAAGGTATTTACTGCAGAAGAAGTACAGAAATTCTTAAATGAAGCTCCGGATGAAATTTATTTAGCAATAAAGGTACCTACGTATTTACTTGCCCTTTTTAATAAGTTACCAAAATATTTCACAAAAATACTATGCGAATTTGGTGCCTTTAATACAACTTATGTCTTTTTTACAGGTTGTTCTAATTTTTGGGATATCGGGAGCCTGCAGAACCGTGGAATTGACAAACTTGACAATAGAAAATGTAGAAAAACATAACAAATTACTACTCATAAAACTGCCTAACACGAAAACTAAAATTGACCGGTCATTTGTTGTGCATGAAGAATTTGCAAATTATGTTGAAAAATATCAAGCTCTTCGGCCTGAAAACGTGGATACAAATCGTTTTTTTCTTAATTACAGTAAAGGAAAATGCCACAGACAAGTAATAGGAAAAAACAAATTTACAGGCATGCCAAAGCAAATAGCCACATATTTAAAACTGAGTAACGTAGAGTTATACACCGGGCATTGCTTTCGCAGAACATCAGCGACTCTATTGGCTGATTCGGGAGCCAACCTCACTCTGTTAAAAAGGCACGGCGGCTGGAAGTCCAGCAAAGTGGCCGAAGGTTATATCGAAGATTCGATGGCAAACAAAAGCAAAATTACTTCTAAAATAACAGAAAATATAAACTTAAAATCACCACGTCAAAGCACATCATCTGAGCCATTTTTTAATGAAGAAAATAGTACCAGTCAACTGCCGCCATTTACGATGCAAGAACCTCAAGTCACTCAAACTCAAGTCTTATCATCACAAACTCATATTCAAACTATAAATATACCTAAAAAGAACGTGACCATATCTCTTACAAATTGTAATAATTTTACTATTAATTTTAATTAAATACACATTTTTTTTCTTCTTAATAAATGTTCATTGAAACCTGCTGTCTTGTTGTTTACTTACCTCACAATCGATATGTAAAGCAGAGTATTTATCTCGGGCTTTCTTCCTTCGCTTCGCTCAGGCGCCAAAAACCTCGTATGCAATTGATGTCATACAGCCCTTGGTTAATAATCTACTAATAAGGAATCCTGCACAGAATAAAAATGACATTTGTCCAAGTATAATCCAATATTTTAGACTTTCACGGTTTATCACTACACTTAAAGTACTTTCTGGATAATCCCTCGTCGATAAACAGCGTTGAAATATCGGGAGAACATACTCGTAGAACAAATAAAAGAAAATCACGGGTATTATAAGTACTTTAACTTTACGTTTTTTTTTAATCGTTCCAACTATAGATAAGTTTTTAATTTGTTCAGGTATTTTATTATTTCAGGAGTAGATACCTACCTATTATAGGTAGGCATAAAATTAAAAATTAAGTACTGAAAATGTGAAGGTAGGGCCTAGCATTTTAATTCACAAAGACAGCTCTGTTAGGTGCCTAAGCATGCATAATAGGAACCTAAATAGCATAACGGAGCTGACTAGAGTCAATGATTGCAATTTACCTATTACGTTACAGTCAAATCCCGAACAATGGCGTATCTCGAAATATAAATAAACGGGTAAAGTTGAACACAATTTGGAACGGAGAAGGAACTCAAAGCTCATCCACCACTGCGGTGTCCTCGAACACATCAGAAATTACAGGACTTGAGAAAACACTATAGACGCCGCGATTTACGTGACCGTGTACTCGTAAGTCGTATGTATCATCGCTGTCTTTCGTAGACGTAGTGTAGAAGATGAAGACAAGAATATGTCTTAGAATTATGAAAAATGTCTGCTCAAGTTTATGCAGTACCTATGGCAAAGTTAGAAAGTAGATACCAAGTTATAGCTTGATGGGGCAAGAAGAAAAACACTAGTGATTGAAAAAAATACGACAGAAAAATTGATGGATGTAGAAGTACCTATATAAATCCTGTGTGAGTGGAGAATTATATTATCAAACATTGTTTAAGCTTTCACGGTCAATTATCGGGAGCTCAAAATAATGAATAATCACGGAGGATATCCCTTATGTGACAATATCAGTTTTGAATTACCTATAATATGATAGAAAAGTGAGTTGGTGATTTCTTGCCGGTTGAAACAGGCAAATGAAAGAAAAAAGCATGGTGCACCGAACGTACCATGGCAGCATGGCATGGAGTAGGGAGACTATTATTTGACACGAGTTCGGTTTCCACAGCTACAATAATGGCACATACATCACAACGCAGTGCAAATTGAAAATGATCCAGACACTTCTCAATTGTGTCTCAATTACTTGATGCATGGAGTTCTGATTGCAGCTAGCTACTGCCCAGTGTGGCTGCAATCGTCTTTATCCTCAGGATGAAACCACTTCTGCAACATCCTCCAATTACTGACAATTTTCTTTGATCGTTATAACATAATGGTTTCAGTTCCAATTGTAACATTTTCCTGGCGTCTCCGCAATGTTTGTTGTTAGTTGTAAGAGTACCTTATACTTGCGAACCTCATAATTGAAGCCGAGCTCAGGAGCTGTCAGTGTCATCATAGCATTGGAGTTAGCGAATCTTCTGACTACTCTGACTGCTGTGGCAAGACAAAAAAGTTGTTTTAGGAAGATGCCGTTAATATATTGTGTTCTTATGCATAAAAAAATCTTGCCTGTACCTAAAGAACTTTTTTTTTTTAATCTTTATTTTTTAATTTAGGGGTTTTTGTCCAATAAGGATAATATGTCAACCCCATCATACCTTATAACAATATAAACTCAACAAAAAAAAACCTTAATTAAGTACCTACAAATAGATTTTCTTAAAAATACAATGAGTAGTATGCTTAACAAAATTCGATGGTTAACGAATTACAACTGTTGGGTATAAGTACTTAACAAAGCCAGATCGCCAATACTTTTAAATTAAACAGATTTTTTTTATTAAACAAGCATTTATTGAAAAAAAAGACGCATTATAACAATGGTGGTAATTGAAGTGGCAGTCTTTAAAAAACCTGCCAAGAGCGAGTTGAACTCGCGCACCGAGAGTTCCGTACAAACTTTTTAAAGGACAAACTTAACTTTGCTGTTCCATCCCTTGAAACGGCTATTTCACCAACCGTGAATAATAAGTTTGTTATAGAAAAATCGTTTTTTTTTTGTTATTAAACAACATTCTTTCCTGTTTAATATGTGCTGTAATAAGACATTGCTTCTTGCCAAATTTCCTACCATAGGCCATATACCACATATTGGTTTTCGACCCAAAACCTATAGGGTACTTCTGGTTGACCTAGAATTGTCAATTTTGGTTAAAAGCAAGGTCTTACAGCACAAGTAAAGGGAAAATTCCGAAAAATAAAAAATGTTTCACAAGTAGGATTGACTCACGACCTTGATTTTTATACACCTAATAAGGACTATAGACTTCAGTATCTGGTATATATTTCAACTTGCTAGGCCCACCCATTCCTGAGAAAATCGGGGGTGACAGACGGTCAGATGGACAACAAAGTGGTCTTATTAAGGGTTCCTTTTTTCACCTTTTGAGGTACGGAACCCTAAAAACATAGCCTAACGTTACATTTAAGTCAGAATACTGTAATAAATCCTTTCTTTAACCACCGACGCTAAAACAGGGGTGTTATAAGTTTGACCGCTAGGTATGTGTGTCTCCGGGGTTGCGGGCCTGTTCCGGGGTTGCGGGCCTGTTCGAAAGAGATACCGCGGCCCCGGAACATAAAGGGCGAGGAAGGAACATGGATGGGTTTTGGTCAGTAAAAGTCTGACACTCCCTCCCGCTCCGCCCAGAGTTGGAGAAGTCATTTGATGATTTCCCATCCGAAAAAAAAAAAGGTATGTGTGTCTGTCTGTAGAACCGGTTTAGATGCGGTTTTTTTTATTTAAAGACAGGTTTTTTAGTGATGCTTCTTAGACAAGTTTTATCAAAATCGGTTTAGCCGTTTCAAGGTCATTGCAGTGAGCACATCGACCATATTCCTACATGCTCAAGGAATTGATCGACATTATCATACTTTCTGTCATTTACAGGTCATGAGGGGAAGACTTCGACATTCTCTGAACAGAATGTCGAAGTCTTCGCGCTCTTTTTCTTTCTCTTCATGCCGTACTACAGCAATTCTTTCTCTCTCAGCACTTTCTAACTAATTATGAATATTTTGTTGTGTGCGTGTTCGGGGCAATATATGATAATCTCGAGCAGCAGTTAGTCGCGCATCACGTTCATCACTCGTTTCAAAAGACCTGTTAGTAGAGGTGCGAATACGCTGAGAACTCAAGCGTGATTCTGTATCGGTAAACGTTTCCGATTCGCGAGACAATGCATGTCGCTCACGATCAGCGGACAGTCGCGCATCACGTTCCACGTACACTTGTCTCTAGAGACCAAGAAGCAGATACGCTGAGAACTCAAGCGCAATTCTCTATCCGTGAACGTCTCCGACTCGCGAGACAATGCATGACGTTCACGATCAGCGGTCAGTCGCGCATTTATTCTTCACTGGTCTCTTGAGACCTGGATGTAGATGCGTAAATACGCTGAGAACGCATAGGCGTGCTTTGCGTTCGGAAGAGGTTTCCACGGAGCAAGTTGCAGCCTGATGTTCTCGAACAGCATCAATTCTCTCCTGACGCTCTTCGGTAGATTCTTGAGATCTTAGTATCCTCAATCTTTTAGCTCCTTTGGAACATTGGGAAAGATTTGACCTCTTTCTAGGCATGGTTATAGTTTCGTTGTGAAGATTAGGTATACCTGATCAATTAACATCTAAGTGACTGCTCCCCTGCGTTAGCGGGTAGGCTACCGAGTCACGAAGATAAATGGAAAAGGAAATTAAGCACTCAAATAACATAAGCCCCGAAGACATATTTATTCGATAAAATTAAATAATAAATGGGGGTTTTGGACAGTAGAGTCAAATTTTCAATGATTTACCATCGTCATCGAAAATCAGTCCTAAACTGTTACCGCTTTCACCGCGTGTAGATACTCGTTATTTTATAATTATACAGTGAAATTAGTGATAGCTTTGCAATAATTTTCACATCAGATGTTTCTGATCTTCGATTTTTATAAGTCAACGGGAAATGCCCATCAGACTGAACAACTTTTGCTAAGACGTCATTCCTATATGTGTTATGGTGTAGCTGGGCTCTTGGAGTTCTACAACAGGTGTTCCAGATCTTCAAATTTATTCTCTCAGCAGAAAATGCTCATCACGTGGAACAATTTTTGCTATGGTGTCATTTTTGTATTTCTTATAGTTTAGCTGGTCTGTTGCGGTTCTGCATCAGGTGTTCAAGTTTCCAAGATAAATTATAGCCTATATGTTGCCCAGACTTAATATCTATACAAGAAAAAAAAACATTCAATTCCGTCCAGTAGTTCCAAAGATTAGAATTCTTTTTTTAATGTATTCCATGTACAGACACAGTTTTTTTACTGTTTTATTTTATATTTTATTATATGTTTAGGTATAAGTATGTATAGATATAGATTTGAATTTTCACCATAGTAAACGTCACACATGTACAGTCAGCAAAATAGTTAGGTATGCAGGCTAGCAATCTTCTTACTACTATTATAAGTGGGAAAGGGATATAACCAATCTGTTTGCAATTTCGTTCAAATCCTTTCAGTAGTTTCTGCGTGAAAGAATAGCAAAAATCGATCTTTACAGACTTTTACATTTATAATAGTCGTAAGAAGATTGCTAGCCTGCATACCTAACTGTTTTACTGACTGTACGTACGCAAGCAATAATTACAATTAGAATAACCTAATAAGGTTTCAACCGCGGCTGAGCCACGGGATAGTGACGCCATTATGTGAACGTAGGTACAGATTAAAAGTAGGGGCAATTCAGGACACTTGCCCATCAGATGAGATGATGGGTACCTAGGTACTTAGAGCTCCACATTGTACTTAATCGCAGTAAGAAGTATGTACCTAATCCTATAATGAAGTGAGCAATCTGCGTATTCTAATGACGTGATGCCCGTTTTACTCGCATTTTTATACATATTTATAATAGAGTCAGCAAAAGCTGCGACATTAAAGACTTGAGCAACTTTTTATGCAAAAACCAAAATGGTGTGCCAAACTGACAGAAGACATTTTAACTGCAAATAGGATTATTTGCAGTAGTTTAGTTTAGTAGTTAGTTTAGTAGTTTAGTTTGTAGTAGTTTATTTGTAGATGTGTGGATACACATCTGCACACACACACACACACACACACTCACTCGGCTCTAGAACTTTTTTAATTTTATTCATTACTTTAGAATTCTTTTTATTTTTTTAATGTGATATATATTTTTTTTTGTAAAAAGATAATCCTTATTTACCTACTTACCGCAAGTACCTACCACATCAACAAATTATATGTTTTAATTATAAGTAAACGCAGCTCCGGCCCCCAAGATACGGGCGCAGCCTAGTTTAGGGACCTCTGTTTTCTAAATATTTATGTTAAAATTTTACTCGTTACGATTTTGTCATATTGTTACGTTTGGTTTAGAAAATGATTGAAACAACGACTCAATGAATTTATTCTTATTTTTACCTATTATTCCAAAATTTATTTTTCAATATTCTTCCTCGATAACTTGCTCTTATCGCTCTACTGTTAGATAGAAGTTGCGATGTATTTCACGCTCGTGGATTAGAGATATTGCCTTCAAAAATTTGTCCATTGCTGCTCATTTCGCCATCTCTATCTTGGGATCCACTATATATATGTTTTATTTTTCCATTTTCTACGATATGCGGCCCAGTCGTACCTACTGAGCCGCATGGTTATTTGTGCCGCTTCTGGGTTTGCTACTTATTTCAGTTTGTAACGAATTACTAATGGAGTGTCTGACGCGGTCCGTAAGTAAGTATGATGTCCACAGTATACTTTTTACAATTAATTGATGGTGGACTAACAATTTATTGATGGTGGAAACAAGCCTATTGATCCAACCGCCTAAAGAAATCCTCGACCAATATTCGTCGAGGCTCTTGACCAGGGGTTCCCAAACTTATTTTGTCTGCTGCCCGTTTTGAGGAAAAAACATTTTTTAGCTCCCCCATTTTTTCACCTACTTAAAAACGACTGCTTCAAATTAAACTAATTATTTTTAGCTATATTAGCAAAGATTAAACATTCACTCATAAAACGAGACTTACTATAACCCGCAAATATGAATAACTCTTACGGGCTACACCTGCCAATGAGAATGATTATTGAAACGCAACTTTATGGTATTCAGACAGAGTAAAGTATTATTAATATGATACTAATATTAATATTAGTTGATGTTCACAAGTTGTAGTCGAGAGTCGAGAACTCAGTCGATGTCTAAGAGTCTTCCTAGATGAAATTACAAGTCGCCCCTTAAGCCTCTACACAACGCCCCCATTATTTTTCCGAGACTCTTACTGCCGCCATTTATTCCTGCAGCGCCCACAAGGGGGCGTTATCGCCCACTTTGGGAAAGGCTGCTCTTGACCATTTGATTACGCCATTGGCCGTTACAACAATCGCGACAGTGTTAGCAGAGCCCACATTTCACATATCGCGAACCTTGTGTGCCTAGTCGAGATTGTTTATTTGTTTCTCTTTCTCAGCTTTCACGAGGTTCTCGTCATGCGGGATGGTCACTTCGATTATCAAAACGCGACGCGCTGATATCGGTCTAGTTGCTATGTCAGGCTTAGGTATTGGCGACAATAGTCCTGTCAATGATATATAAATAAAAAAGTAAAATAATCTACTCGTCTTTATTGCCGACCACTTCTTATTGTTTGGCCGTGTACATCGGTTTTAAAGAATTTATCGAAATTTAAAAAGAAATGTCAGATTATTCACTGCACGCGTATTAATTTACACGATTTTATGTATACAGACCACGTCAAAAAATTAAATTACATTTAATTAACTCAAATCGACATCAGAACGTAAATTTCTTTAGCTGCCCGTTTTTTTTTGCAAAAGAGTGTCCTTGACAGTTTGAGCCATCCTCTCGATTGAAATTTTTATGTTTTCTTATTTTCAATTGCTTCTCTTGTCAGCCTCAAGCCTTGTTGTTGTTCAATAGAAATAATAATCACGGAAGATACCCCGTAAGTGACATTTTAAGTTTATTGTGAACATAGCTTAAAACAATGTTCTCTTTTGTTCAATCTGGTTAAAATAGGTTTGTTTGAAGTGAAAACTTCTTTAGGCGCGTTGAGGTCTTTTTGGGTGAACAGATTAAGTCATGGAACTCGCGTGACCGTCACCTAACGCTTCGTAGCACTCGTAGCCGATTCGCTACGGCGTAGCACCACTAGGCGTGCGCGGGGCACAACCCGTAGATTATAGATAACGTAGTTTTCACTTCTATCGACAGTATAAGTTTTATTTTGTTGTGCTGAATGACCGAGTATCAGTTCATTTGAGGAAGTATGTAAAAACACTCAAATTGAACATTGCAGTGTTTCCCTGCATGACAGCTTTGAAACGTTTTGATTCAATAAATTACTGGCTACGAGTACACTAAATTATTTTTTAAATGTCAATGAACTTTGAATTTGAAATGAAAAAATAGTAAGTACCTATTTATGAGTCGGGGCACAGAGCATCTTTATAAGACGGGGGACTTTTGGGACCGAGACCCCGGTCAAGTATTCCCCCTAAATATTTTTGAGTGATTTGTCAGTCATGGAATAAATCTATAGATGCTTTATGAATAAATCTTCTATAGAAGCCGGTACTAACTGGGTTGTGGAGGTCAGATAGACAGTCGCTCCATGTAAAATACTGGTATTCAGCTGCGTCCGGTAAGACTGGAAGCCGACCCCAACATAGTTGGGAAAAGGCTAGGCAGATGATGATGAATCGTAATTTGCAGGCGCGCCTGTACCGCACGGGTAGGTAAGTAGTTGTAACATTATGAGTTGCAAGAGAAACGCAGGCATCTTTGAAGTGCACATTTAATTGCTGTTATAATGCACCGACCAATGATGCTAGCTATTGTAAACTGACAATTGTAATGTATTGTCACTCGGTCATATATCGTAGCCTTGACAATATTAGATGCCGATGTTAAGGTCGCGCTCGTTAGTGATCGAGCAACGTATTATTAGTTCTTATTGTTATTGACAGACGAGCTCGGGTCTAAATAATATCAGCTGCACGGGTCATTCTTCAAGGTTAAGCAGCGCTTGCTAAGATACGTCTGTGGATGGGTGTGATCACCCATTACATACTGAGTTTCCGTTGTGCCTCGGAAAGCAAGTTATGCCGTTGGTCCTGGCTGTCATTCGTAGACCTTTGAGTCGTTACAGGTATTCAGTGGCTTGAAAATCTGATAACCATGTCGTATTGCCAAGGTAAGAGTAACTGGGTGGTGGAGGTGAAATAGGCAGTAGCTTCATGTAAAATATAGGTATTCCGCGGTGGACTGGAAGCCGACCGCAACATAGTTGGGAGAAGGCTGAAAATGTTAATGTTATCGACAAACGAAGTACCTACCTACTTAGTCTGAGACTGCACCTACATTTCTGTTTTCTGCGTTTTCTAAAACAAACTATTAAAACTTTGTAATTATTAAAAAACATATAAGGTAGCTAGACAATCAAAATGAACACGATTGAATAAGGTTAATAATGTGAATATGCCCACGGCTTCGCGTGTGGAGTTTGGTTAGTGTCCTACGAGATCGTTCGAGATCGGGATTAAGACTACCGACTCACGCAGACCCTACGCGACGCCTACCTGAGTTGGACCTACCACTGCATATTATTTTTTTTTGCTAATTTACTAGTTTATTAGGAAACAAGGTTTTCTTTCTGACTTCTTAACTATTTTGTGATTAGGTACGTCTTAGAATTATTAGCAGTTAATTATCATCAATTGCTTAGTACTTAGCCAACTAGATACGTTGCGAACGGATTCCAGTCGAACCAGATTCAGCTGAATATATTATGCAGGTAATTTTACACGTTGGACTGCTTATCTGACCTCGACAACACATTGAATACGAACACGACCCCCTCTGGTGTAAGGCTGGATGCCAAACGTTCAGCCTACTGACTACCGACAACGAACATCATCACCATCAATCTCTCTACCCTACGTCTGACGAATAACCGCGACTGCCACTTCCAGCGGATTCTCGCTGTCTCCACCAGGTTGTCGGTGCACCATGTTCGGGCTCACCCGCGCGGCGTGCCTGCTGAGCTTTTAGCATGATACGTTTTCACTTCTGGGACACAGACCTCTTCTATTTTGAGGGGACGATAGGGCCGTTGTCTACCTAACCTATGCGGGCCCAGTGTTGGTGTAATGTCACTAGAATTCCAAGAATTAGTTTCTCCCTACCAGTTTCTTCATGATTTTTTCCCTCGCTATCTTAAGTCATGAAATTACACAAAGTAAAGTAGGTACTGCTTGGGTTCGAACAACGGCCTCCAACTAGTATATCGGGGCTGGAAACAACTTCAACTGATGGATTAACATAGTTTTGATAGAACTTAGATTCCTCAATCATCATGCTGTCCAGCTCCAATTAGCCCCTGACTATACTTACAGAAACAGTTACAAATATTTTATAATCCTTCCCATCTCGATTCCTTTCGATTCGATTTCCATCTCTTCTGATCTTGGCATGACGATCCTACTGATCTTAGATGTAGCTGGTAAGCGGTGTTAAGTAGTATGAGTCTACGAGGATCAGTCGATGCGCAGAAACATCACAGGAATTAATTAAAATTAGGGCAGCAGGAGAATGATGCAGATAAACGTTGGTCAAAGTAAGATGAACGGACGGCCGTCTATATGATTAAAAAAAACTTATTTGCAAAAATATACAACCGAAAAATAGGAAAATAACTTTAGCTTCGGAAGTCCATAGCTTTTAATTATTATTAAGGTACTGTTTTTGCCACTGCGTTGCAAAATGGAGCCACTGGACTGGCCTTGTGATGAAAGTACCTGCTACAGTTTGAGTAACCAGACCAGTAATTAGGGTAGACTATCTTTACCTTCGTTAATCGTTATAAAATTGTCATAAATCATTCTTGTCCCATAAATTATAGATTGTATCCAAGCGTTTCCCTGCAGACTGCGCACGCGCCTGTGTCGTTGTTAAAGAGCGCCGAGAATAACTCGAACCGACTCGCGCCGGTTTGGACTGGCTCGCGAGCAATAGGGGGGCTACCAGGGCAATTAGCAGGCGCGCAGCGCACTCACCGCGGGCAAGTATAGGGGGCGCGAGTCGCGAGAATTGAATCAAGAATCTGCACTTCATATTTTGATCTCGTGGTCCACTTTTGTGTTGAGATTTAGAACATGTCTGTCTATGTACTATTTAGGATATTATCATGGGTTTTGGAGGAGCTCGTGGGACAGCCACACGAGTCGATGTTCAGGTTTAGGAAGTGCTTAACAAGGTTAGTCTGTGGATGGGTGACCATTCATTGCATACCAAGCTTCCACCGTACCGCGGGAAGCACGTTAAGCCGTTGGTACTGGCTGTCATTTGTAGATCTTTAACAGGTAGGTAGAACGGATAATTTACTCGTATTATATCTTCGCAAGCGCCATCAAGATTTTGTCACTTCGGGAACTTATTGGGCCCGGAGTGTTGGTTTACCATTTGCATGCAGCTGATGAGCTATTTGGTTGGTGGTCAGGGTTTAGGGGACAAACAGTGAGCTTTCTAAAGCTCTCGGACGCAACTCGTACTGGGGCAACCCCTACTCCGAGCGCAATGGGATGGGTTGCCATAATACGAGTTGCGTCCAAGAAGGTATCCGAGTCCACTCGGTCCGAGGATACTCTGATCGTGTCAACGCTCGCTAATGGTGCTCCAAGATTTTTTACTATATGAGTGGGGCATGTTGATGTTGGTTACAGTTCTGATCCACCTCTCCCGCCTGTGTTCACGTAATTTTATAGCAACAATTCTCTAGCTAGCAGCGCAGTATCCTCCGAGAAAAGGTTTTCAGGTGCCATCCTTTTTTAGTCGACGAGATTTTCCCGTGATCTAGATTTTCCTAATGTAAGTAACCAGTTACCTAATACTTAAATCAGTTTTTACTAAGTGTAATAAAAAAAAAATACTAAAGAAGCTCGTATTAAGCGTGTTTAATAACATGTTCTGTACTACCTATGTAATGATTTCCCGATCATTGAAACGTCAGGTTAACCAAAAACAGCTAGGTTAGCTAGTTGTAAACTAACTGTGGAAGGGCTGTAGCTGAAGGTGTGCGACCTCGCTGTCACTGGCACCAATCCCTCGATGCAGATTCCTAATCGACAGAGGTTTCGCTTTGAGCGGAACTTTATTGATGATGATGAAACTTTTCCGATTTATTATTGGTATTGACGTGTCCATTAAACGTATATATAGTGTTTTTATTAAGAGGTATGCGACTTCAATATCTCCTTCATACTGGCTCACGTTGTATATACCTACACAGTACATAATGTTATGTATGGTACCTACCACTTTAGGAAGACAGTGATTATTGTTCAAGTACCTACCTATGCAAAAATACTCTGTGCCCCCCATATTGAACTTGAGTTTTATTGTGAAGTGCACTTCGTTAACGAGCAATTGGAGCATAATATCAATAAGATGAGCAGACCTTCAGCTGCTGTGCTGCAAATGGGCGGCTTCCTGTTGATGCCCCACATCCTCGATCGCCTTGACTCCAATCAGAGCTCACAATGGGATTACTTATTTGGATTGCACACACGGTTGCAGCAACCTCTCAGAATAACAGACCGCTTCACGCTTGTAAGTTCAACAGATAACTTAACCTGTTAACCTTGTCTTGCCTTGAATGGTAGGCCTTCAGCCAGGGAATAATACCAACCAAGTGGGCACTCCTTGTGGGCTACTAGCCTCGGGTCAGGGCGTCGCTGGAGAGGACAGCGAGGGCTATGCCTTGCCCTCCTCTCCAGCGACGCGACGCTAAGTCGGATCAAGATTTCAATTTAGGAACGAAATTAAAGTTACAGGCTCCAGCGCCATGGTCAAGGAAGAAAAAATGGGGGCGCCAACTGCTCATACCTACCTACGCCTCCGTAATGAAACGATTTCGTGCACTTTGCAATATTCATCTAACTCTGTAAAGCATGCCTGAGAACAATACTTTAAGGTAGGTAAGCATTCTTAAATCATCATCATTGATGAGCTTATTTTAGAGGCCTATGTCCACATAGGCCTCTAAAAAGATTCGTTTTGCTATTCTTAAATGATTCGTTTAAATACATAAAGAGGCAGGAGGTCTCAATCAGCGGCAGGATCTCAATTGCTCCCACGGTGATTTGAAGTATTATCGCCAAAGCGATCTTTTCAAGAATAAGGAAACCTGTTCTTCTACAAGGTTTTTAACAATAAAAAGGCACCGTATCAATTTCATCAAACCCATTTATTTCAAATAAGTGACACAGTGACACTCGTTACACATTTGACAAACAAATATAAGTTCTTAGACCGCACTTCATCTTTACAATACCTGAACTACAGTATAGATTTACAAACACAAACAGTGTGATCACCGGACCTCATTTATTACAAAAGTATTTAATTTATGAGATTGTTTTTTCTTCTACAAAACAGCAAAAATGCACTTTGCGCATAACTGTAGAATACATTAACATTTATACAATGAAATAAGGTTACAGTCATCAATAGCAGAGAAAATGTTGTGATAAAATGGAAAATCGGTCAGTTTCCCTAAACCTGAAACATGTCAATGAACTTCTTTTACGAAACCTTTATTAACCCCTTGCGTTGCACTTATATAACAAGCTGGTGGAATTTAAATGCTGATTTCATTGCGTTGTTAGTGATAGCCACCAAACTTATACATAACTTTTAGTCATAATATTTTTGTAACAACTCTTTGATACTCATTTTTTTTTGTAATAAATGAAGCTTAATCATACACCGACATAAAATTTTGTGACATCACAAACACATGTTTATATTATTTCTATAATAAAATCAATATTATCTACAGATTTCTAGTCTAGTACTCAATATATTTGGCCTCTAGTTGGAACATTATAAACAAAACAATATTAATTCTTATAAAATATAAATAATACACTCCCTATAAACAGCAGCGTTGAACAGAATGTAAAGCAAGGAAAATAATATAATTTATTTTAGAATAATAAACATAATCAGGAAAGTCTTTCTTTTGGAATATTTATATACAATAATATTATACTTACAATATCAGTAGAAAATAATAATTCGAAATATACAAAATTATCATTCAGTCAATTATTTTAATATACTAGGGAAAAGATTTAAAATAAGGAGGAATAATGGATGAAAATTAAAAGATGTTTTTATACTACTTTGCGATTTTGCATTGCTGAACCATTTAATTTTAAATTATTATGCAATAATTATATCCCTCTTCGAGAGAAGAGAATAGGTCCATGTCCCAGCTGTGGGAACATGCTGGGAATAGGCTGCCTGTGTATGCAATTATATCAGCATTCGCGTTACTTAAAGTCGAAGAGTCGCACCTTTTTTTTTTTAAAAGTGCATTGTAAAACTTCCAAATATTAACAATAATAAACTAGCTAGCTACACCCCTGGGCGGCACAATTTCGTTAACAGCTTACCTACTAAGTACCTGTGCATATATACATAGATACTTCACGATATCAGGATCTGTGCTAGCGTTTTAACTAAGACAACTAATCATTTGTATAAGTATGGAATTACGGATATTATAAATAAATACAAATATTTCTGATACTGTTAAGTAATGCCTGTTCTAGCCATAATTATTAAGTAAAAAAATAAGTTAAAACAATGTACATTCGATGTATTTGTAAGGATCGATGCGAAAGAGTGTCGTAAACTCAAACCTAAAAGTGTTATACTTTTCCTTTAAATGGTACCATCATAGATGGATGTGTTATAGCGCCTACCTCACCCATTGAACTGTCAACATCAACCCTAAGATTAGTCTCTCACAGTAACATAAATTACATATTATCTAGTATTGATTCTGGAAATCATGTAACTTGAGTACATACAACATATACATAACGTCTTTGATGTAAAATAATGCATTTCTCTTGACTTGTGTGTTTGGCATTTTAGTAATGTAAGGCCGCGTTCCCACTATATCGTGACGATTACTTATCGTTGGTTTTTAGTTGGCAAAAGTCGTGGACGACAGTTTTCGCGATGTCCTAATACGTGAACAAATTATTTTAAATACACAAGCCAAGACATTTAAAACTACACGATTATCTGTCGTCATGATAAAGTGGTAACGCGGCTTAAGTGTGTAAATGTATAGTATGTAATATGGCATACTGAGCTCAAGGCGATCAGCACATTTAAACTGATATTCAAAGAGCTGTCTCTGGTAAATTCCATAACAATGTTGACACGAACTTATGACACGATTAGATGGACCGTGTGGAGCAACATTATGCTAGAATTGAGATGACCCTGGCTGTTGAGATAGCGAGTAAAGTCATTCTGTCTCTGATAATTTTGACGACCCGAATAGCGCAGCGGTAGTGAGGCTGCCTTACGTTCTTAGGGTCCCGGGTTCGAATTCCGGTAGGAGCAAATGTTTGCGTGATGAACTTGGACATTTTTTTCCGAGTCATGGATGTTTATATGTATAAAAAGTAACAAACAAAAAGTATTTATGTAGTATATCAACCAACTGATGTCCACGATACAAGCCTTGCTTAGTGGCACTAGAAGGCGCTGTGTGTTATGTCCAGCGATATTTATTTATTTAATTTTAATCATTTGCATATGAGATCCACATCATGATTTTAAACATGTTCATGGTTAAACAGGGGGGAAAGGGAGAATAAATCGTGTTGCGCCGACCCCAAGGTGAATGGGACATGGGTAGGATGGTGATGAGTGAGTTAAGGTAAAATTGGGCTCATCACCGGCCTATTAATGTTCCCACTGCTGGGACAGGCCTCCTCTCTATGAGAGGGAATGGGCTATATAATCCACCACGCGGGCCCAGTGCGGATTGGTAGATGTCACATGTCTTCGAATTTATGGTTCTAGGACATGCCGGTTTCCTCACGATGTTTTCCTTCACCGTTTTGAAAGCAGCGGTGATGTAATATATTACAAAAAATAATGCGCCTGCCTGGGTTCGAACCCATGACTTAGACGAGAGCAGCGGTGGCCCAGCGGTGGCGGCCCCGACTTAAAATTGGGCAATTATAAAAAAAAAGTGAATTTCTAACGCGAATTTGAATTCTGAATTTTACGCGAGGAACGCGACTCAGTGTCGGACTACTAGCGAATCCTTGACAATCGGCTGCTCTTCCTTAACTTTATTATATTTATCTCTAGCCTCTTTTGGACCTGAAATCCAAGGGTATTAATACAAGAGGACTCTACCTCATGCATGATAACTAAACTTTGTTTTTTTTACTAAAAAAAACTAGAAACTAGATATGAGCGCCGATGGTCAATTCCACGGCGGCGGTGTGGCCTGAAATTTTCCACTGGCCGGCCGTGGGACATACAGGATTTGTTTATCAAATAAGATTTGCAAGAAAAAATGCACTAAAGTACTGCTACGTGCAAAAAATGGCTATTATGATTTAGCTTATATTATTATGAATATTTAAGTGCAGGTTTTGTATATGTCACCTTAAAATTTTTAAGCCCGTTAGATTGTAATCTATCTAGCGAGATTTAAACCTCTCGAAAGATTGTCAAACGAACATACTGCTGACAATTTAACGCATACACTAATTTTAGGTAGATTACAATTTATCGAAGTTAAGCCGTAATATTGTGAAAAGCATGCGACGGACGTATCTCTGCCCTCATAATCGGGACTTGGGGCACTCCGACGCGCGACGTAAGTTTAGTTAGGTTCCTTTAAAACCTGCAGACAGAAACAGGTGCCCCGGGACTACGCTTTTTAGGAAAATATAAAGTGTTTTGAGGTTAGGTTACATTAATCGGTTTTTCTCAGGAATGGAGCATTATCTTTTCATGGGAGTGGTACCAGGAGGCAAGGGGGGCCCCTCCTTCCCTCCACAACGCGTGAGTTGAGTTCTGTCGCATACATTTCACAATATTACGGTTTCACTTCGACAGATTATAATCTACCGAAAAATAATGCTTCATATTGTAAGCAGTATGTTCAGTTGACAATATTTCGATAGTTTACAATCTCGCTAGTTATATTACAATCTAACGGTTTTTACAATGTGACGCTGAAATAATTATAGTACATGCAATACAAGCTATTTCCCTAGTTACTCCGTGAGGGGATCGCCTGGCTAGTAGACTGCAGCTACAGGAAGATGTACCTACTTCTGGGGCTATAAGAACTTTCTATGATATTTTACCTTATTTAAAGTGTTACTAACATTACATTTAAGCCGGTTAATATGAATGCGGTGTTTACAAACATTGTGGATTCTTTTAACTTTGACGTGTTACTTATTTTTATTTGTGTGACAAAGTTCTTGCCATTGTGTGAACAGTCAGCGGTCAACTGTTAGAGCCCCGCAGACTGCAGACATCGGCCGATAGTTTAGTCGCGCTATTAATCAGTCTGAACATGTAACCGATTCATCAGTTTGATGGACTACACGATTGCGTTCAAATTACACTACCGACTAACTTCTAGATCAGTAAGACGCTCTTATCCCGCGCGTACACCTGCCTTATGTTTAAGTTGGCAACGTTGCAAATAACTGTCAAATATTTACACGTTTTAATTAATTTGGCAATTTTACTATATGAAAATAAGAAATATGGCTCTATAGTGCACTAAAAAATTGATAAGGGAATGCTATAATTAATATCGTAACACCGAATATACAGTTTTAGATGTAAAAAAAGTATTTGAGAACTTGCTAAATGCATTTTTTACACCTGAAACGTTCACAACATCAAATTTAGGGTTTTAATAGCAATTCATATTCAATTTTTTAGTGCACTACAGAGCCATATTTCTTATTTTCATACAGTAAAATTGTCAAATTAATTAAGACATGTAAATATTTGACAGCTATTTGCGACGTTGCCAACTTTTGGGATACGCGCTCGCAATCGGCCGACTTACCAACTATGAGTACATTATTCGAGTGTAGACGACCGACTGTTGGTCTGATTTGCGCTTTCGTCACGGACCTGACCAGTTAGTTGGGTTAGTGTGCGCGGTAGCTGCCCAACCCGACGAAACTCTCGGTCGATGGAAGCGTGCAGTCTGCGGAGGCTCTTAAGGTTCCACCTAGTGATAACTGCCCCCATAATGATGCCTTTATATAACCTGCACTCACGGATGACGGATGTACCAAACGTTTTTATTCTGATATTAAAATTCGTATCATAAGTAATGAAACTATGATCTCTTTTTAAACTTTTCCTAACCTATTGGAAAGTAGAAGAAAACCTAACCATGGATGGTGGGATAGATATACCAGAGCAGAGTTCCTAAGCATTTTGTTTTTGAGGTAACTAGCTGTTGTAAGGAACCTACATGCCAGAAAGAGAGGTGTACAAGTGAATTGCTTTTTGGACGCGCTGACATGCGCTGTTGGATTCTCAATGCTGGATTCAATACTGAGAGTTGAAAATCCGGAGCGAGTTCATAAAATCGCCCGTTCAATAATAGCCATTATGAGCTAGGATAGATGAGAGAATAGACTAGTCATTCTTATTTCCTAACCTAACACACATTGCTGGAAAACACACAACAATATTGGAAGAATAAATATGACAATTGAAAATGGCAGTTCGCCTTGAGCAAGCGTGGCGATCAGTGCTCGTACCTTCTCTGAGTGAGAGGCGGCCTTTGCCCAGCAGTGGGATAGTCGCTGGCTGATATTCTTATTATTGTATGACGATATCGTTTTTCTACGAGTATTTCGGGTCGTTTTAAAGTTTAATAGATTAATACTTTGTTAGTATGTTAACAATGAATACTTAGGATTCTAATTCATCAACATCATCATCGTTTCAGCCGAAAGACGTCCACTGTCGGACAGAGGCCTCCCCCAAGTGTCGCCACATTGACCGGTCCGAATTCTAATCATGCCTAACATTTCATTTCTTGCGATTTTTTAAATTGTATTCGACAGGTTAGCATGTAGAAGCAGCAGTTAGCCGGATTATACAAATATATATTCATTATTGTCATGACTATTTAGTCGGCGACTGAGCACGCGTGTGTCTCGGTTTTCCAAACAAATGAAATTATAATATGCGGATAGCTAAATATCGTTTTGGTTAGAACACCGGGTTAATGCATAGTTCAGACTTAGATCATATATTAGAGTGTACGTATATGTGTGCAGAATGTAGGTTCGGGTTCGATTACCAGGTGGGGCAGTGTCATTGTGTTTCCTTTTATGGATTTCTCAGAAGTATTTGTGCCCATTTGATGGAAAAGGGGATAGACTTATACATAACTGGAAAGACGTAGGTGTAACTGTAGACCTTTGCCTACCAACTATCGAGGAATGTTTATTCCGTTATTTACACTAATCGAGACCTTATGACAAATGATTTCTCTCATATATCGGCAGTGCATGATTATTATTTCAGTGACAAGTTCCCTTATACTCGTAACTATTTTATTTTAAATTCGCCAGCTGTCTTTTTATTTATAATATTGTCAGTGACCATTCACAATGGGAATTGTCCATTTTTTCAATAACTGTGCAAAACCATTTCTAGAATAAGGACCCAATTTTTTGACCCAACGAAAAAAAAAACCTGTCTTTTAATTTATATTTATGACGAAATGTGGTTAACTTTAATTGGACGTTCAATGACGTCATCTCCAGAAGGTAGTTAGTTAAATACGCTTAAGTCTGCGTTCAAGGGGTCTACTCCCTAAGCACGAAACCCGTTCAATCGGCAATCGTTACGGGCGTTTCCTACTCCGTAGCACTTACGGACGGACGGTTAGTTCGGGGCCCGACCGACGAATGAATTATAACTCGATTTGACAGTTGTCCCTACTGTCGAATCTTCCGGTTAATCATACTATCGGAAGATTAATTTTTGGCGTCGTACCGCATTAATATTCGACATTTGTGAACTAAATAGCTGCGGAATAAAAACAGACAAGCAATGGAGCGCTATAATACTCCGCAAGAGCTCGGAATAATAGGCATGACCACAGTATCAAAAATTTACATATCTATTTAGTCCGTCAATTAGTTTATTGAAAAATAATAGACACGTTTTTTTGTTTTTGTAAATCAATGAATATTGACAAAGATAAAACGCATCAAAACTCGGTAGTGGGGGCTCGTGACGTCAGAACTAGCTAAAAACTATACCTAGATGTGACGTATTGAGAATTTTAAAAGCGTCATATCTTCGACAATTTTGATTTACTTAACAAAAGATAAAATACGGGGTCAAATATTTTTTAATACTCTACGTGACGGACTAATTAGATTTTTTTTGTCGTCTACCCTATTGTGAAGGAAGAGTTTCCTGGTCGCGTAATCTCCCATTTAGGCGATTTGGCTTGACCAGCGAGATTGCCCGATTTAAACCACCCGCAGGCTTCTTTCTTCGGGGCTACTTGAAGTAGCAGGTTTATGCTAACAAGCCTAGACAATCGCAGACATCCAGGAGAATATTCGACAGAAATGCGAACAGTTCTCACCTGACGTCTAGTGGAAAGTCATGGAAAATATGATTAATTTTGTATCACTTTGTATGAGTAAATAAAGGAGTTACTCCATCGTAACGGACTGCTTTCGGACCAGGGGCCGGTTCGTTCGTTGTCGGACTTAGAGAGTAGACCTCCAGACACGGAGGGAGGCACGCGGATTCAAAATCGCGCGGCATCTTTGTTATGTAAGTATTAAAGGCATTATCTAGACGTAACCACGCGGTTAGGCAAGCAACTATACTAAATATACTAGGTAATTAGCAATTGCGTGATTCCCGCGTGTTTTATTCCACTGATGACGTCAACAGCCCTAAAACTTTAAATTTAAATTAAATTAACCATTGAATCTCAAAAATATTCAAATGAGTTTCTAATAATACTATGTTTTGACTAAAGATTATAAATAAATATAAACGTTAGGTTTTTTGGACAAACTGATGTACCTATGCACTATTAATACCATGGAATAGTTTGAACAGTGATGTTGTGCGTGCATACGTTTTCATGGTAAAACATACATTTTGGTTTTCATTAGTCGGTTTTGGTAATAAAAAATAGTAACTCACTCAGTTTTACAAACATTAGAGGTAAACTCATTTATGAAATCAGAGCAGTGTTTGTGTACATTCCTGAAAACCAGACTATATACTTAATTATTATATAAATATCTATTCCTATTAATTTTGCACGTATCTACATTCAATCGTGGACTTACACGAGCCGAAGCCGTGGTACCGACGCCTCCTTGTACTCGGTTCTGTTCCCTCGTCATAGCATGGGGAAGTGCTCGCTGGAGTTGTGGTGCAGTGCGGCGGAGAGCGCGGAGTGCAGCGAGTGCGAGCGGCGGAGCGGCGGCAGCAGCGCCAGCGACCGGGACTCTGCCAGCGCCGGCGAGCTGCCCGACGCGCCCGTGTAGCGCGCCACCCGGGCCATCGCCGCCGCGCTTATCTGTCACACACACATCACGCATTACTATACACATTCACCGGTCCCGCCTTCACCATTTCGAGATTATAATGGGTTTACACCCATTATAATTCCGAAATGATTAATAAGTACTCTTAACGAAGGCGAAAGGCACTTGTTCTCCCCGTTTTTGTAAATACAAATATTAAGTTCGGAAATAAAACTGTTGAATTAAAGGTAAGTATTCTCCTCATGTTAATTTCTTCCTTTAAGTTTAGGCAAATAAACTATAGCTTGTATGTATTCACCTCCTATTATAAAGTAATATCAATATAGGCTTGTAGGTTTCCTGCCGTTTGTCACAAAGTTTATAATGCTAGAGCAGGTCCAAACATACCTGGCAGTCGTCGTCGTCGTCAACTTGTTCTGGAGAGAGTTCGGCTAACTTCAGCGGTTTGTTTCGAGTTTGCCTCACAACCAACTGAAAGTAAAATAAAATTCATAATGCTAAAACATTGCAGTTTTCTTTACCGTGCATGTTGCAATATCTTTACCGTACATGTTACAATATCATATTTTTAATACTTTTTTTAATTAAGGGTTCCATACCCAAAGCGTTCGCGTTCGCGCGCGTCTACGTATCATCATCATCATCATCATCTCAGCCGAAAGACGCCCACTGCTGGACATAGGCTACGTATACCCACACAATAATAAGGAGTGGCTGACATTGTTGGCTCGTACAGTAACTGTTACCGATGTGTGAGTGAAATGTAAACTAAATAGCTTTGCCCACTGTACCATGATAGCTAGATGATGTATTTGGTTAAAGCTTTAACAACAAATACATTAAAACTTCGATCAATAATAGTACTAGATTCCCGATCAGAGCTTCAAAAACGGCCCGAAAAATAGATAATTGAAGACCACAAATACTTTTGTGGTCTTATTTCAAATTAGTATGGTCCAAGCATAGCCAACATTAAGACGTCAAAATGCCGCAGCGCGCGTTCAAAAACTGTGTAAATAACCACCGTATCACCAAGGTTTTGGAAGAAATATTTATTTTTCCGTTAAGTTATATCATTTCATAAAATAAAAACAATTAAATAGTTTATTGCTAAACTTAAGTGGCAGTGGGCAGGGCACATTGCTCGCAGAATGGATGGCCGATGGGGCCGAAAAGTTCTGGAGTGACCGCGAACTGGAAGACGATGCGTTGGAAGACCTCCCACTAGGTGGACCGATGACCTGGTGAAGGTTGCGGGAGTCCGGTGGATGCGAGTCGCAAGGGACCGGTCAATGTGGCGACACTTGGGGGAGGCCTATGTCCAGCAGTGGACGTCTTTTGGCTGAGATGATGATGATGATGATGATGAAATAGTTCATAAATTCAAATAGCTAATATTATAATTGTTTGGTCAATGTTTGCTACAACGCACCAACTATTGTATCAAACATCGACAGTTCTTGAACAGGGAACGCATGGAGTAGTGTTGTTATTTTTGTTTATCGTTTTTCTAGTGACCCATTTCGCTGTGCAGAATGGATATCTATTGTCCCGAAAGAAAGAGGAAAATAAATATGCAACCCTTATAATGTTATTAATTAACTAACCTACATTACTATTTGAGATACTTTTGTATAAAGAATACGCCGAAAACACGTTTCTTGATTCCCATTATCTTTTTTAAATTTATAAATTTTTGTTATTACCTATTTGTTGTAATAGCGGCAATGTAACATAGTATTTTTACCGTTTTTGAATCGGCCAAAATATTTGCCACCATACATACAAAACTAAAAAAATATATTCTGCAACTCTACGTCGTTCAATACTTACTCATCATCATCACCGGCCCATTAATGTTCCCACTGCTGGGACAGGCCTCCTCTCAATGAGAGGGAATGGGCTATATAATCCACCACGCGGGCCCAGTGCGGATTGGTAGATGTCACATGTCTTCGAATTTATGGTTCTAGGACATGCCGGTTTCCTCACGATGTTTTCCTTCACCGTTTTGAGAGCAGCGGTGATGTAATATATTACACAAAGTAATGCGCCTGCCTGGGTTCGAACCCACGACTTACTGAACGTAAGTCGGGGCCGCCACCACTGGGCCACCGCTGCTCTATACTTACTGTGTTCTGAATATTGAAATGTGATACCAAGAATTACGTTTAGTTCCACAATAGAATAAGCACGAAATTGTAAACAAAATATTTTTAACCTAAGTACTCAGACTTAAGATTCATTTTAGAATAAATATTTTTGTACTGATGACTTTTTTATTTTCAAGCAACATTTTAAATTTGTTCTTTTAAGGTCCATGTTCATCGTGAAGATAACAGTTTGATTATCTAAAACAGCTGTTTAAAACACATTTTTGCATGGGAACATGTCACATTGACAGCTGTTTTTCGATAATCAGACTGTTATCTTCTCGGTGAACATGGACCTAATTCTTTCTTCAATGAAAGGACTTAAATCAATATATTTTGCAATCGTAATTAAACTTTACGTATAAGCATTAAGGTTTATATTAAACTGTAGTTTGTTAATATTATTAAACTTTTTGCTATGAAATGTAGATGTTTACGTGTGTGCAAACGTGGCCACTTGAGCGAAGTATTTTTGTTCCTGATCCTTAATCTATTACTATTATTGATCGAAGTATTAAAAGGAATAAATTAACATTAAACGGGGGCTCTCGTACAAAAACGTGTTTTTTTTTTGCCGTCGCACTTGTCCGGTTTTTTTCCACAGTAGGCATCGTTGGGCCCTGTAAGATTGGGTAGCAACCGCGCAAGAGCAGCTCGTGAATGTGCGGCTATTATGTTCCACAAGTATGGAGGATCTAAAAAGTACACCTAAGGGCAACCTCTGTTCCTAAGACTAGGTATGCGCTAGTAACTGATGCACCGTCTGCAACTAGAAACGTCAATTGCAGTTGGCACTACTCCTTAGTCATTCATACCCACGCCGCGCAATAAACTTGGTAATAGAGGTCATTATCTTCCTTGTGATCCGGGTAATAATAATATAATAATAATATATCCTTTATTGCAGGCAACTATGGCCCATATACACAACTACATATATAAAAATAATAACTATAAACTAATACATATTTTAAAACAATAAACACTAATTCACACTAAGAGTCGGCGTCGTGTGTCGCGCAGTGTCAGGTATCCGGCCTCGGAATCGCCGGAACACAACACCTTTCGGCCAAAATTCCTCCTTCGTGAAAGTCGACAGCTGTTCAGTCGGCACCCTCACCACAAAAGAATTGAAAATCACGCTGTGACGAGACTCCAACTGCTCGACCCTCAGAGTAAACTTGGTCTTGATGCGGACATACTCTACAATCATCTCTGCCTTTGTAGAGTAGTGCAGCCGAGATACGTACAGCAGCGTCACTGGAACTGCAGGACGCAGCAGGTGATTCGGTCCGGTCGGTGCGGTACCGTAATGAAGTCAAGACCACACGCCCCGTTCACAGTCATGAGACATGACCATAATCTTCTTACGGCATACAAAAATGACGGGTGCAGTCGAGAGAACTTCTTCTGCATGCTCATAGCAGGATAAGTGCACAACGAGCGCCGCCCCTGGCCCGCCACCATGCCACCTCACAATGAGAAGCCAGAAGAAAACTTACGCCCATTTGGCCCTACTCGGCCTGAGTGAATCAACCAAAATTCTAAAGTCTTGCCTCTATAACCAGTGTGTCCTGCCCACAATGACGTACGGTGCTGAAACATGGACGCTCACGCCGGAGGCTGTGTACAGACTAAGAGTTGCACAGAGAGACATGATGGAGCGTGCCATGCTCGGCCACAGATAACCAGATAACTCACTCCATACAAAATGTTCAATACCTACCGCTATAATAGCCTACACTTTCAAGTCAATAGACGCTGCGAACGAAAATGTACCTAGCCTTACAAACGTAAAGTGGGTATTGCTTTGTAGATCGCGCAGCCGCGTGGATATTGCGGATTGCTAGGGCTGCCTCAGTCGACGAAGATGTTAGTAGGGATTTTTAGTATAGGTACGTTATAAAATAAAACATGTTATAATTATAATGTATCAGAATTTATAATTGTTTTAAAAATAAGTATAATAACGAAATATTTATAAAAGTATTGTTAAAAAATTGCGTAGAGGTGTTTTATTTTGATGTAATGATTAATATTTTTTTCCCTTCTTTAAATTCCCGATTGTTAACGTAGAGAATATTCGAAATCGGTCAAATAGTTTTAATAAGTTATCTTTGGGGAATATGCGTAGGTACGTACGCGCCGCGCGGCTGTTGACAACCCACTGCGCTTTGGGTTACCGGTTACCCGGCGCTCGGTAGGTGATTAGCGCGTGTAAGTACATGGAGTGTAGTATCTGGTAATCTGTGGCTCGGCGATGTCTCAGGTGAGTCCGGACATCGCCATAAGAGTTTGGTGCCCGGAAGCGGGTTGCGCTGGATGGGTCGCGAACGTCATGTGTAGCTGTTCTCGCGGCCCATCCACAAAGGCGACAGTAGGCACACGGCGGTGTTATTAGTGGGTGCAAGCCCCACATAACCAAACCGTCTCCCCGGACGGTGCGGTATGCGTTAGGCATTTTTCACCGTATAAAAAAAGGACTGTGGAGATATACCCAGCAGCGGGTGAGTTCGGGCTGTTGATGATGATGATGATGATAGCCTGAGGGGCCTATTCTCCACGCGAGTTCTTCATAACAAAACTACCCTGTCTGCTTACGACGTTTTAGCATGTCTCCGAAAGCCCATCTTGCGGAAAGTTAGACATCCCTTTGGAATCTCTGCTTAATTTCTGCACCGTATGTTAGAGGATGTTTGACCACAACTGGAGGGCCAGCTGTGGTTCATTGTTCAGAAGTTTGCAACAGACAGTAATCTCGCCATCCAGGTCAAATGATGATAAATGCTAATGAGGGTGCAACTCACCTGAATGATTTCCCCTCGATACGGACCCAAGCTGCAGTAACGGAAGTCGATCATCTCCACGATGCGCTCCGTATCCGGGTCAGCTACCACCAGGAACTAGAATATTTACAAGCCATTTAGGAATTTGCAATGTTCACTTGAACATTTTGTGTTTGTTTCTTATTATCGGCCCTGCTCGCCCTGCCGACGAAAAAATTAGGAAAAACGGATAAAAAACTTGATTAAACACAAAATTACCTGAATCTTAAAACGCAAGAAAATAAAAGAATTGAAATAAAAATAGGAACAAAAATTAAATAGGAAAAAAATAGGATTAAGGAAGAACTAAGTATAGGGAATCATTCTACGACTTCAACTGAATAGTTAGCCTTAAAACGCGTGCAATAACAACCATAGTTTCTAGCACTCCATAGGAAATGATCACCCCGAAACGTGCCGCATCTTTTGGCGATTTATAAGTTTCCATGCAAGTTTACGTGTCAATATTTTGATTTTGATATTAGCGTAAACCAGGTGCGTAAGGTGAGTTAGTGTTGGTGGCAGTTGTGAGCGTACCTTGCGCGTGAGCAGTAGGCGCACCGGCGCCTGGTCCAGCAGCACCTCGAAGCCGGCGAAGACGGTGAGCTCGCCCAGGCGGAACATCCAGCGCACGCAGTCGCGCTCCCAGCACGCCGTCAGGCGCGCCTCCACCACCGGCCGGAGCTCCCGCGGCTGTTACAACACAACTTTCATTGCTATATCAAAACGTAAACCACGGATGTTGCCATTCGCATCTGCTTAGCCGGCCTTAGTCGGCCTCCAGTCAAACCAGATTCAGTTGAATACGAATATTTTACGTGGAACGACTGCCTATCTGAAGTTCACAACCCAGCTAATACTGCATAATCAGCTGGGACACAAGGCCGCCTCACTATGAGGGGGAATGGGCTATAATCCACCATGCGGGTCCTGGTGCGGGTTGGTAGATGTCACATGTCTTCGTATTTTTGGTTCTAGGACATGCCGGTTTCCTCAACATGTTTTATTTCACAGTTTCTGAGAGCAGTGGTGATGAAATAAATAAACACAAAGTAATACGCATGCCTGGGTTACAACTCACGACTTACACTTAAATAGGGGCCGCCACCACTGGGCTACCGCTGTTCTCCAGAGATAATACTGGGTAATACGATACTCCTTGGTAAGACTGGTTGTCAGACTTTCACTGGTCACTAACCTATAACGACTGTCCAAAATCTATAAACGTCAACGGGAACTAACAGCATAACGTGCTTTATGAAGCATGTAGGAAACTGGCCGTGTAACGGAACGTCACCCATTCCCGGACCGACCCTCCGATCCACACGAGTGTTATTATTTAGCGACGAACTCATCGAAACCTAATCGTAGTTAAATACTAATAACAGCCGGCATCATCTTGAGAATACCAAGCCGCCTGGACAGCGATGGCATGCGTCTGGCGGCGGGGACTATCACGGAGCACTCGCTAAACAAACATTTCCACACAAACACTGTTTTAGGCTTTCACGGTTTAAAACTAAACTTATATTGGCACTTACGGGATATCTTCCGTGATTATTTGTTGTTTTGAGCTCCCGATATTTCGACGCTAACAACAAATAATCACGGAAGATATCCCGTAAGTGACAATATAAGTTTATTTCCACACAATCAGCAAATTTAACGGACAGTCCTCTGTGCAGAGCTTACATGGAGGCTAAAGAACCCGTTGCGCATATGCTCTCTTTCTGAATATACAAGCGCCATCAGGTTTAAAACAGAGAACATCGGGACGACTAAAAAAGCTTATCTACTTCTGGGAGAAGGTGAGTTGGATGAGCCCAAAGACCATGGTTCACGTAAAAAGGTCCACTTGAAGAATGAAATGCGGAAACCAATCCCGTAAACAGAACATTAACATCATACTAAATCCGCTCGTTACCTCTGGCACAGGGTCCCAGCCAGTCTGGCGCAGTAGTCCGGAGCCGGCATAGGCCACGAGGTCGGCGGTAGCGCTGAGCGGCTTGGTCAGAGCTCCCAGTAGACCGCGCCGCAGCCCTGCTGCGCCGCTCTCGGTCTCTCCGACCGCGACGCCGACCAGTGGATGATGAGCTAGACCGCCAACGGCACCTGCAGACATTCCGTACATCCGTAATCTTAGCATATTCAAAGAAACAAATTCAATATACATATATGTATATAAATATATTATGCATCCAGCAAAAAAACGATGTGGCGTGTTTTATAAAACATACAAAACATTTAGGGCTCATTTACGGAGACGCGGTGCGTTGAGAGTCGCGCACGGCGTCGCGTCTCGCAGTGCGATGCGCATTTTTCCGTTTACGAAGAGCGCGGCGCATGCAGCGGGACGCGTTATCACAATTTGATGACAATGTGCGATGTTGTTCAGGGAGACGCGGGGCGTGAGGAGGCGCGTGCGACGTCTCGTGCTCGGGACCACGGGTGTCGTTCCGTGACATTTATTACTACAGTATTTAAGCAGCTGGTTGGCCACTACGCTGCGAGCGTCTTGGAGAACAACATCAAATTTAAGGTTTTAATTGAAATTCATATTCAATTTTTTAGTACACTACAGAGCCATATTTCTTATTTTCATACAGTAAAATTTCCAAATTAATTAAAACATGTAAATATTTGACAGCTATTTGCGACGTTGCCAACTTTTGGGATACGCGCTCTTAAGTCAGATGAGAGCATGACATGTGAACACTGAGATCATTATGAGGAATATGTCATGCATGAGGAAAGTTTTGTGTATGAATGTGGACGGTCCATTAGAATAGGCTGTAGGAGAACACAAAAGTAAAGATTAATAGATGGATGGATCACAGAGGGATGACTATCGAGATACAGAGAAGTCTGGAAGAAAATGAAATGTTGCGCCGACCACAAATAAATAAAATAAGGGCACAAGAGAGATGATGCAGCTAAAGTATCAATAGCTAAGTTTACCAAGTATATTGATAGCGAAGTTGGTGATCCCCGCCATGAGTCCGGCCAGTAAGCTGGGAGGCGGTCTCCTCCTGGCGGCCGCCGCTCGCCTGGCATGCTCCTCGTCGCCGGCCAGCAGGTCCAGGTTCCTGGCCAGCGAGCCCGCCCAGGCGCTGAGCGAGCGCAGCAGCGCGGCGGCGGCGGCGGACGCCACGCCGCGCACCCCGCCCGTGGCGCCCCCCACGCGCGCAGCTAGGGCTCCCGGCGCGCCTAGAAGCTCTAGGCCGCCGACTACCCAACCTGTTATTGTATTGAGATTTACTTCACACTGCGATACTAACACTACTTTTTTGGATTTTATATGAACTAACTGCATAGTGGAGGTCTGATAGGCAGTCGCTCCATGTAAAATACTGGTATTCAGCTGGCAGATGATGATGATGATGATTAAACATACAATGTAGGACAGGTAAACTAATATTAATAAAGATAGAGGTAAATTTTGGATGTTTGACTCCTACATGCGGAAACTCTTTCAGTAATGCAAAGCTACTCTAAGCATAGATGAATAAGTGATTTCAAAAGTTCCCGTGGGATCATACTGTGTACAGAAGAAACTTAAGAAACATTCGTGTAACCTGCTCCTAATATAGCGGCGGATAGATAGTGCACGGTGAGCGCATGCGTGAGGCGCTCAGCTGACGTCATCATGTCGTGAAGCTTGAACGCGCTCAGGCGCAGCGGGCTCTGGTCGAGGGCTATGTACATTCGTGCCTGGAAACAGAAAGCACACGATTAACTCATTAAAGCTTAATGATAGGATAGCGATGAATAATCAGCAGAATCTAGAGAGATCAGCGTAGCTACAGTTTCCTATCTGCTAGCATTGAGCATTGCATCTTAACTGGATGTATTCTACTGGATACGATTGGAGTGGCGACTATGTGCGGGATGGCATTAAGGAGAAGGAACAACGACTTGGTGAAGGTCGTGGGAGTCTACATTCTTGGGAGACGCCCTATTCTGTACTTCCTACGAGGGACAGCGGGCCGTAGTCCAATGCCTAACGCGCAATGAATGCGTCGATGTTTCTGCGGTTTTACAAGCTTTTATTTATTTCTTCTATATTTTTACTTATACAAGTGGTTCTAATGAGTGTGCCTCGTTTCGAAGTTAGTGCTTTGTCTAATTTATGATCTGATATGAGGACATGATTTACATGACCGAGGTAATATAACCTTTTTAACTTCCCGAGAGTTGGACTGGTTCGAATGATCAGTTCTCTCACCCGTAAGTTAAATACACACTGAGTGCATGACCATCATAAAAACGAAATAGAATTCGATATTTTTTTTTATTTTTTTTTTGTTATTGAATTGACAAAATGAAAAAAAAATAATTTTCGGTGATCAGCCTAAGCGGGCAACGCGTTATAAAGGGGTCCTGCCTGTACTTACAGCGGTGTGCAGCGTGAGCGTGAGGTCGAGCGGGTGCACGTGCAGCCGGCGAAGGCGCAGCGGGCGCTGCAGGGAGCGCTCCTCGCTGGCGCAGGCGCTGGCGTCCCCCCCGCCCGCCGGCACCAGCCGCCGGGACAGCTCCACGAGCGCCTTCACGTACGCGTCCTCCACGTACAGGGCCAGCGTGCCCACGTGAACTTCTAACTCGGTCAGTTCTGAAACGAGGTTTAAAGCTAATGTGAAAAGCCATTTGGTGCGAAGGGGGTTCAGCCGCCAATACATTAATTTTACTGAGATTAAATTATTGCGTCTTTAAATGAAAAATATCTTTATCAACTCGGCGTCAACTTCTGAATTAGTTTGTGCAAGAATTTTTGTTCGAGAAGGCTTTGATAAATAGAAATTCAGTCATGAACTTTGGTAGGTCTATGGTAATACCAATTCGAGAAAGATAAGGCGCAAACACACCATGACGCATGCTGTGCACGGACACGCGGAGCAGTTTAGTTACGTGGATTCATTTGTTTTACTTTTTTCAAGCGCAAGCGTCTGTGACTTGACTATCACTAACAACCAACCAACAGAAGCAAAAGACTGTTATCCCAAATCTAAAAACAAATAACTTTATACAGGGTGGAAACGGTAAACGGGGCAGTAAGAGGAGCTCCTTAACCGTTGCAGCTACACGAAAATGGTGTACAGCTAGCAAGAAAATTGGCATTTTATACAAAACTTTTTTTGATACCAATCGATCCCGTTTCTAATACTGATCAAAAAGTTCTTCCCGACCAACCCAGGTTGGAGTACTCAAAAAGTCAGAAATTGCAAAAAACTTTTCCCATACATAATTTTTGAAAATTTTAACCAAAATTTTATTTATGATGTTTCTAATACTGATCAAAAACTTCTAAGGGACCAACCCGCGTTGGTTAACTAAAAAGTCAGAAATCGCAAAAAACGTAAAGTTACGTGTCGTCATCGTGTATCGAGGTGTTCGTGGGGATTTTCCACTCCTGCCAAAAAATATAAAAAAACATTGACAGGGAAAGCGCAGTGCGCGGATTGTAAAAGTGATTTTCAAGGGAAAAGCGCCCATGTCTGCACTCACGAAGTCACGACCGAAGGTAGGTCAGGCGCAGGACCAACGGTGTAGTGTGCTTTCCGGAGCATGATGAAACAAAACTCTCTTCTATGTGTGAAAACTTTTAATTGGCCTTACTTTTTTGTTACACTTAATCGTGTATAAATTTTCAGCTGTAAGTTTTAACTGTAAAATAAAATAAAGTAAAATAAATATAAAGGTAGATCTAAAGAGCGGCCAAGTGCGAGTCGGACTCGCCCATGAAGGGTTCCGTAACAGCAAGTAACATAGTATAAAAGTTCTTGCAGTTCGTTGTAAATGAAAGGTAAATTGCGGTTTACGATTTATGACGTATTAAAAAAAAACTACTTATTAGATCTCGTTCAAACCAATTTTCGGTGGAAGTTTACATGGTAATGTACATCATGTAATTTTTTTAGTTTTATCATTCTCTTGTTTTAGAAGTTACACGGGGGGGGGGGGGGGGACACATTTTACCACTTTGGAAGTGTCTCTCGCGTAAACTATTCAGTTTAGAAAAAAAATATATTACAAACTTCAATATCTACAGTCCCAGTCACAAGACATAAAAACTGTGAAAGTACAGTAGTTGCCCATTCCCTAGCGTAGATCTCTATGGAGAAGAACGGGCAAGAAACTCCATGGACACTCTTTTAATCAAATTATTGTTACAAAATCTTGGTTACTTACATCATTCATGTTGAGATGGTAACTTATGTGAGAATAATGTAGCAAGATGTGCACGTTAAAAGTGTCCATAGTACAAACAAAATAATTCGTTCAAATAAGCCATGGCAACTAAGAGATGACCAGTCACAACTGACAGCGCCCGTTCACGAACATGACGCATGGATCAGCACCATTCAGCTCAACCATTTTGAAGGGAACCAAATGGTCCGACACACGCGCTATCATCAGCGAGACATTTGAGTGAGCATGACATACACTCAACCGCCAGGACACATTCAAGTCAAAAACTAAAGTAGGTTTCCAGTGAATGATAGCTTTCTAGAACATAGTACTCACACAATATGGGCTATGCGTTTATATAATACTAAATAGATTGAATCTATACAATGCAAAGATAGTTGTACAATCTTCAGCAGCTCCAACAATACCATTTAATGCTATCAATTTTTGCGCCCCTGTCCTTGTGGAGAAGGACCAGCATTAAGCCAAGCATTTTTTTCAGCGATATAATCGCTCAACTTGTAATATGCTTGCTTACAAAGTGTGCCTTTAATGCATGTTTTAAATTTCGTCTCATTCAGTTCAAGAATACTTTGTGGAATTTTATTATAGCATCTCAAACAGTACCCCATGAAAGATGAGTCTACTTTAACGAGTCTAAAGCCTGGCTGAACCAGTTGGTCCCTATTTCTAGTACTGTAATTGTGTCTGTCGCTTCTTCTACCGAACAGATGCAGATTTTTTCTGACGTACATTATATTTTCGTAGATGTATTGGCAATGAACCGTTATGATGCCAATATCCTTAAATAGTTCCCTTAGAGAATCGCGCCTACGAAGATTATATATGGCTCTGATGGCTCTTTTCTGCAGAATAAATATAGACTCAATATCAGCAGCCCGTCCCCATAGCAAAATACCGTAAGACATTATACTATGGAAGTAACTAAAATAGACCAGTGTAGCAGTATCTACATCAGTGACTTGACGGATTTTTCTAATGGCATTTGCTGCTGAACTTAAGTGCCCCTATGTATGGGGACCCCCTAAATTTATTGTTTTTTTTTCTATTTTTGTGTGAAAATCTTAATGCGGTTTACAGAATACATCTATTTACCAAGTTTCAACAGCATAGTTCTTATAGTTTCGGAAAAAAGTGGCTGTGACATACGGACGGACAGACAGACATGACGAATCTATAAGGGTTCCGTTTTTTGCCATTTGGCAACGGAACCCTAAAAAGTAACACACTACTCGAGAGGAAATTCAGAGAGAGGTTCAAAAAGTATATAATATGTAGTATATCAACTGTCTGGTGACCACGACACAAGCCTTGCTTAGTGTGACACCAGATGGCGCTGTGTGTGATGTCCAGTGATATTTATTTATTTATTTTATTTAAATAACTGTAAAAGGACGTAAAGTCCCATTACATTAATTTGACCTGTTCTATTGAAATATAGCACATTGACCGTCGGAATAAGGTTGTTGCCACTGAGAAATCTGTCAAAATTTGGTTGGCCGACTAGTGGCATAGGTAAATAGACAGGACTGTACCTACCATTGAATGTAGTATTAACGACTTTCCACTGGTCATGCTCCATCTTGAGCAGCAACCTTGCTGAGCCGGCTTTCGTCGCGAAGGTGTCTCTCTCGGCGAACATGTTCCACATCGGCGGCCAGCGGTCGGCGTCGAGCGCAGCCGCGCGCGTGCTCGCGACCACCGCGAAGTCGTACTGTCCTGTTTCGTATTGTAGGTTGTCGATTTGAGCGTCCGCTATTGATAATGTTGTTTTCATTTTCTGTCAAAGAAAAGTAAGGTTATTATTTAAGATTTAAGAACAAAACTAACCATCCAACAACACATTTTTTTTTTGTTTGGGCAGGAGTGGGAAATCACCGCGGACACCTCGACTATCTCACAGGAATTTCTCTTGTGAGACAGTCGAGGTAGTACCGGACTCGAACCGGCTAAAAACCACACTTGCCTAGCCAGTGTCCCTCTGACATTATCAGAGACCTTGTTTACTGTGATAACACATGTTTCGCGACTTGTTTGTTTGACGCCGATGAGACCACGCTCTATTCATTTTTATCTAATCAGATATTTTTATTTCTATGTTGTTACTAATAATGTTTAACTATTTTAACTAGGTACTGTGTGTTAACTATTATAATTTTGTTTCATTACATTCTGTTCCAACAACACATTGGCAAGGGATCGGAAGATCTGAAAGTCACTGGGAGTGGTCTTTGCGTACCAATTGGGACGACGCAGGGTAACAGTATCAGGGTGATCAACCGAATTCACACAAAGCATTAATCCACACCTTTATTTTAATGATACAGGGTCATTTTTTTTAAGTGTGCGTGGATGACCAAATCCGAAACTAAAGGGTGTAAAACACCTCTTAACGAAGCCGAAAGGCACTTGTTCTCCCCGTCATTGCGATCATTTTTTTGTTCTACACCATACCTGGGGGTCAAAGTTCCAACTTTTTGAGAAGATTTTTTTGAAACAAGTTTTTAGTGTAAGATTTTTACTTTAAACACCTCTACGACCTTCGAACTATTCAATCCATTCATCGGCACAATGTTTTAAAGGCGTTACATTGAGTTCTACCACAAAACATGTTCACGCCCACGTTGGCGCCATCTAGCGCCAGGGAGCGTTACGCGGTGCGCCAATGCGCCATCAGCGGCATCTGTCACCGAGAGGACACATCGCTGCGAGCTCTGCCACCACTACGGTCTCTTGCTCACTCCATACGTTCAGAACTTCATTCAGTGCGCCTATAAAAGGCTTGCTTTGTATAGAATCATTCCTTTTACCTTCTCGTCCACCATCAAACACACAAACCACTGTAAACGTTATTTATTTCAATACAATTAATGTAACCACGCAAGTCGCTTCATTTTGAAACAATAAAAAATTACTTTAAAAAATCACCCTGTATGAAAATACTCCAAGCGGTGATAGCAGCTGCATATAAGCCCAAAAGCTTGGCTTGGGTGTAACTTACTCCTGTTAATCATATAAAAGGAGCAAGTTCTTTCCTGCCTACACTTTCAGTTTTTCTAAGTGTTGGTTATGTTAAGGTTACCTTGTTAATAGTCTGCACTAAGAGCATAGTGCGGTCTAGATGCAGCGCCAGCAGCGGTGCGACGTCGGTAGCCTCCGCCAGCTCCACGGCGATGCTGGTCACCACACAGCGGAACCGCTCCGACTCCTCCCACTCCACGCCTAGCCCGTCCAGATCTGCGTCAAACAAACTAAATCTTAGGATCGCGCGGAATAACTTCGGGACATGTTCATATTGGTACAATATTTGTGGGATGCGCCGTCACCTAGGACACACACTACGGCAGTACGGCCTGTGCAGACAAGGATCTTATGCCCGTGGAGAAAAAAATCTTTGATGTGTGTAAAAGATCGACACTGTTTTTAGCTTTCACGGTTTAAAACTAAACTTATATTATCTTCCGTGATTATTCATAATTTTGAGCTCCCGATATTTCGACACTGTTGCAAGCGCCATGATCGAGGGTTGACTGGAGAAGGCGGGTAGATGGAAAATAAATTGTTAGGAGCAAACAAATCTGTCTATCCTCTTTCTTTGTCTCTAGCGTGACAATATAAGTTTTGTGTAAATGATGTCCATCTAGGACACTTGATTGCAGCTCGGGAGTTTATTTTGGGTACAAATGCGAGACGAATTAACCGAGGAAAGAGTACGAATAGTATGGAGAGTTCAGAAGTGGCGAGTTATCACTTATGCAGTCCCCATCGCCAAGTAATATACTTGAACCAGTCAGAAATGGCTTCACCTTGAGATAGCCAATCGGATTACAGTTGTGACACCCCGCGCACCGCGTGCCTGGTGCTTTTGGCTACGGGCTTATGTTCTTCATACGGAATCTAGAGGAGGTTTTCTGGTCCGTTCTTCTTTTTAAAGATCTACGCTTTAGAATGGCAACTACAGTACTTTTACAAATTATTACGCTTTGTGACTAGGACTGTGCTTATTATCCTCATAAAAAGCTTTAAGTTAGTTTGGACATACCCTGTTATTTTAGTTTAATACAAGACAAAGTCGTCAAAGAAGTCGTTCTTGTTTCTAACTGAATGTGAAGATATGTGATCGGCTCGAGCAGATTCCGCGTCGGTAAGTGCACTAAGTCCCTTATTCTCCATACTCACCAGTCTCTTGGGAAAGGGTTTTAAAGGTATGTTCGGACGGGAAACGGTCAGCGCTGCTCTTTTGGAAGCGGATCGTCTCGTCTGCAGCTTTGGCTTGGAAACCCGAACCGGAGCCTATAATGGAAAGAGACGATAATATTATCAATGCGTATATTTTAATAAAACTCTGACACGGTCAATTTATGCAGGGTTTCAGTCAGTTTGCTTCAATAAATTTTCCTAATCACAATGAAACGTCTGATCCTCAGAAACTATAAGTTTAAACGCAATGGGCAAATTCTTGGATCATGATCAGCTTACAGCATTCCCTCTGCTGGGATATAAGACTCCTCTGAGTGTGCCACTCCAGCACATGGACCCAGTGCGAGTAGGTTGATTTCTTCGATTTTTTGGTCCTAGGGCAAGCCAAGCAATAAAACAAATTACAAGCTGTGCAATATCTGCGTTTATGTCGAAATGGAAAACAGACTTACCATTCAAATTCCACCCATCCGTTTCTTCACCGGGCGGTGGTTGTTTCGGTTGCTGTTGCGATTGGTTGAGCTCAGTATTGGGGTTAATGAGGTCTGTAGTCTCCGGAACGGGTGCTTCGCTTGTTTCGGGCTCCTTGGACACAACCTCGGGTTGCTCGGGCTCTGCAACCTCGGGTTGCTTGGGCACTGCAACCTCGGGTTGCTCGGGCACTGCAACCTCGGGTTGCTCGGGCACTGCAACCTCGGGTTGCTTGGGCACTGCAACCTCGGACTCCTTGGACATGGACACTGCAACTAGTTGTGAGACTTGTGTCAGCAAACGAACACACCGACACAGTTAAATACATTTCTCTTTTCTTACTTAATATTATATCCGAAAGTGTGAGGATGGACGGATGGTTAGATGTTTGTTACTCTTTCACACGAAAACTACTTGATGGATTTGCATGAAATTTAGCACAAAGATAGTTTATAAACTTGATTACCATATAGGATAATTTTTATCCCGATAATATGATCCCGTGGGACAGTTAAAGAACTTTACGCGGGCGAGGCCGCTAGTTGAAGTATAGCTCAAATCATAGTCAGTGATTTGTGTTTTGGAGCGCGGTGTTGCTTAGATGATCGATAAGTTTGACGACTAGGGTACTGCGCTCCATTGCACGTTGGCAAACCTTGAGCTTGGGCTTTTGAAAGTTTATCAAAGACCAAGTCTGAGATCCATATGTCAAAATGGAAAGAATGCACATGTCCATGATTTTACGCTTGAGTGACAAAGAAAGATTTCCTTTCCTTGTTATACTAAGTTCATTTTTATTCTGAATAATAGGTCTAATCTTTGGCATAATACAGAAAAACGCAATTTATTTCAATTAACTTTATTTCTGTTCCTCGGGGACTACCTAAGTCACCAGAGTGTATTTGTTTTTTTTTTTATATTGAATTGAAGTCCTAATTAATAAGCTACTATTCCTACGCCCAAAGTTCACAGAAAAATACCAATGGACCTTACTTGCCAGCAATTTCACAAAATAACGTCCGTGAGACGTTTAACTGCGTCTTCAGTACACATTCCAAAGATAATTGTAAAATGTTTAGCAACAGCACCTCTTGACTTAGCCCGGTTTCCACCGCAAGCGGAGCGGACCCATTGATGACTTCTTTTAACACGTAAGAGAAAATTGCTTACATGTGTTTCCACATGTAAGCAATAACAGGCAAACCATGCGCAAACAATTTAATAAAGCCAAAAACTCCAGACTACCAGAAGACTGGGATTTATACAAGAAAACACAATACACCTTCAAAAGACAAGTCAGGTACGCCAGCAGGGCGGCCTGGCGGAGGTTCTGTGAAGAGATCGAATCGAACAGCGAAGCCGCACGCGTGAGAAAGATCCTATCTACCGAACAAGACCGCGCCCTCGGGTCGCTGAAAACCCCAAACAACACATATACCAAGTCGGACCACGAGACAAGTAAGGTTCTTCTGGAAACCCACTTTCTAGACTGCGACCTCTCTGAGGACAGAACCTGGGCAACTGAGCCAACGCACACACCAGATGACCAAGACTGGACCAGAACCCGCACTATAGTAACAGCAGAAAGAATAAAATGGGCAATAAAGACTTTCAAACCATATAAATCCGCAGGCTTAGACGAAATCTTCCCCGCCCTTCTGCAATGGGGAGTAGACGTCTTAACGCCATGGCTGACAGTCATCTATCAAGCCTGCATAGCACACAATTATATTCCACTTACATGGCGAGAGGTGAAAGTCATTTTCATTCCTAAACCAGGCAAATCAGATTACACACAACCCAAGGCGTACAGGCCAATAAGCCTAACATCCTTCCTACTGAAAACCCTCGAGAGACTCTGCGATCGACACATTCGGGACGGACCTCTTAGGGAAAGACCACTTCACAAACAACAACACGCGTACTCCACAGGAAAATCAACAGAATCCGCGCTGCATAGCGTGATCTCCAGGATCGAATGTGCAGTGGAACACAAATGCTCGTCACTAGCCGTCTTCATTTACATAGAAGGCGCCTTTGACAAAACCATCTTCTATAGCATCAATGCAGCCCTCGAGAAACACGGGGTGGACCCAACCCTGCGAGGCTGGATCACAAATATGCTCCGACTGAGAGCGGTTCAAGTTAAGGTAAACGACACCACTAGAGCCATAGTGGCGAAGGGCTGCCCCCAAGGAGGAGTCCTCTCGCCACTACTGTGGAACCTCGTAGTAGACAGCCTCATCAACCGCCTCAATAGCAGAGGCTACTACACGGTGGGCTATGCCGACGACCTGACTATAATAATAAACGGCACATATGAAAACACACTATGCAACCTTATGCGCCAGGCCCTAAGGATAGTAGAAGACTGGTGCAAGGAACACAAACTAGCAGTGAACCCCACTAAAACAGAACTCGTCCTCTTCACAAAGAAAAGGAAGCTGGCAACGTTGCAACCACCAAGCTTCTTTGGGACAACCCTAAGCCTATCGACTGAAACCAAATACCTGGGTATCTATTTGGACAAACAGCTTAACTGGGCAAAACACATACATCATCACAAAAGCCAGTATATCCCTCTGGCAATGCAAGAGACTCCTCGGGAGAAATTGGGGCCCAAGCCCCAAAATCACCTACTGGCTATACACCACAGTTATCCGACCAATTATCACATACGGGTCTTTAGTATGGTGGTCCAGGACCAACCTAAGTACGACCCAAAAGGACCTTGAGAAACTACAAAGATTTGCCTGCGTGGCAATCACCGGCAGCATGAGAACATCTCCAACTGCTGCCCTACAGGTGATGCTGGGGCTACCACCCCTACACCTCGTCGTAAGAGAGGAGGCGGCCGTAGCGATTTTCAGACTCGAGTTAGCCGGCACCCTAAGTAACGACTCTAGAATAAAACATACACGCATCAAAGAAGATGCAATCAAAGAACAACCGATGATGGCATCACCTATCGACAGAACTCTGAAAACTCACTGCTTCAAAAAACACTACAATATAGAGCTCATAGAGGAGTTGTGCGACTACTCAGGCACAAAAGAGCTAAGAATCTACACTGACGGATCAAAAATCAACGATGGGACAGGCGTCGGGGTGTTCTCCGACGACCTCAACATTAAAATATCAAAATCTCTCGGAAAGTTCAACTCTGTCTACCAAGCAGAGTGTGTAGGCATTATCCAAGCAGCACACGCTATAGAGGCCAGGGAGGTTACGGATATCAACATTCGTATACTCTCCGACAATGCCTCAGTCCTTCAATCCCTAAAGAGTAACCAGATCACGTCGAGACTAATACTAGAATGCCACAAGGCCCTAGAACGAATCACGGTGTTGAATCACAACACGGTAACGCTGCAATGGATTAGAGGACACAGTGGATCACTCGGCAATAATGCGGCTGACGAACTTGCCAGAAGAGGATCCAGCACAAAACCCTACGGACCCGAACCCATTGTGCAAATGTGCACATTCCCTTCAAGCAGCTGAGGAACTGGTTAAAGGATCACACCCGATTACAAGCAGAGAAATGGTGGGCCTCGGCACCAGGTTGTAGGCAATCCAAGGAAGCTATGCCATCCTTGGATCCAAAGCTGACCAGGCGCCTTCTGCGCCTGGACAGAGATAGCCTGCGTCTGGTGGCGGGGACCATCACTGGACACTGCTCGCTGAACAAACACTTCCACACCCTAGGTATCACTGACAGTCCCCTGTGCAGAGCGTGCGTGGAGGCGGAGGAGACGGTAGCGCATGTGCTCCTGGAGTGCACAGGCGTTACCAAGATTCGCGAAGACCCTGGGAACACCAGGATCACTTGCAGATGTCCTGAGGAGACCGGGAAGTTTAATCTGCTTCTGGAGGGAGGTGGGCTGGTTGGAGTAATCGGCCACCATGGCTCACGCACAATGGTCCATTTCAAGGACTAAGTGCGGAAACCTAAACCCCCATGATAGATAGATAGATGTGTTTCCACCATTAGAAATGAGCGAGCTCATTATTTACTCTTTTTGCTCGCTGAGCCATTTCCGCTCGACTTTTTGTTGGTGGAAAAACATTATGAGTAAGCAATTTTCTTTAGCGTGTTAAAAGAAGTCATTAATGGGTCCGCTCCGCTTGCGGTGGACACCGGGCTTATGACTAAGTATTTAAATCATATATTTGCGATACTGCGCCAGCAACGTTTACGTTTCTATTTAGTTGACGATGTTTGAATAGTTTTGTTTCGCTCACTCTTAGTGAACTTTGTATCTTTTGTTTCATGTGGGATGTGCGATGCTTGAGTATGATTTTCAAAACTGTTAATCAATCAAAACTACACCTGACTGGTGCAAACCAGTCAATACTATATTAACAATAACTAACATTTCCTTAGAAACTTATAAGGTTAAGGTATTTTTGTGACCCTTTGAAAAATATCATGTTATTCTAGGACTAGGTTGTTACAACTGAGGTGTTCTAAAACAACGTATATTTTTAAGGCAGATAAAGCATTTTAACTTAGTAAAGATTTTGACTAAAACACCAGTCATAAGTGGTTTTGACTGATTAAGAGTTTTGCCTGTTACATGTATGCAACGAACAAGTAATAGGGTAAAAGTGATGTAAGGTGACTTACGTTCATTGAAACTCGTTCGCGGAAAACGGGATGTGGTTGGCCTCAGAAAATCCTACAATAGCGCAACAATTAATTATACATGGTGTTACAGCCGATAACCGGCAACAATGAAAGTTAAGTCTGAAACTTATACATAAGTTTAGATTGGTAGATGTAATAGCTGTTACATTTGCTTGCCTGATTAAATAAACAAGAATAAGGTCCATGTTCACCGAAAAGATAACGGTCTGATTATCTAAAAACAGCTGTCACTGTGACATGTTCCCATACAAAAATGTGTTTTAAACAGCTGTTTTTAGATAATCAGACCGTCCACTTTTTGGTGAACATGGACCTAAGTTTAATACCTCTAAGTGGTGATTAAATCTATCAAACTGGGAAAGTTCTTTGGGGAACTAAATAACGGGTCGAAAAAATAACCACTTCCCATACTAAATATCGTTTCGGTTGACGCAAAGGATAAAGAGCCCAAAACTTTTATTTTTCGGCTCACCACCTGAGAGGTACTTATTCTGTCACACTTATTTTATCATCAAGTAGTAACAACCGCTTGGTAAAAACGGAAGGACCTAAGAACCATCCCATCGGGGTTTCTGAATTGTAAGTTTTATATTTATCATTAAACATAAACTTACAGGAATACAGTCTTTTAATGATGGGAACATCAGAATCAGTTGCACAGATGTATACTGGGCTACATGTCGTGAAAGTAGTTTGTAAATAGCTATGTGATCACAGTTTTAATAGTTTACATGAACTAACTGCACTTACCACTGACTTAGCAGGAGTAACAAGCTTGTTGGGTTGTGAAAAAGCGCCCAGTAGTCTCCGCCTTATGTCGCTCGCAGATATGTCATTCTGAAACATTTTGCGAAACAACCATGATTCATGATGAAAGAAATTAGCATTTATTCGAGAAAAATAAGGAAAAATACATTAATTTGCACAAAACCTTTGGATGAGCCCTATACTCTGCCTTAAGTGGCCAAAGGTGGATGAAGAAGTAACGCATTCAATACAAGCACACAAAATAGAAGTAGGTGAAAAGAAAATAATCACACATACGAAAAATGGCCGTCACTCACATTATGTAAGACCATATCCGGTACGACAGATTTTCTCAAATACCAATGATATTGTAAGTAAAAAGGTGTAGATAGGTTATAAGCGCTCAGCAAGCGTCATGTTAAAAAACAAAGTGCAAAGAACTTACAATTACATTAAAATCATTACAAATTACACAATTATTCATCAATAAATTATCTAATAAAAAAAAATTGAAATATAAAATAAATAACAAGTCATTTAAATACAAAAAAAGAATAATAACTGCAATCAATCGGCGAGTCAGACACGTCAGTTCACCTACATCCCTGTAAGACCTCCGCCAGGCACCAACAGACTCCTGCGCTAGTTTGCCGAGATCTAACGACCCAACATGATGTTCATCCATCTCTTTTGAATTGGGCAATCAGCACGTGAAGCAATCATCTTTAGTATACCGTTACTGCTGCCTTTCACGCGCTTAATAATAGACGCAACTTTCTTGCGGATAATCGCATGAAAGCCGTCAGTGCGCACCTCCGCATACATAGCGGATGCACTGCAGTAACGGGGCAGCCGCAACAGCATCCTGAATATGTGGTTGTGTGTCTCTGTATGTTGTTGTTATGATGAGAGAGAATAAATTTAATATTATTTACTTCATGGAAATTAAAAAAAAAAATAGTCTCGTGAAGGCTAATGTTTTTCTTTAGATGTAGGTATTAAACATTTTTTATTTCTAGATTTTCAACAATCGAACTTAAGTGCATCCAGTGCAGTAGATGGATATTGTCCGCAAACAGAGAAATGAAGAAATTGTTATTGTAAAAAATCGTATTCTAAAATCATTTTCGTCGACTTTATTACGAGTAGGTACTCGTATATTTATTTTAGTTAATTGAACGACCATGCCGTGACACAAACACACACTTTAAACCAAGGTATGCTTTTATTTGAAAGCTTTTATAATATGTAATACCGTCCATCTGTCTTCACTAAGAACATAAAAATAACCCCAAGTTGAATAAAAAATCAAAAAGACAGAAAATGAATACTTAAACTAAGCTTATGTGAATGAAGGTCACTGGTGCTAAGTTTATTACAACGCTTTATTTGATATTGTTTTTTTTAATAAATGAATTACTTATACTTTAATTTACTTACTTTTAATGGATTTTTACTACTACTACTACTACTACTACATGAACTACTCATGGGTGAATCGCATTTTTAGGCATAAACGGTGAAAGGTAGAATGTCATATCTGATTAATATATTCTACGTTTCTACTACACGAGACAAAACACTATCGCAAATTATATATATATGTCTCTTTTGCGCTTGCGATAGTTGAATCATGCCATCCTACTTTGACTTGTAATCGTATGACAATATTTAGATACTAATGTGTGCGTTAGTGTGCCGTTTTTGAAGATCGAATTTTGTGTAGGTTACCTATCTATGCCTTTTTACTAATAATATCATTGTCAAATACATAAATTTTGTTTGCTGCGATGATTCCGATCGGTGGCTTCAGACACCTTGACCATTGTTCCCGTGTTTCTCAGAGAAGTCGAGCTGGAAACATTGAATCCCCGAAGTGTTGGGCAGACACGTACCTAATAAGACACCCACATAACACGAGTTATGTATAAGTCCCATGTAATGTAAGAGAGCGAGCATATTGCCATCAACCGGGCACAAATCCAAACTCCGTAGTTGCTACTTAAAAATTCTTGATGGATTCTTCTCGTTGGTCTTATGGTTGCAAGCGTGACTGGTCCTGCCTTCGATTCCTAGGGCGAGCAAAGTGATAAAAAGTTGATAAAGTACATGCCTGGTCGACGTCCTGTAGCTCCAGCAGCGTGGAGTGCGGGTGCGTGCGCACGCGCAGCTTGATGGTGAGCCCGCCGTACAACTGCAGTAGTTGTATGCCATCCGTGACCACCACGGGGGCGCACCACTTGGGATCTGTCTCGCCTGCAGGGGGAGAATATAGCACATAATATGATGATTATGATGATGATGAAGGATTTGTTACTGCTCTTTCAACAAAAAAACCGAACAAGAGAGAGTCGGACTCGTGCACCTAGGGTTCCGTACAAAACTTTTTAAAGGACAAACTTAACTTTGCTGTTCGATCCAATGAAACAGCTATTGCACCAATCGCACATAATAAGTTTGTAATAGTAAAATCACTTTTTTAGGGTTCCGTAGTCAACTAGGAACCCTTATAGTTTCGCCATGTCTGTCTGTCCGTCCGTCTGTCCGTCCTCGCTTAATCTTTGTGACCGTAAGAAAATAACATGATTGAAATTAAGCAGGCCAAATAATTCTAACCCCTAATGCTGTAATACTTCTTTCACGGTTATTTAATCTCTGATTATGCATCGCTGACAAAATTAAAGTGATCTTTAATCTTGTTGTGTTAAGGTTGCCGATGTCGGACGTAGTATGACTGTAGGGCGGTAACTGCGCGTGCATTTTGAAATCTATATAGTAAAGGATCCCCTTAAGAATGACCTTCACCCATTCGACAACCAGGTGAAAATTACATTTTTACAAATAAAATATGTTTGTGAACGTGTACCAGTAGGGTTGCCGCAATATAAATATTTTTTTTTCTGCAAATTTCACCGACTTGTTTACCAAACAAGTCATAGTCTAATCGAAAGTATACAACATTCGCTATATGCTGTTGATGGCTTGCTTACCTTTTTCTGGTCCCTAGTACCTGGTAGCCGCGTATATTTATTAGTAATTGCGCTCATCTGCTTACCACGATGAATATAGATTAAAAAGTAGGTAATTTTATTGCGAGTAGAATAGTATATGGTTTCTTGTGAAAATCTGGTCAACGCCAAGCCACAATTTCATCTACTATTTTGTCACATATTTGTGTCGTTTGGCGTACAGGGCACGCGCTTGCTTGTCACGTAGGTATATGTGACAATGGCGTCCAAAAGGTTAATCATAGCCATGACCGTTTTTTGACGTTAACGTTCAAAAACATATTTTATTTGTTAAAATGTAATTTTCACCTGGTTGTCAAATGGGTGAAGGTCGATCTTAAAGGGATGTTAGATCAATACAAATAAATAAAATTGGAGTGTTTGTTTATAATTTCAAAATAACAGCTTTATACTGAATGCATGAAAATCCACAGGGTGTAAACAGACCCTTCACAAAGCCGTCAACCAAGCATTCTGTAGATCAACCAGTGTAACGCTACGCAAAAATTATTGCTGGGAAATGACTTTTATTGTGTGGTAAAACTCAATGTCACGCACTCAAAACATTCTGCTGATGGACGCATTTAATAATAAACGTTTTTGAAGTTATGACTCTAAAAACTAGTATTGTAATAGTATTTGACGAAAAAAATTGTCAAAATGTTGGAACTTTGATCTCCAATATCTCCGTACGTTAATGTAACTATTGGGTTCCCAAGTTTCAAGTTAAGTTCAAGTTTCAAATTATTTATTTCATGTGTCGAAATATTTGCACAGCTCGTACACACAAATAAGCACACAAATAATTATAAGTCTATCCAAATTAAAAATACTATCCCTACAAATATTACCGTTCTTATTGACACAGAATGACAGTCCCTAGGCAGAAAAAGCTACAAAAATACAGAAAAAGTAAGTCCAGAACAAAAAAATGACAGGGAGAACAAGTGCTTTTCGGCTTCGTTAAGGTTCTATTTACACCCTTTCTAGGGTACTTTTATACCAAAAAACATTATTTAAAATGTGTGTCTGTCGGTTTGTCCCGTCCTAAAAGAAATTCGGTAACAACTTTTTTCAATACCGAAGATCTGTAAGGCCTATGTGAAATAAAATATTTTGATTTTACCTCTTACTTGACCGAAGGTGAGTCTGGGCGGGGCAACGGTGGTGGGCGGCATGGTGAGGGGCGGGAAGCGTTCGCAGTAAGCGGGCGTCGAGTAGTGCATCGCCGTGTTTGGAGACACGTAGCAGCAACACTTCGTGCCCGGGCATTCTTTTACCGCCTGCAACGTACGTTAACACGCGGTTTTTTTATCGGGTCTTTGGGATAAATCTGTGATAATAATATGATTATATAGTCAGGGAGGTATCGTTGCAAATTAAAAAGTCATAGTAAGCCGGCTGGTACTGTCATGGAAGGTTGATTTTATATTACCTCTACTAGTTTATATCATAGTGAGTTTAAAAATCGTCAGCTGCATGGTGGAGGGGGGATTACGCGTCAGCCGCTCACATTAACTTGTAAATTATATTTATATAACACTTCAAGAACAAAAGTATAGAGGTGGACTTAATGCCATAGGCATTTTCTACCAGTCAACCTTTAGATGATGCAGAGATACGTAGTGGTAGGTGTCTTTTCTGAAAATCTGAGAATAATTTTATTTAATACTACGATACACTACAAAAAAATATAAAATATTTATCGAATAGGTACTATAAATACATATTAAAATAAATTTAAAAAGACAAACAATGACGGTAATAATATTGTATGCACGTCATGACCTTGCGACGAATACATTTTTTTGTTTCTTTCTTTTTTATGTGGTAGCAGGTAGAGGATCATCAAACTGAATACCTTCTGTTCGATATCAAAATTGAAATATCTACTAAACCCTAATGATGTATGGGGAGCAGTTTCAATCTAACTTGCTGATACTGTTCAGGTTATTTAATCGCGCAGATAACTTCAATATAGTGCTGCAGGATTTCGTCAGTTTGGTTCGTAGGTGGCGTTATAGATAGATGTTAGCACAAAATAATGTACCTCTGTGTCCATGGTAGACGGTTCTTCGAGGCGGGTGAGGGGTTGCGCGACGGCGAAGGTGTGCTTCGTGCGGTTGTGTACCACAAACTGGGGACACGGGTCCTCCGCCACCACCACCACCCAGTGACTGTCCCGCTTCATCTGCGTCACCACTACCGGGACCTGAGAATAATGGTGACTGTATACTTAATATTATGAAGAAATTCTTTTCATTTATTTTTATTTCCAGTACTTATGACATAACAATCAATTAATATAATATAGGAAGTACCTTTTGAGCAAAAAAATACTTGTATTTGTCGGTATTGTAAGACAAAATTATTAATGTAACTGAGGGTATCCCTACCTAGATGGAATAAATGATTAGTCGTTAACCTGAAATGGTGTTTGATTGACATACAAGTTTTACATGGCGCAGCCGCTAGGATACTTCGTCGTTAAATACTTGAAGTAGATAAATTTCGTCATTAGATCGATCAAAGTCGAAAGTGGTGATTAACCATTTACCTAACCTACGATGGAAACTGCACTGCCTTCACCATCCCCATTTTGTTTCACCAACAACGTGGAAAATTCGACGTCTGGAAACGTCTCGAAGGAATGGGAGAAATGGAAGACTGTATTTTTAATATATTTTGAAGCATGTGAGCTTAATAAGAAGACCCAGAAGGTGCAAATTAATATATTTTTACATGTTGTGGGAGAACAGTGTCGAGAGATTTATGATCAGTTCACGTAGCAATTCATCGATTTGAAGAGTTTAATAGAAAAGTTTGTTGGTGTTTTTCTACAAAGAAAAAATATAACTGTACAAAGTCATACATTCTTTATACGTGAGCAGAATGAAGGTGAATCAGTCGAACAATTTTCGTTGGAATTAAAGAAATTGGCGGTAAAATGTGAATTCGAGGGATTATGTGACGATTTAGTAAGAGACCGATTAATTTGTGGAATTAAGGACGGATCACTTCGAGAACCCAAATTAACGTTGCAAAAGGCCTTCGAAATATGCAACATAGCCCAGTTATAGCGTGTACAAGCAGGAAATATAAAGAAGGATTCTGTGGAACACTGTGCGTATTGTGTAGCGCGAACAAACAGCACGAAGAGTGGTAACGTAGAAGATGAGACCAGTAATCAAGTTCATTGGGTATCGCGACAACGCCGTGGTCAGCAACATCGGGGAGCGTCGGTGCGTCGCTCTCGACAGGGAGCAGGCCGCGGAACATCATCATATTCGCCACAACATTTTCCAAAGGCGTCAACGTCGAGGGGTTATGATGGAAACGCTAATCAGCGAGTCCAAGGACGCTCGTGCCGTTCGTGTGGAATGGATCACATCGGTTATAAATGTCCAGCGATTGGAAAACGGTGTTTGAAGTGCAACAGTTTAAACCATTTTTTACGTGTTTGTAGAGTATATGAAGTGCAAAGGGACGAGAACGGGTCAAACGATCAGGTAATCTATTTAGTAAACTATTCTTCAAGTGACTGGTGTGTAAAGTTAGCGAAAAATAACAAAAAAAAAATCATTTAAAATTGATACTGGTGCGGATGTCAATGTTTTACCCTATAATTATTTAGAAACGTTAAAAATACCTAAAGACTATCTTATTCCGACTGATATCAAACTTCGAGGGTATTCGGGCGGTGAAATCACAGTGGTCGGTAGCTGTAATTTAAAAGTAAAATACAAAGTAATGAATAATAGTAAATAATGTAACTTTTCCTCCGATATTGGGCCGTGATAGCTGTTGAGAATTAAGTTTAATAAAATTAACACTAGCCGTAACCCGCACCGAAAAAAGCTCAGAATATAAAAATAGCATCTTTGCTGAATATAAAGACGTATTTGAGGGCGTAGGTTGTATGCCAGGAGAAAATAAAATTAGTATAGATAGTGGTATAATAGTGGTATAAGCCCAGTTGTACATGCTCCACGAAAACTGCCAGTTTCTTTACAATGTTTTGGCCAAACATAAACAGTCAGTTAGAAGATTATATCAGCAAGTGTCAAGCGTGTGTAACACATAAAAATGAAAATAGGAAGGAGACCTTGATTTCTCATGACATTCCAAATAGACCGTGGTGTAAAATAGCCACAGATACGTTTCATTTCAATAACAGCTTATTTTTATTGATTGTTGATTACTACAGAAAATTTATAGAATGTCTAAAATTAAAATCATTGACATCAAATGAAGTCATCTCAAAAATGAAGAAAATATTCTCGAGGCAAGGAATTCCCAACATTGTTGTGTCAGATAACGAGCCAAAATACAATTCTAGCCAATTCAAAATATTTACAAAAGACTGGAAATTCAATCATATTACGTCATTACCGCGACAAGCACAATCGAACGGACAGGCAGAGCGGTCGGTCAAAATAGTGAAAAATATAATGAAAAAGACTATGTTCGATAACTCAGATTATAGGCTAGGTTTGTTGGAGTATTCGAACACACCTTTAGGTAGCACACTAGTCTCACCAGCTGAATTATTTTATAGTAGAAAATTAAGAAGTTTGGTACCATGCTCTGTAATATGATAATACCTAATGCTAAAGTTTTCTCCTACGCCGATGATACAGCCGTTGTCTTCTATGGGAGTTCTTGGCACGATGTCAAGCATCATGCTGAGACAGGTATTTCTCGTGTCGCTGATTGGCTAAAATCCAACCTCCTAACGCTAAATACCTCCAAAACTAATTTCATATGTTTTAGCATTTCTAAGCGTAATGAACCAACTGATGAGTTTGGTATCGTTATACATACATGTAAGGGTGAATACGGCAATAATTGTAACTGCCCAAGTATTCGCAAAGTTACCGAAATAAAGTATTTGGGTGTAGTAGTGGATAATAGGCTATCCTGGTACCCTCATGTAGAACAAGTAACCGCCAGAATTAGAAAGTTAAGTTGGTTGTTCAAAACCCTAAGACATGTTGCACCAATGGCAAAAGCGAACAACAAATGCCCGTCTAAAAATTTACTCACACAAGTTTACCTTGCACTTGTACAATCTGTGCTCGGATACTGTATTCCGGTTTGGGGGGGTACAGCAAAGACCAAATTGATACATCTAGAACGAGCACAACGCGCACTCCTAAAGATTATGCATTTTAAAAGGCTTAGATTCCCTACTGTAGACCTTTATCAGATCAGTGATGTACTCTCTGTCAGAAAGCTGTACATAGTCCTAACAATATTAAAAAAGCATAAGTCTTTGCCCTTTAATGTGGGTATTACCCCGAAAAGAAGGAAGTTTAGCATAGCGGTTATACCTTCAACTAAGACCAAATTTGCATGTAATCAATATCATAAACGATCAGCTCAATTGTATAATAGAATAAATAAAAAGATAAATATACATTCTAAAAATAAATATGTTTGTAAAGAAACACTAGTTAAGTGGATAAAACCACTTACGTATGAGGACACAGAAGCATTGTTATAACACGGATTATTCATATACACACAGACACACACACCTACTTACTCTGACAAACACGCTCATACACACACACACACACACACTCACACAAACACACACACGCACACTCACAATCTTTAAGTATACTCTTTTTTTAATTTTTTAATTTCATATTTTTGTTAGCCTAGACTTAGTATTCTAAACTAAATTTTTACATTTAAAAAATATTGTGTTAATTATCACGCTATACAAAATAGGGAGGGGCGGAGTCTTCTACTACAGGCATTATTTGTCTAAATGAAGATTCCGAACACAACAATTTGTAAACCAATTATTTGACACAATAAATTTTATTTTATTTTTATTTATTTTATTTTTATGCTCACCAAAACTCTTAAAACCAAAGGTACAAACAAACGTTAGGTGTGAGTTAGATAATCGACAGAGTAAACAGGCTCGGTATTACAACAAAGGCGCAAAAGATATGAATCCGTTAAAAGTAGGTCAAAGAATAAAAGTAAGAGTAAATAAGAAATGGGTAAGGAGGTGGAGTTGTTGCAGCTTTTGTAGGTATAAGATCATAAAGTATTGATCTCGATTGTGGTGGCAGTCTGATACGAAATCGTAAGCATTTGATAGTAGACACAGCGTATTCCCCAACAGCTGATCGCTCGCGGCCATTACTAATCTATGATGATGTCACCGTACCCGAACGCCCCGAAGATTCACCGTCTTGTTCACAATCGCAGACATCTAACTTATACACTATTCGTTTTGGCAGGACTGTGAGAGCCTGACCGGTGGACTTATCCGTCGTCATAAAAAGGTCGAAATTGGAAGTAAAGATGAAAATCATAGTTAACATAAGTATTTTAAAAGGCGCATAGTTTAGCGATTGTGTCTAGTTAGTGGAAATGCAAAATTTGATAAGTAGTAATAAAATTCCAACTATGAAATGTTGGTCTATGTTTCATAATTATTTTATAAACCTAATTGAATAAATAAATATAGTTACTTAGCACTTTCAATACTGTACTTACCAACTTAATTATTTTGTAATGTAAATCAATTCAATCGATTCAATTGTCAATTCTCACTGAATTAAAAATCACAAATATGAACTTAATAGAAATAATAAATTTTATGTAATTATGAATAAGATAAGATAAGATTTATTTATTTCTGAGATGATTACACAGTATTTAATTATAATAGTGTGTGTTAGTGAAATGTATGTAGTAGTTTGTTTTGTTGTTGATATTATAATGGTAGCTTGATCAATAAATGGTTTGTGAGATTAAGTTAATATTTAGGGGTTGTTCAACCCCTAAATATTAACTTAATCTCACAAACCATTTATTGATCAAGCATGTATAATAATTGTTTATGTTATTTTAATCAATTGTTATTTTTTTATATAATTTCTATAAAACGTATCAACTTTATACAAAGTAAAGTAATATAGTTTAAAAAGATCTAAAATATTTTTAACTAGTTTTTATTTTATTTTAGGATTGCATGACATATTGAATATATCGTGTTAAATTCAAAATTGTACCTATATTTTTTTGTTTTAAATTTGAAAAAGGGGGATGTGGGCATTGTAAGACAAAATTATTAATGTAACTGAGGGTATCCCTACCTAGATGGAATAAATGATTAGTCGTTAACCTGAGCTGGTGTTTGATTGACATACAAGTTTTACAGTATTAGGTAGTTCCGCTCTTCCGGTTTACTTTAACATTACTTTCAAATATCTTCAATCTATAATATAAAAATGAATCGCAAAATGTGTTGGTAAGCGCATAACTCAACAACGCCTGGACCGATTTCACTAATTCTTTGTTGTTCTGTTTGTTGTGTTTGTTATTGTCAGGAGAAGGTTCTTATGAAAAAAAAATGTAGTAGTAGGTAGGTAGTAGTAGGTAGTAGAAGGTATGTAGTAGTTGGTAGGTAGGTAGTAGTAGGTTGGTAGTAGTTTACAGATTGTTTAAATTAAGTTCTATGTAAAAAATATAATGAAACCATGTATGAAATGCGCATACAAACACGACACCCTTGTCAAATTGGTTGTCAGACTTTTGAAACATTTCGCTCTCGGGCAGGTTGAGATGTATGTCTTCTTCTTAGCGTTAATGTTGTTACGTTGTACGAGAACATTCGAGATTACGAGAGATTCTCGAATATTTAGACGCCTAGAGTCTAGAATGGTCTACTATAGAAATGTCTAGAAGATTCGAGAAGGTTGTGGAAGTTTTTCGAAGGATAATGATCCACTATGGAACTGTTCAGAATATTCGAGTAAGTTCTGGAAACTTGTCGAAGGATTTTGTTTACTATGGGACTGAAGAAGGTTCGAAGGATTGGTCGCCATATAAATACCGTTTGTTTGCGGGAGGAGTCCAGTCTGATTTTGGCTACAGAACGAAGCGTATCGAAGTGAACGAGAAGTGAGATCATCAGAGGTTGAGTTTAAAGTTATTTTATAATTAATAAAGTTATTTAGTGGTTTAATCGGTAGTAGTAAATTTAAACCATACCCAGCTTGTAACAATATTTTTGGGCCAAAATTTAGCAATGAGAACTCTGCTCGCTGATGAAGTCTTAGGATCATTAAGTGCGGTGTCATGCAGCGCGAAATGGAAGGTGTGAAACATGTAGCACATGCGCACTGTGCGAGTACCTACCGATTGTGACTTGTTGTTGACAAGCGCCACGGCCTTCCGGAGCGGCGGCTGTCCGAGGCGGACGGGCACGGTGTTGTGCGTTGAGAACGCTTCCCCGGGCAGGTTGATGCACATGTAGGCGCGTAGCTCCGCCGGGTTGCCGCCTCGCCAGCGCCCGCGCAGCCAGAACTTACACATTTGTAAGCCGCATGCAACGCTGCAAGTAGCCAAAACAATACAAATATATTATTATACATATTTGAGTATCTATCTATTTCAATTTTATACTGACAGTAGGGTAGGTGACACACCAATCAATTGACATACTTTTTAAGAGATGTCAAAACGCGGTTTTCTCATAGATTATGTATGGCTATAGCACTCTGTGACGTTGTCTATTCAACTCAATTACTCAACTATTTATTGATTACACATCAACTAAAAATCAATTAATAATTATTATTAATTGAAAATAAATCGGGTTTTCGGGCTTGAAATAATGTTTTTTAAGAGTTTGGTGCTTGGAATTATTGTTTTATGGCGTCATCTACCCCATTTTCGATGTGGGTTTGTTAGTAGTTTACGGGTAAGGAACAATCAAATGGTATTTGCATATAAGACATGACATATTTAGTAATGACGTGTAGCTAAGGTTTTACGAAAACTGATAAAAAATTACACCAATATCTTGTTCACAAATTTTAAATCGGGTTTTAATTTTTAACCAATCATACTTTAAGTAATAACACAACTCATTGACGCGGTATCGCTTGAGCCGAAACGAAAAGACTTCATTCGCCTCGTCTCGGTTCAGACGACGCAACTCAATACTGCACCGAACTCAATACGACAAATGTGACATAACATCGGCTCAAGCCGATTCCGCGTCAATAAAAGTGGTCACTCACTTAATAGCTGAACGCAAATATATAAAGTGTCAGCTCATGAGTCCCTAGAGCTCTCTAGCCATAAAGTGTTTGATACAGCCCATCCGTCGTTTCTTTAGCTTTCCCCGAGTGGCGAATTAGTCAACTATATCCTTGAAGGAGGTGAGCCTACCCGTCATATGAAACAACTTTCTCAAAGCCATTTTGAAGTAAAACTTCTTTAGGCACGCTTGATTTGGTGAATGCGCGATGAGAGTGTTACGGAAATGACGAACGGGTGAAGGGACGAAACTTGAGAGGGAGATATAAGTTAGTGAAGGTAGGAAGAGAGAGAGTTACGTTTCGTATACTACCCTAAAGTCGTTGCCTTGACGACCTTTTGGCATCCGACGCGGAATTTAATGGGCAATATTCATAAAGGTGGTACTTCTAAATAGTATTTAGTCGCAGCATACATTTCAGAGTAAACTTTATCGGACTCTTTGGGGGACTGGAAGTTTAAGTTTTACTTCACTCGTCTGGTCTAAAGCACACTCGTTGTTTTTTACAGTCACGAATCGACATCTGAGTTTCTTTGGGAAAGTTCATAAACACGGCGGGTGGAACCTTCCACCTCCTTGAAGATTGCAGGTGACTAAATTACCAGCCCGTATTATGAATAAATAATGGTGTGCCACTGACCTTGGTTCCTTAGTCGGCGGGACTATCTTGAAGCTCTTGGGGTGTAGCTTGACGTTATTCCGTGTATCCTCCGGCACAGCGATTGCCGACGCCTGCCAATAACGGACAAACAAACAAAATATTCGTATAATATGTTACGGTTAAAATGGGTGTAAAGGTTAACTTTAAATTAGCCGGAAAAACTTAGGTATAGGATCCCAATGGACTTTATAATACCAGTTTGCTATTTACGTTATGTTTGTGTTTTTGAAACGAAAAAGAGCGGTTTTTTGAGACATCATTTTCTTATTCTTTACGTGTTCAGGTTTAACAAAAGTGTTATATTCGTGCAGTACAAACGTCAGCATTGCCTGAAATATGGTATTTGACAGATTTTATAACAAATAGACAATAGTTCTTCATATTCCGCCAATTATACAAAATGTTAGTTTAAACGAGGAACATATTCCAACCCGCAATAGTAAATGCTTACATGATACTAATAAACATATGAACAAAAAGAAAACACTCATAAATGACAGATAGATCAATACGAAAAACTTCGCTAAAGTCTCGCAACGTGTGTACACCCTTGCGCTTATCGCAGAACATGTATGCGGGTCAATTACTGTTTGGCATAATCCATTTTCCCTTCATACTTTGAATCTGGCTTTGGACAGGCAAATATTTAAGTATTACTACTACTAGGTACTGACCGAATGTTCGCAGAAGTTGATTGACACCTTGCATAATAATGAATGGTTCCTCGCATATTATCACTAGATAACACTTAAGCACGAACCATAATCCCAATATTTTTCACTGGAATGATGATAAGACGTAATTTTTGGTTATTCAAGAACACGTTTACAGGACACTCTTAATATCGCGAAGTAAGCCGGGTTGTTTGTTTATGCGATACGCGGAAACGCAATATTAGACATGCGGAAGTAGCGGCGCCCGTGCATACACTGAGGTCAGCGCGGGGTGGCGCGGGGGTGTGCCCTATCGGTGCATCGGAGACAACAGAAAGGAAAGGGGCGGAATTTGCGCACGGAGCTCAGGACCAGCACGTGTTTTGCCACGTGACATCTAGAGTTCACTTCTTGCCCGCTCAGTGTCCATGAGTAATGTATTTTATTAGACAATTATGTCAAAAATTAAGTTTATAGGTTTTTTACATATTATTAGGTTTGAGAATCGAATACTGAATACCTTCCTTCAATATGTCCCTCGTTTAACCTAACACGCTGTATAAATTCGGCATGCAAATTTTGTGACAAAAAATGATTCTAATTTAACAAAATAATTAAATTCCAATGTCAACAAATAAGTAAGTACAAATGTCAAATAAAAATAATTAACTTAAAATTTTTCTAAAAATCAACTTACAAATGATAACCAAAGAAATTAAATTACAAAATAATATAAATAGCTTAAAAAATAAAAGGTTGGGTTAGTTGGTAACATTTGTCAGTTTCGGGTAGCGGTGGGTGTGCTGGCATCTGTACATAACGCATCATATCTCATATGTGGGCGCCGATGATTTAAGAGAGCGATAGCGAAGTTATCATTTAGTAATATTAAGTATTCGTATTTCATCAAAACAGCAAGATATTTAACGGCTATTTGCGACGTTGCCAACTTTCAGAACGCACACTCTTTGTGGGAATCGATGGTGAAAGTAGCATAGGCCAAGTCGGTGTGGCGATGCTTGTGGGCGGTCTATATCTACCAGACAGAGCACGGCTTTCAGCCGATTGAGAGCGATGGGAACCTTGAGGTACACAGGCCGGACGCAACGCGGTACTAATGGACGTTACTGATAGTGGTTGCATTTTAGAGAACTAGTCGCTGATGATGAACAGCATACCATGATGTCGAAGTCGAGCCTGTTGATGAGCACGTAGGACGAGGCCACGCCCAGCACGTTGATCTGCTCCTTGATCTCGTAGTACAGCGTCAGTAGCGCCACCTGGGGAGTGGGGATACATCATAACGTAACGTCACGCCTTTCATCTCCGAAGCGTGGGGCAGAGGTGTGTTTCTAATAGTATACACACTCATTTAAAACTAAGTGTAAAAGTACGAATAAAAGAACTCGGGAAGCGGAATTGAAAAATGTTAAACAATTGTGCAGTTATTACTTGGAAAAAATCAATAATATTTTATTCCAGCCATTACAAGGTTACGTTGTTGTATTTTGATCAAGTCTCAAATGTGATCTATTATCTTGGCCCTACAGTATAAAGCAAACTTTGACTTAACTCAATCTGAGTACAGTCGTGTTTCGTTAACATTAAGCAGACCGTATTCGAGGCTCCTGTGGACCACAGGTGGTCCGCGAACCATAGGATGGAAACCACTGATTTAATGCCATGTGTTGAGTAAAAGTAAGGTTTAAGTTAGCTTGTACGGGGGGTAACGAAAACAGTACACCGGGGTTCGACGGCAATAAGATTTGGTATCGTTTTCGGTACATATTGGACTAATGATCTTATTTATACGATATGTTTGGTCACATTCGATTGAAGATGTACATTATCATTAGACAAATGAGGTTTTCTTCTCCAGCGCCGACTACTGCAGCTGGAGCATTAGTTTGTATAGTCAGGTTGGTGAGCAGTACCTTCCGGTTGCACAGCACAGCGAAGTTGGCGGCGTGGTCCAGCGCCACGTGTCCGGGCGGAGGCGTGCCGTAGCGGCCCGGGTCCAGCGCCGACACCTGCAGCTGCGAGCTCACGAACGTCTCGCGACCCATCTCTATTGAGATGTAGAACGGTTTCTGAAATAGTAGAAATGCACATTCCATACTAAATATCTAACCAGGCAACTCAAATAAAAGCTCGTAAATAAGGTAGTGCCGTGTGTGTTCTGGCTCTGTGTGTTATTTGCGTTTCTGTCATAGAGTTTCTTGCTGAAAATTTTGCATGTTTCATCTTTGACAGACACACGTTTTCCTCTCTTATCGGTGCAAAAAAAAGTTTTCGTGCAACGATGCAAGGCAGTTAGCCTGAATTTTAAAGTGGTTGAATTGCAAAATAAATGAAATTTATTTTGCTTTTGATGATTTACTTGCGTAAGGACACAAGTATGCCCTGAAGAGTTGGGTGGTTTAATACATTACATTTTCCTAGGAATGTTTAAATGACAGGGGGCGAGCCCATTGACATCGACCGGTCACAAATGCAGCATAAGTAATAATGGGGAGGGAACTCGGTGAATATCGATACAAGCAGCTGTTATTATGAGGTTATTATACCTGTATGATGGCTGTAGGTGGCGATATGGCGGTGCCAGCCTGCAGCGTGCAGAGCGGCGCGGCGTCGAAGGAGCGCAGCGTGAGCGACACAGGGGACGCGTTGCACAGCAGAACTATAGGAGTCAGCTGTACCTCCAGGCTGCACCCGCCGCCGGCCACCACCGCTGTGTAACGAACCTACACGAATATGGATTTTGTTAACAGTTGCAGATGGACTTAAAATACAATGACGCAATGTTTTCAAAACCATTAGGTGAAAGGGTACAGGTTAAGCCGAGAGGTCTGTAAACGTTATGCGTGCCTCACTATGCAACTTTGTCAGAAACTAAGAATAGTCCTGCTTAAGTGGATCTCCGCTTGTAGCACAAATCACTTAATGCGTTTATTGTTAAACGTATTTAAATCGTCAATGCGTTTCTAAAAGACGACAGAGACAGGATTAAACGATTTAGCATTCAACGAATTGATTGTGCTGTACTTCAAGCGGGTCTAAAACTTGCTACTTAGGCGTTTGCATATCCAAGCTAAACATAGAACTGTTCATAAGCTCTCTAGCTTTTATAGTAATGTAATTTTACAGCAAAGCGGTCAAACTGACTGTTGCTTCTGCAAATCGGCAGAAGAAATTCGAAATGAAGAGACATTGAGTGCGCGGTTGGATTAGAAACGTCTAACGAATAATGACGAATAAGCGCCTAAAGACCCAGAGCACAGTAATTAATGTGTGTGTAAACAGTGTTACAAATAATATAAATATTTACTTACAGAGACATCGCACCGCGGTTGCAGCGCGGCGGGCGACCACTTGTCCTTCCAATACTTTGTCACCACCGAGTACGGCCAGTCCTTCTTCGCGTTTTTGCTTGAGCGCGTCAAACTGGACAGTTATACACATTGAGCTTTATAAATGAACGCTGCTTAAGCGCCAGATAGCCTTCGAAATTTAAATTTCAAACGATCATCATACAGCCTGACACAGACCGACAAGTTGCAAAAAAAAAAAACAAGAAATGTTGAAATTCGCGAGCTACCCTGGCGCTTCCATAATCAAGTTCATATTTAAAAATCGAAGAATATATTATGGTTATCAGATAATAAATACGAATACTTATGAAGGGAGGATAGTGCTTCAGAATAAAATGAGCTCGTTAAAACCTTGACACGGATTGACCATGGTATAAGTCGAGTGCAATAAGGTGGAACGAAGTTTATAGTGGGCGGATTTCCATGGGACTTTTTTTATAGAGTTCCTAGAGGAGTGGAGAAGAAAGTTCAAACAAAAAGAGATCACCCAGCCTCCATACATTATTGGGCTATTTTTAAAAGTGCTGCGTTAATTTAAGTTGGCCGTCAAAAAAAAAAATCCCCAATCTGGGTGACCTCAGATATTTTGTGGTTGAATAACTTCTCGGTAAATTGACTTACGACTTAGGTGTAATACTCGTAATAAAAAATGTTTAGTTTGTTATGCTCTATCCAAATAATAAGTTTATTTTGGTTGGCACTTTTAAAATAGCCCAATCTGGGTCCTTGTCCTTTCGTTTTGACAATATTTCGAGATTTTACAATATCGCTAGAGATATTATAATATAACGTATTTGACAATTTTACGGTGACATATATATATATATATATTTTGTTGTGTATGGATAGCAGATAGAATAAGATATTGTCAAGATAATATTTAGGTTAACCGTCATAGAAACATTTTGTGAAAAATGGCCTTCTTTAACCTGTATAGTATACAGGTTAAAGGAGGCCATTTTTCACAAAAAGTTTATATAGACGATTTCCTGATTATTGCGCATGAATTTTTAGCCACTTCACTCGTTAATATGGTTTTCTTGAATTGTTTTACATCCAGTTATCTGTGAAAAAATATCAGTTACCAATTACAAAAGAAATCTTGGTCTTAAAATTCGATATTTTAGAAATGGTTACAAAAAATAGGAAATTTTCAAAAAATACTTGATTGTTTTATTACATCGACAACAATGAACAAAGAAACATACCAAATTAGCGTTTAGTGGATGCACGCAGGTCACACTATTACTCTACAATATCATCATCATCATCATCATCTCAGCCGAAAGACGTCCACTGCTGCACTGCCTCCCCCAAGTGTCGCCACATTGACCGGTCCCGTGCGACTCGCATCCACCGGATTCCCGCAACCTTCACCAGGTCATCGGTCCACCTAGTGGGAGGTCTTCCAAAGCATCGTCTTCCGGTTCGCGGTCGCCACTCCAGAAATGTTCAGCCCCATAGGCCATCCGTTCTGCGAGCAATGTGCCCTGCCCACTGCCACTTAAGTTTAGCAATTCTTCGGGCTACGTCGGTGACCTTGGTTCTCTTGCGGATGTCTTCATTTCTGATTCGATCACGCAAGGAAACACCGAGCATAGCCCTCTCCATTGCCCTTTGGGTGATTTTGAGCCTTTTGATAAGGCCCATTGTGAGCGACCACATCTCGGTCCCGTATGTAATAACTGGCAACACACACTGGTCATAGACTTTTGTCTTGAGACATTGCGGTAAGTTGGACGAGAAGATACCGCGCAGATTCCCGAACGCTGCCCAGCCGAGTCGGATTCGACGGTTGACCTCTTTCTCGAAGTTAGACTTACCTAACTGGACCGTTTGTCCTAGGTATACATAATCGTCTACAATTTCGAGTATAGAGTCTCCGATCTTGATAGGAATGGTTGTGACATGTGCATTCAACATGACCTTCGTCTTGTCCATGTTCATTTTTACACCCACTCTTTCGGAAGCTCTACTGAGGTCATCGAGCATTGTACTGAGGTCCTCCATGATCTCAGCTATGACCACTATATCGTCGGCAAACCGAAGGTGAGTGATGTACTCGCCATTGACGTTGATGCCTAGCCCTCTCCAGTCCAGAACCTTGAAGACATCCTCCAGTGCAGCGGTAGTGTGCTCTACAATATGAATTCGTCGAAAAAAGTCGCGAGTGGAATTTTTTTTTTAACTTTCTTCTCCTTTCCTCTAGGAACTCAATAAAAAAGTCCCATGAAAATCGACCACAATAAACTTCGTTCCACCTTTTGAGTATTTTTTGTCTATTAACACACGGCTAGTATTTTTTTTTTGAAATTCCCGTTTAGGAATAAATATTCCTGAAAGCCAGAATCAACAGTAACGAACACCACAAAGCGCCGAAACAATAAAGCTTGGTAAAGTCCCAGAGGACCGATTTAACTGTCTGTCTCGGATCACGCAACGAAATTGATCAGAAAAGAATAACGGATGAAACATATTATTTCTGGGTTTTCTAGGCTGCTACAACGAAATTAAACAAAAAAAAAACGGAAACCCCAATAAACGTTTGTCAAAGCTCATCCATACGTCACATTACAGTAGCGGTTACGACCAGTAGTGATGAAGTTGTGCCTGCTCACAATACACCTTGAGACAAATGTAAACGAACCAATTCATGATATCCTTGATGACGTCTTCGATGTTCATGACATGCAGTCGCTTGTCGAACACCGACGTGTCGGTCACTCCGTAGTGCATGGGAACCGCCTCGCGGGTCACCGGGCTTCCTATATCCCTGTGGGTCACCAAAAAATGATATTAAAATTCATATCGACGACAATTTGAACATTGTAGGCCTTATAGTTTTCTAGATGCTTCGATTTGTTAACTGTTTCTAACTTTTTTTACGTTTTCGTGAAGCAAACAAAAGTAGAGTATGCTGTTCGGGGATAAAAAACCTTGTTGGGCGAGTTTAAATCCCTCGCTGCTCTCAGGATGCTAGTCTTAACTAGAACTAGATCTGGGAGAGAACCGACATATTTGGATGATTCTCAGGTAGTTGTTCCGGGTCTGGCTGTTTGTGTATGTAAGTTTAAAGTTTTATAAACGCACAATACATGAGATAAAATATCATAGAATACCTCGTTGCGCCAAATAGCGCGTGTTTGAAAGAGGTGCCAATCAGACGGTTCGTTTAGTGATCAGTTGGTATCCAACACAATCGGGGAGAATGTTTTAATTTGATTTAGAAACAATAGAACCATACAACGGTCTTAACTGAGAGTGTATACTTCGACTACATAATGTCATAAAGACTCGTAAATGAATAGTATCTTTAATTAAGTTACTTACTTGGCTAAATTGCTATAAAAACATATTGAATATTTATTAATGTAAAGTATTGATGACTCTAGTGATAACTGTTTGTTGTTTGGAACTACCTTACTTTATATTCGTAGGGGTCGTTATCATCTGCCTCGCCTTTTTCCCAAACTTTGTTAGGGACGGCTTCAAGTCTAACCGGATGGAGCTGAGTATCAGTATTTTACATGAAGCGACTGACCTCCATAACCTAGTCACTGGATAATAAGATACCTTTTGGTAAGACTGGATGTCAAAATTTCGTCTTCGCGCTACTTGTAACGACTGTCAAAGGGACGAAGGGGGTAAGGAAGAAATAATATTTTGGGCGTCGAAAATTCTTTTAAAGTACAATTTCGAAATCGACCGCAGCCATAAACCACAGTGACGAACCCAGCCAATGGCAACGACAGACGGCAGCGGCACTCCTGGGTTCTATATAACTCTAAAACCACTCCGTAGTGCATACATCGATGTTTATAAATAAGTGAATAAGGGCGATATCCAATTTGCAATCAGTGTTCTGCATTTTCGAGTATCTCTATTTAATTCTTTCACGTAAAGGCGTCATATGTTCCCCTTTCATTCGCATCGGAAGCATTTGAACGTGCGATTGAACTCAGTTTCTAATTCAACTGTTATGTATCATCCCATTGCTGGGCAAAGGCGTCTCCCCACGACTTCCTAATTCTCAAATTATAATTGTATGTGACGGAAAAAGACAAACATGCAAAAAAGTGCAGAAAATGTGATTTCATCGAAGATACCACCCACCTATACTGGAAGGACAGGCTGTGCCGAGCGGAGGTGGTGCCGGGCGCCTGCAGGTGCGTACTAGCGCCGCGCCCCGGTATGGTCTGCACCCCGGCCGGCGGCGGCGGCCGGGACTCTTCCGTCGATGCTATTGCGTCAGTTACTATCGTTACCTGCGAGAGCACGGCGATATGTGTAAAAAGCTAACCGAATAGGTATACTTTATTTGGCTAAACTTTAAGGAAGTAACATGTAGACAATGGTGTCGATTTTGTTGTGCACAAACTAAACTTAATTTAGACTATTGCTATCTTTTACTAAAAGGCAGTGCGAGAAAAGGACGGCTATAGCTACGCACTAAGTTAGAGATGTCAAACTAGTTCATGCCTTGCGCTTCACCGTGTTTTTAGTCGACATGTTTTTACGTGCACCCTTCATTTGTATGGAAATATTAGTTCGAATTAAATTTGACAGCTCTAAATTACGTCCGTCTCTTTCTCGTTTTATTAGTGAGAAAAAGATAGTAATAGCCTAAATTAAGTTTAGTTTGTGCACAACAGAATCGACACCAATACCTCCCTATGCTTTTCCCCCAGATGCTGTTTAACTTTTGTTAAATATTTATCTTGTTTTACATTTTTTGTATAGTAAGCCACGACCTATTGTCGGGCCTAGGCTGTCCTCTCATACTTACTAATGCTGTAACATAATATTATTGTAACACCAAATGATTTGAAAAGAGTAACCATGGAGTTTCTTGCCGGTTCTTCTCCCTGGAATCGACCAACGCGAACCGTGCACCTTTTCGACGTTTTATAAGTGCCCATCTAGGCCAATGTGAATTAAAATATATTGATTTTGGATTTTATGAAATGGCGGAATCATTAAACTGTAAAATTAGAGCAAGGATTATAAGGGACATTACAGAGTGCGCTCAATGACGTCCTCAGCATTTAAAATGTATGCAGTCGTTAATTTTTACTAAAGTAATGATTTGCCATCGACATTTTTTTCATATAAATACTGCTAAGATTAATCTTACGAAAGTGTGGACACTTTAAATAAGTATGTATAAGGTAAATGAGGTACACACGTCTGTGTCGAGCGGCAGGTGCGAGTACAGCACGTACAGGGGCCACACGGTCGCCAGGATGCGCCCGTCGGCGCGCCCACGCGTCACCCGGCACCACACCGACACGTACTCATAGACGCCGTCCGTTGGTACTGTGGAATATAGAATGGGTATTTTGTTTGCACGACATGCAAAAATACATAAAATATTCATTTAGTTAATCTCTAACATATCTTTTTTGTGCCTTTAACTTCATTTATTGTAGAGTTTTAACGGGATCCCTTCTTTTAGCATAATGTTCTTTTTCCTAATATACTCTGGCATACCTAATTTGGCATAATTTGTTTTGCCATATTTATTTATTTATTTATTTTTTATTTATTTATTTTATTTATTCAATAACACATACATTTTGTTTTAACAGGTAAAACCCAAGCTAACAAAAGTAGTCATTATTGCAATTGCATTTATATTAAAACATTGCCCTATTTTTTTTGGCATACAGTTTATGTTGGCATATTAGGCTAGTTTCCACCATCAATAAATTGCAAAACTAATTAGTCCGTCAGTTAGAGTATTGTAAAATAATGGATACGTATTTTTTTTTTTGTAAATCGCTGAGTACTGACAAAGATAAAACACATCAAAACTCGGGAGTGGGGGCTCGTGACGTCACAACGCACTAAAAACACGGCGACGACGTACGGCGTGACGTATTGCGAATTTTAATAGCGTCGTATCTTCGTCAATTTTGGTTTATGTAACAAAAGAAAAAATACGGGTCAAATATTTTTTTATAATCTAACTGACGGACTAATTAGGTTTGGTTGTCTTTAAGGCTAATTTGTTTTGGCATAAATTTAATTCGCATAATGTTACTAGGCATAATGACTATTAGCATAATAGTATCAAGCGTACTATTAAGAGAAATAACAGTATTTTGGATTAAAAATTCATTAAGCTTGTGTTACAAAACTTAGTGACAGAAACGAATCGCTGTAAATGCGACTCCACGCAGTCTTGTCTGCCCTACCCCTAGAGTGTAATTTAAAATCGCGTAGGCGCGGAGGGGTGAGGCGGGCCGTGAGTTGAGGAGCAGATGGTTTTAACAATCGCCGCCGCGGCGGAGGCCGAAGCTGCGGGTGGTGAACGATAAACTCATCTGCGACGCTAAGCTCGCGTAGGACCGCCGGAGCCCCGCAGCGCCGGAGCCGTGACAGAAACCATGCCTGCTGCATGTTGCATACTGCATGTTTGCTTGCATGCTGCATGCTTGTTTGCATGCTGCATGCTTGCTGCATGCATGTTATATGCTTGTTTAGATGTTTGAATGCTACATGCTTGCTGCATACATGGTGTAAGCGTGTTTAGATGTTTGCATGCTTCATACTTGCAAAAAAATTATGCATAAATAATATTATGCGAAAATATAATTAGGAGTAACAAAAGTATGCCAAATTATATTAGGTCTTAAAATTTTATGAAAATGGATAGGGAACCAGTTTTAACAATTCATCTGTCCCACACCGCAGATGAAGCTATTCTGGGTCAAACTCGCCATTGCACACAAGCATCAATGCAATTTATGTCATTTTGTGTGTACAATAAATATTAAGAATGAAGCAACTGTATATTGGCTACATTCTCTCAAAAAAAACGATCAAAAGATATATTAGTCCCGTGTTAGTCAAAGAGATAATAAGTCACACCGATGATTTTTATCAGCATGTCTAAAAAATAGTTAACTCTGGAAAAATTAACCTGTTTTTGTCCTATCTTCCAAACTTAATTTTGGAAGGCCCGAATGGCGTAGTGGTAGTGACGCTGCCTTACGTTCTTAGGGTCCTGGGTTCGAATCCCGGTAGGAGCAAATGTTTGTGTGATGAGCATGGACATTTGTTTCCGAGTCATGGAAAAGTATATATGTAGTATGTCAACTATCTGGTGTCCACGACACAAGCCTTGCTTAGTGTGGCACTAGATGGCGCTGTGTGTTAATGTCCAGCGATATTTATTTACATTTATTTAATGAGCAATTAAACGTTAGAATACGACCTCCGCGGCCAAATCCAACTAAGCGACCGTGCTGACGTGTGATGTCACGCAAACACTTCAAAAAATTAATTGTAAACCACTTTACAAATCAAATCTTATGAACTTAAACACTCCGCATCACCCGCAATTGGACATGACACCACGACCTGACGTCATCGCAGTAGCTCGCGAAGGAACGCCATGTTAAAAAGCGGTGAAACTTTACAACTTTTTTTGGAAATCCTGACCCAATTTCGATGAGGAACAAAAACTATTATTGTTTGAAACAAAAACGCATGAAATGCAGTAACTTTTATGGTATTATTATATATTTTGACATGTTGGTGTGACCCATTAATACAGGGTGTAAAGCACCTCATCACAAAGCCGTTAACTAAGCATTCTGTACATCAAACTAAGTTACTTTACGGAAAAATTATTGCTGAAAAACAACTTTTTTTTTGAGGTTATAAATCATGTTTTGTGGTAGAACTCAATGTAACGCACTTAAAACTTTGTGCTGATGGATGGATTGAATAGTACGGGAGTCGTGGAGGTGTTGAAAGCTAAAATCTTACAAAAAAAACTTGTATTTAAAAAAAAAAACTTGTCTAAAAGTTGTAACTTTGACCCCCCATATCTCCGTAACTAGAAGGCTCCCAGGTATGGTGTGGAACAAAAAATGATCGCAATGACGAGGCGAACAAGTGCCTTTCGGCTTCGTAAAGAGGTGTTTTACACGCTTTATTTGATCGCTTACTCTGCACACTGCTAGCGAGACTCTCCTCTAGTTAGTTGTAACGACCAGAGCTATAAAAGAAAGAACTCACTCAGCAACGGAACCCTCCTCCAACAAGAGACTGGACCCGCGTCACACGTCCTGCTAGCTCATAGCCCAAAGATAAAACTATCCAAGCTAAATACTCGTTTCTCATAGCTTATTAACTCGTTTCAGTTTTCTCTTATAAATGATATCGTGAAGCCGTGCTTACCAAGCTTACTTCAACTAAAATGATCTGCCTACCCTGTCTAAAAACTCTGTGCACACCGCTGGTATTCAGCTGCATCCTGTTAGACTAGGTGCCGACGCTGACATAGTTGGGAAAAGGGTAGACAGATGAGTTAATAACAGCCTAGCGTGCCGAACTTACCTTTGACCAGCCATGGGACATTCTCTTTGGGGCACTCCTTCAGCGGGATGTCGCCCGACCAGCAGGTGTGGCTCCTGAACTTAACTCTGCAAATTAATATTTATAAAGTTTCAATGTAACGATTTCAAGGATAGACCTAGAAAAAAAAACTATTGTTTTTCTTTTCTTAAAAAATATCGAATAGGGGATGTCGGGGATTAGTTTCTTTTGTCGGGCAGACGGTTTTTGTATAGAGTCCAGCCTGGATGCAATATTTGATAATGAGCGAGCACCGTGTATCTATCAACATATTTCGTTTATTTATAACTACTCAATTTTAAATGGTTTTTTTTTCTGGGTATGTCGTCGTCTTTTATGTTATTCATGTACTAGCTGATCAGAGCAACTTCGTCTACGTCACTTATGAGAGAGAGGGTCAAAACCACAGTCTAATAAGTAGATTATCTAACATTTGGACGCAACTTGCAACATCATAACACGATATTTTTTAACAATTCTTAAATGACGTTAATCGGCCATGCTGGTCCATCTAGTTTGGGGCAATGGCATGCGGTGCCGGGGGAGGGTCGGCGATTGCATCAAGCGAAGCGCGGGCGCTTGAATTAAATGATCGCGTCCGTATTATTTATGAGATTGCTAAGATATTCGTTAAAATTATAGGGTGTAAAAGTGTTAAATAAAGTGCATGAAATGAGCCTACTTATTTAAAATGATAAGGATTAATCGTATTTAATTTTTTGTTTTATTTTTTTTGCTTGAGTCCATTCCCTTTCCTTTTGTCTTTATGTCGAATAACCTCAAAATTGTGTTTGAATAACATAAAAAAGATAGTCTTGTGAGTACTTTCGTGTGAAACGATACTCCTTCAGACTTTTTTGTTTACTTTCGTATTGTTTTTACACCATTTAATTACACACGACAGCATTTTTTAGGCAAACTTACTGCACGACGACCCGTAAGATAATAACAAAACTGAGCGTAGTTTGATGCATGTGTGCGCGTGAGTGCGTGTGTTTACTTGAATGAGCTGAGTTTTGTGACTTCACTATTAGCAAAGGCCGTGCGTTATCTACCTTTTTTTACTTGATTTGAGCCTTTTGTGTTAAAGTTTGACGTTCAAAGTGCCTTTTAATGGCCTAATAAAACACACTTAATGTTTTCTTACAAATGTGCTTTATAATAAACAAAGTACTTACTTGAGCACCATCTCGCACTCGCTGCTGCAGACGACGCTGCGGCCCACGGTCTCCGAGTGTAGTTCACCAGAGGTCACAGTGTACCACTGCTGGTTGTCCGTAGCATGGGAGCGGACCTGTACGCGGTAAACAAAGATACAATACAGGGGCTATCAGAAACAAGTAAAATAAAATTCTAAATTTAAAAAAACCCCCGACATATAATAATGTAGTAAATAATGTACTAAAAGTTTATGAAAAATAATTCGTTAGGTCCTAAGTACCAACTACCAGTCATCGCTCCACTTTCCTCATGTTATTTCGTTAGTTGAACTGGTTGGTTGGTTGTTGTTTGACTTTTTTTAATTTTTTTTTTTGGTACCCATAGAGGGAGTTGTGAAAAAAATATGTCATTCGCCATTTTGTGGCGGAGGCCATCTTGGACCGATTTTCATCAAACATAGCTAAGAACACTCCCGGCTAATATAATAACTTCTGGGACCTGGTTTTCATACTCATGTTTTTCTTCACCCTTTTTGACAGTCAGCGTTCGACTCTGTACAGACTGGTATGGAGATTTAGAATTAAAGTTTCAAACACCGTTCCCTTCATTCCTGGTCCGATCGGAGAAATACAGGCTGGGTTTTAGAGACGGGGCAGCAAAAGCTACTTTATGGAAATTTATTTCAATAGAAATTTCGGGAGGGTATTACTCCTTTGTTTGACACTGTACATCCAAAGTTAAACATGATATCGTTTTGTCTCATTATAATTTTGTCTATGCGGAAACAGAATAGCAAAATAAAAAAAACATTCAAAAGTTACGAGCTAATGGACACGTATTTTTTGTTTTTGTAAATCAATGAGATTGATTTAAAAGAGTGTCCATGGAGTTTCTTGCCCGTTCTTCTCCATAGAGATCTACGCTAGGGAATGGGCAACTACAGTACTTTCACAGTTTTTATGTCTTGTGACTGGGACTGTAGCTACATTAAATGTTCATTTTTGTTTCGACAATTCAAAAGTGCCTGTAACTGGCCTACTTGAAATAAATGCTTTGATTTTGATTGAATGAATATTTACAAAGATTCAACGCTTGAAAACTCGGGAGTGGGGGCTCGTGACTTTAGAACTCACTAAAAGTTATACCAAGGCGTGACGTATTGAGAACTTTTAAAGCGTCGTATCTTTATGGTTTACGTAAGTAAACCAAATTGTACCGTACCCGCGTGTGCGTAACCGAAGGAAATGACGGACTAAGGTCCGTGTTCACCGAGAAGATAACAGCCAGATTATCGAAAAACAGCTGTCAATGTGACATGTTCCCATATAAAAATGTGTTTTAAACAGCTGTTTTAGATAATCAGACAGATGTTATCTTCTCGGTGAACATGGACCTAATTCGATATTTTTGTCGTCTACCCTATTATCGAAGAATTCAATAAATTTTATTTGTTATCTAATTAGTCCGTCTATTTATTATTATTTAAATATTTACAATTTATACACAATAACAGTCTTATTCATAAAAATCCCCTAAAATAGGTTTTAAACACTCATTAGTTAAAATGCTCATTATAGCTAATAAACCTATTATAAAATTCTCTATTCATAATCGTTCTGTGAACCCATCATAGCTACAATGTTGTCGCTAAAACACGTTTTAACGTGATTAAGTTGTCGTTCTGCTGAATCCATAGATAAAGTGCCAAACACGGCCATAAAACGCATTAAAAAATGCAATGTATTGAAATGAATTATTTCCACAACAATGCTGTGACGCGATTGGTTGAAATTCTGTTTATCTTATTGGTTTTTTTTATTTTGTTAATGTTGATTTTTTATAATGTACGTGTTTTTATTGGTTAGGTTAAGTTAGCAAGTAAGTTTTAAAATTATATATAAGACGCGTACACTGTATAATTGATTTTTATACAGTGTTTTTTTTTCTTAAAACTCGATTTTCAAAGGGCCTTTCATATTTATTGTAGCGCGATTTTTACTATCAATTATCGTACATCTCACTGGAACTCACTCTGTTGGGCACGATGCCAGGTAAGACAGCATGCTTTTTGGCCACGCCCACCATTGAGTTCGCGTCCGCAACTTGTGCTACCTTAACCGTTGTAGCTACAGGAAACTTAATCTTAACTTTTCGATATGGATTTAAAGATTTTGATAAGAAAATGGGTAATTTTTACGCAAACTGTTTTGATGCATATCAATACGGATTGTTCCTTATAAGGATACAAACTCTATTGGACCACCAACTGAAGTTAATAATAAAAGAGTCATCAATCCCAATAAAACTGTAAACGATCGAAACTCAACCTTGACACAGGTCAAAGCTGGTCTTTACTGGGTGGGATGTGACGTCTGATTCACACCTAGACGCGACGCTGCACGCACATTTTCATAGAGCGCCTCAAAATACGACTTTATTTACTACACGAAAAGATACACATTGCGCAGCGCGAAATCACTTCCAGTACCGTCGCGCCGTATCGCGTCGCGTTAGTGTGAACCGACGCTAACCCTCAGGACAGCAGTATAACTCTGTACGGGCAAGGATTTCTAAATCGGTGGAATGGTATCTTCTATTTAGTTCAAAAAGGCTATCCGACGACACATAGCTTTTGGATTGGTACCAAAATTAGCATCATCCTTTTCAAGTTGATACTATGAACTAGAATGGGATAATTCTGACTGACCTTAAAGAGCAGATTTTCCCTCAGCATGTTAGCCAACACGAGCCTCCCAGACAGGTGCATGTACCGGCCACCCTCCGAATCCTCGACATTCACGCGCAGCAACGCGCTCATCGCGCAATGTTTGCCGTTCTCCGACTCCGGGATCTCAATTTTCAATTTATGACAACCCGCTGTGAATGGTACGCCTGAAAAGTAGGTTTTTGTTATTCCAGAAACGGTTTTTTGATATTTGGTGGTGGTCGAATATAGTGGAACGTTCGTTCATAGAAATGGCTGGATCCTCTGACTAGGGGTTGCAGTATTGGGTTATTTAGAGCTTCACTACAGCAGAACTCCATTTTTTTTAACAGGCCCGTACCATATTCAAGGCATATCTGTGTGCCATTGAAATTTATTTTGGCCGGAATGGTATGTGAAAGTAAGAAAAATACTTACAGACAAACAGAGCGACAGACAGATTTATATATTTATATTGTAATATCTGGATGACCGAGCCTCTCTCGTTTTTTATGGCGAACGACGTTTTCTAAAAATTATACTAAGCTAGATCAATTTATCACCCTCGAAACCCCTAACATACTAAAGGAGAATGACCAAAAGTGGTAAAAGTCTCATGCATCAAGATTAAAATTGTATAGTAATTATTTTCAATATTTTTTTTTCCATTTTGCGTCAGGGATATGATTTTTGAACAGGGAATTTAGTTATGAATATTGTTTTACTCTCTTTACATGGCATTCACACAACCGGTCATAGAGATGTAGAATGTTATTGAAACTATTTTGATAAATCGACTAACCTGTCATTCCAACCGTTTCTATTTCATAAAATACCCGTAACTTTGCTTTTAAAACATTTAACGAATTATTTGTATTACATTTGTTTTTTTTTTTTGTTGAATAACAGTAACAATTGATTAAAAGCGGTATAAAAATTGATTTGATATTACGAGGTGACACAAAATCGATTTCCTTACTAAAGATTTTGATTTATCGATCTCATCCCTAAATCCCGGCAAGCACATTTCTGACATTTGATGTGACGTTTAAAGGTCGTTTAAAGGTATTAAATAGATTAAAATGGATTTATGCCATCCCTATACAGCGCGAATATGAGCTGCTGCTATCTCTGTAACCATTATTTTGCGAATTTTAAATATTCCTAAGAGTCGGCAACTTATTTAGGGAAGTAGTCAGGAAACTGTTCAGAGTGGCGAGCTCAATCTTCAAGCAATTCAGTCGCACTTTATCCGAAAATGAACCTTATGTGTATAAGTTAATGTTCTTATTCTTATGATACGCTTGTTCAGTCATTTGTAGGAATATGTACACTATCTTTGCCAAAGTACTTAGGATCGAGTACTTACTGGATGACCATTGCCAATTAGTTGAGGGTCCGGTTAAAGCAAACCGCAGTCTCTTTGGAGCCGTTGGGGAGCGCCATCTGTAATACAAACAAAGAAATACAAAAAGTCTGTTCCATAACTAGTGACCGTGGAATATAGTCAACAGTGGCGTCCCACAGGCCCCGGCTTTTGACTGGTAGGATGCGCTACGCTCTATATGGTTACCGCTTGGTTACGTTACGCCAAAACCAACCAATAAATAATAAAACATCCAACCTCACACACAAAACCGAATATACGTTTGTGCGTCGAGCGTACTAGATGACTAGACGTGTAGCCAGGCAGCTCCAAATTTGACCGATCGGCGATACGCCCGACGTATTTGCATTCAAATGTACATCTACTTAGGGCAGTTTCAGGTTAGCGTTACTTCAGCGCGTGTAAGCATGTTTTTGAAAGTGCGTGTGGGCGCGTATGTGAGCGCCCGTTGCCACACGCGCCAATCGTACGATCATTCACGCGTTTATAAGCTCGTATAAGCACAAGCCGTGAGAGAGCGTCAACAAACTCAGCGCGCGGTGTTCCATGGTTCGAGCGAACACACCAAAATAAGCGCATGTACGCAATTCGGTGTTTTGAAGCGAAAAATGTGGTGCGTATGTAAGCGCGTAGACCGATACGAGCTTATACGCGCAAAAAAAACAGCGCTGGTCTGATACCGCTCTTAGGATAAACGAGTTCTTCGTAAAAGTGCACTGACCTGTAGGCCAGCCTGCACCCGGAGCCCAGCGGGACCACTTCGTCCGTTTCCTCTTGTCCCACGCGCAAACCGGTAGAGCAGCTGTTGTGTACCCACAGACACACTCGCCCATCTAACGCCAGAGCTGTCACCTTCGCCACCTCTCGCGTACTCTTGTTGGTGGTATCGAGTACTTCTTCGTCCTTGTTTAACTCGCGGATATACTGCAACGAAAGGAACTTGTTATTTGTCATGTAGGTAGAAAATGTGTTGGCAGACCAACACGGAGATGGGTGGATGATGATCGCGGGTAAACCTCCTATACTCAGCAGCGAGCTGGACAAGGCAGCCAGCGATGACGATGATGACGAAATATAGTATCATTAAATAGTTTTGTCGCTTGAGATACTATGTTGTGCATTACTTTCACAGTTATTTTAGTTCTGCCATACAAGTAACCTGCACGTAAGCGATGTGCCAGTCGTAGTCATGACACTGTCAGGTTTTAAGACTTGCATCGCCATGATAATAGTATGTACTGCGGCCAAACCGTCTTGTAGAACTGACCTGTTCGAAGCGATCTGTTGACGCTTTGCCCTTTCCCGGTTCAATTGTTTGTCACTGTGCTCGCCGAGCACGTCACCGCACACGGTCTCAACGCGCCGTATAGTAAGGCGGTGGGATGTACTCATTTTTGTATTTAGAACGACGCAGCATCACCGCTGCGGCGTCGCATTGTGCGGCATCACTGTTACTTACACAACTTACCTGGTCGTAAGCGGTCTGCCAGTCAAGGGTAAGCGCCTGCAAGGTCCTCAGCCTCATCACTTGCATCGCCATGACGATACCAGTGGTCACGACACGGGCGCGCGCGCTGGATAGCGACTCCTTTACTGACATGCTGCCCTGCAAACGGAAGTCTTCGATAGCTTCCTCCATCGTGCCCGTTGAACTGTCTATTACGTCGCAACTGAAGATGAAGATAAACTAGGTTCAAGGTAAAATCATATTTGACGACCCGAATGGCGTAGTGGTAGTGCGGCTGCCTTACGTTCTTAGGGTCCCGGGTTCGGTACCTAAGAGTTCGGGTAGGAACAAATGTTTGTGTGATGAGCATGGACATTTGTTTCCGAGTCATGGATGTTTACATGTATATTATATATGTACTTATGTATTTACAAAATAAAAAAGTACATTGTAGTATATCAACTGTCTGGTGACCACGACGCAAGCCTTGCTTAGTGTGGCACTAGATGGCGCTGTGTGAAATGTCCAGCGACATTAATTTTATTTATATTTACACACAGAATGAGGTAGAAACTTGGAAAAGTTCATCTTGCTGTTGTTGAGTGAGCGTTAAGAGCTACGGTAGAACCAATTTATCATTCAAGGGATACAAAGGGGGCCTTGGATGACAAAAGGTTACACATCTTTACTGCCTCTGGTATTACAAATACCTAGGTCACTGAGTAAAAAAAACGATGATGCTGGTTAACTCACGAGCAACTAGTATCAACGACGAGCAGTTTCCCGGCGCGCGACTGGAGCAGCGCATGCGCAGCTGTATTGCGTGTTGCAAACGTGAGCACACGGTGCGTCCGCATGAGGGGCTTCGACACGTAGTAGCCTTCTAGGTACGTCGCGTTGCTGATACAAAAACATGAATAGGTTTAAAGTATTATATAATAATCGTAAGATTGTCGAAAAGATTAAATTTTCAATATAAAACGAGCGTCATATTTCTAAGCCAACTTCGATTTGAAAGGCCTATGTCCAGCAATGGACTGCATTGTACTAGCTGGTTGATGATGTATGGTATGGTATGTTGATACGTTGTTAGTCGCCTGTTGAAGCAAGGAAATCCTGCTACGGTGAAGATTTATACACGACTTTAGCCTGTTGTGCAAAATTTACTGTCGTTCTACGAACAATGGGACACATGATATCGTGCCCTGCGTGCCTGCAAAGTTCAAGTTGTCTGCCGCTAATGATAGCAATACCGACCTCAAATAAATTGTCATAAGGGCAGTAAATTAATGATGACATGTTAATCACCTGGTGTGTGCGGGCAGCGAGTTGTGCAGGTGAAGGAGCAGGCTGGCGTAGCGCACGACGAGCTTGGTGCGCGGCAGCAGGCGCGGCGAGAAGTACGAGTCCACGCGCAGCACGCCCGACAGCTGCTCCGCCGTCACACACGACTTGGCCTTCACGTCGTGGCCTTCATCTGATTCTTCGTACAATTTCTACAAGATTTTCATTCATCTAATACGCATGACGACAATATCAAAAATATAAAAATCTATTAAGTCAGTCAGTCAGAGTATTAGAAAATAATGGACACGTATATGTATTTTGTTTTTGTAAATTAATGAATATTGACAAAGATAAAACGCATCAAAACTCGAGAGTGGGGGTTCAGAACGCCAGTACACTCCAAAAATTATATCTAGACGTGACATATTGAACATTTTAAGAGCGTCGTATCTTCGTCAATTTTGATTTATGTTACAAAAAAAAAATATACGTGTCAAATATTTTTTGATAATCTAACTGACGTACTAATTAGATTTTTTTGTCGTCTACCCTATTCTTTTAATTCCAATTAGATAATGACTGAAACATTTAATGACTTTCTATAACTTTTCGGTTATTTTAGTTGTGCGTTGTTGTCCACTAAATGTTGCCCCAAAAAGACACTTAAAGGGCATAGTTAGCCACCTTACCAATAATGCAACGCTCTCAGTTGTCTGCTCAATACAATGATAACCATCTCCACAGAATTAGTTTTTGTCAGAAGGACCCACGAACTATTTCCTTCTGAAACAACCCTTGTTGTGCTCAGATAAAGTTTAATTGTTCAAACAACTTTGAACAGTCATTTTTAGGTTGGTTCGTCATAATCTGAGCGGATTTGCACTACTATTAAAAATGGTATTTATGTATAGCTAGGACAGGAAGCATGTGGACTACAAACTTACAAACGTATCTGATTTCGGAAAGAATCTCCTCAAGTGGAACTCGAAGGGCGGCAGCGTCGTCGGCTCGGGGTCCATGCACACGCGGAAGCGCCACAGTGTACCGAACACCGTCTCTGATCACACATTAACTTTTATCAAAATAAATGAGGACCTTTAAAAAAAGTTCCATCACAAAAAAAAATATTATAGTAGATGAGTTTCTCAGGGATTTTGATTATTAGGCTATTGAAAGAGTTCACACACGTTAATTACTAAAATGTATATTATCAAGGTCAACAGTAAAAACACACACTTGGAAAACAAAGAAAACAGGAATAAACAGTAAAACTAGTAGAATATAAACTAGCGCGCGAATGCTTTTAAACCGCGCGCGGTTCTTTGTTTTCCAAGTGTGTGTTTTTACTGTTGACCCTGATTATATACTTTTTAGTAATTAACGCGTATACTGGCGGTTGGCTCACAAAAAAAAAATGTTCTAGAGGGAGTGCTACAATTTTAAATATATAATTTTTTATGATCCTTCATTTTGTTTATTATTTTAAACTCGACATTAAAACTAAATGTTTTATGTCATTAAAAACAAAGTTACTGCCAAAAAAAAATCCTTTACACGAAAAAGTCCCATAACTCAAAAACCGAAATTTCAAATCTTATTCAAACCAATTTTCATCGAATCCTCTTTGTATTAGTACATTTTACAGGTTTTGGATACATGTTTTAAAATGTTTTACCTGTACTATTCAACTCCGCCGTTGCCGGTCCCAAGAACGGAAGTGAAAGGAGGAGGGTTTGTTTGGAGAAGAACTAACCAGCTGTAAAAAATTTCAACGCCAAGCATCGGGCGGCGGACAACCAACCCGACACCTTCACGAACTACACGTGAAGCGGGTTACAGCGGCCTTGAGGACTAAATCATCTCTAAAAGTCTGCCGTGGAAGGACGTGGGAGCCCACCACAATGCATTTCCCAAGAAAATCCCCATGGAAAGTACAACAGATAGTGATAGTTCGTTGGACAATCCGGCTAACACCCGGCGCCAGTCAGTTCCCGGGCTGACTGGTGTGAAATTGGCTACCGAAGCCTCTACCAAGACGCATCACCAGGTCTTGAATAGCGGTCATGGTACTGGTGATTCACGCAACAGCAAGATCTCAGTGCAAGAATACAGACGTATTGCAACCTGGAACGTACGTGGATTACTGGCACCAGGAAAGCTCGAAATCGTAGAAATAGAAGCAGAAGGTCATAATCTTACTTTGTTAGGAATTACCAAAACTCATATGCGTGGACAAGGTCATCAAAGGACGCCTGGTGGAAACACCCTTTATTTCTCAGGCCCTACAGACTCCAGCAGTAACGGAGTCGGTATATGGATGTCCAAACACTGGAATCAATTTGTGCTTGGTTATAGCCCTGTTTCTGACCGAATACTAACACTGAAACTGAGCACTAGGCCTTGTATCCTGAATATCATTGTGGTATACGCCTAGGGGTTCGTAATGACAGAGGAACCAAACTTCTTGAATTCTGTATCGGAAGGAAGCTCACAATCATGAACACCTGCTTTCAACACCATCCCCGTCGAGTTTACACCTGGATCTCTCCTGGCGACCGATTTCGCAATCAAATTGACTATGTCATAATGAATAGTCGTTGGTGAACTTCAATTAGACTTACCCGGGGGCCGACTGCGGATCTGATCACTGTCTTTTGGTGGCAAACTTTGCTCTTCGTTTAAAAGCAGTGAAAAAACGACCACCACAAAGAACACGGATTCCATCGCCAGCAGAGAGTACACATTTACAAAATGCATTGGAGTCTGTTACGGCGGAACATCCAGAGCCTAATAACTGTAGTGCAGAGGAACAGTGGGGATTTTTTTAAAATAATATATGGAAGGCAGTTGACTACATCCCCATTAACCATACACCGAACATCTGCAAGCAGTGGTTGATCTCGGCGGATAACTGGCAAATGATTAGGTATAGGAAAGACTTTAAAGCCCAAGGACTGTCAAGTCAAGAGAGAAGAGATAAATACTCGGAGCTTAGCCGTCTCATTCAGTTAAAATGACGTCGCGACAAAACAATTTCGTGGAGCGAATCTGCCAAGAAATTGAAAACCTTTTTAATAAAAGTGCGACTTCTCACCAACCAGTTCAAACCCAAAACATGGGTGATCGAAGACGCAGATGACACCCCACTCCAAGATCTGAACGCAATCTCGGAAAGATGGCAGGAATACTGCGAAGAGTTATACAGAAATCCTAATGCGGCAGGTGATGTAACAATTTATTAATGAATGGGATAAAATTTCGAGGGAACCTTCTATTATGCACTCGGAAATAGAAGCTGCCATAGCCTCACTTAAGACTAAAAAAGCACCGGGGCCGGACCAAATCACAGCGGAGATATTAAAAGCTTCCGGTCCGGCGGGCATAGATGCCCTCCATAAAATTTGTAACGTGGTATGGCGTACTGGTGAGTGGCCAAGCGACTGGACAAAATCAGTCATCCTGCCATTACACAAGAAAGGCTCCACTTCGAAACGTGATAACTATCGAACCCTGGCTCTAATATCTCATGCCAGCAAGGTACTGTTACATATTATAAATAACAGAATTCGTCACTTTCTGGATTGGCAAATCCCTCAAGAACGGGCTGGATTCGTAAAAGGCAAGGGAACGCGTGAGCAGATCCTAAACGTCCGCCACCTGATAGGGAAGGCGTACGAGTTTAACACACCTCTCATCATGTGTTTTATAGACTACAGTAAAGCCTTCGACTGCGTAGTCTGGCAAAGCCTGTGGAAGGTACTTTTGGAGCTTGGAGTACCGCATCATCTGGTATCCCTAATTCAAGCCCTGTACTCTCAAAATAAGGGCATAGTGAAGGTAGACCAAACCAACTCTAACCCCTTTAGTTTCGGAAAAGGCGTAAAGCAAGGATGCATTTTATCTCCCATCCTCTTCAACGCGTATGGAGAATATATTATCAGACGGACTTGTGAAAACTGGGAAGGTGGTGTGAAGATAGGCGGAACCAAGCTAACAAATCTCAGTTACGCTTATGACACTACTCTCCTAGCAGCCTCAGAGTCAGAAATGGTAGAACTCCTTGCAAGAATGGAACGCATCAGCAAGGAACTGGGCCTACAAATCAACCACGCAAAAACCAAACTAATGGTGGTGGACCGAGCACATTATTTGGAGAGATCGCAACATTTCACGAAATACCAAAGTGAAACTGGTGAAAATGAAAAGACCAGCGTCTTTCCGATTTTTGGTTACGGAGCAGAAACTTGGACCTTGAGAAAGGCCGACCGGGCTCGTATAGACGCCTTCGAGATGTGGTGCTGGAGGAAGATGCTTCAAACATCCTGGACGGCATTCCGCACCAACGAGTCCATCCTACGCGAGCTCAAAATAAAGACCAGACTCTTTACGACCTGCCTCCGCAGAGTTTTGGAATTTTTCGGCCATATAGCGAGAAAAGGTGGTAATAACCTCGAATAACTGATGGTTACCGGCAAGGTGAATGGTAAACGGCCAAGAGGCCGCAGCCCTATACGATGGTCGGACCAGATTAGCTCTTCTCTGTATTGTATTGTACAACGGGCTGATGTCCGCAACTCCACGTCAAAGCGCGTATTTTGCGCAGGCTATAATCCACCACGCGGGCCTAGTGCGAGTTGGTAGATGTCACATGTCTTCGAATTTTTGGTTCTAGGACATGTCGGTTTCCTCACGATGTTTTCCTTCACCGTTTTTGAGAGCAGTGGTGGTGAAATAAATTACACAAAGTAATGCGCCTGGGTTCGAACCCACGACTTACTGTTCGTAAGTCGGGGCCGCCACCACTGGGCCACCGTTGCTTTCTATCTTCTTTTTTTTCTATCTTTTCGTACGAACCGAAAAAAATAACCATGTATCGTTTTTCTTAGAAAAAATGTTGAAGATAGATGACGATTCAAGACTTGAACAGGATTATGTTTGGTTTCTAAAGTTTAGAACTTTAATAAATGTAGGTGGGTCAATGACCCCTTTTGCGATTTCAACGGGCACCAACTATAATTTGCTGTTCATACCTTGTAGAGCTATGAACGTTGTCTACTGCACTCCCTCAATTACAGTCTCCTCCGAAGTATTTATCATCTTAGGCAGATGCTCTTTCCAACTACTTTAATTGAGTTCACTTTCAGTCTACCGCAGCAGAAAACAAGTATTTAACATGGAGTGGTTGCCTATCTGATCACAACCCAGTTTACACAATTTTATTAATGGCTGCACTGTGTTCACAGAATTGTGATTGAAATATAGATCAACGAAAAGGGTTCAATCTGTTTAAAGGCGCTCCCTCAACGAAATATTTGTGTGTAATGTACTCGTAACAATCAAAGATTCGGTTTTGTTTGTACAAATGATTTTTACATTTTGTATCGTTACAGGTTGTGCACTGTAACGTTCGGTTATTACTACTAGGCATTTGGGAGCCATTGCAGGGGCAAAGGCTTCCCTTCCCTCTTTCCAGTGCTGTTATTCGGCAAAGACTGGCAGTTGTAAATGTTTAAAAGTAAATAAACGGTGGATCTTCACAGACGTATTGTGACGTGTATAAAATTGTCAGTTTATACGAGCGTGGCACTGTTACCTGGGGGCCTGACGATCAGCTTGATCTCTCGCGGTTCACCGACCGGAAGCTTGAAGTAGGTGTGCGGCTCCCAGCGCTCCACCATCGTGCAGTACAGCTCCAGCACGCAATCGATCTCCGTGTCCTGAGTGTTCAAAGACAACATAAAATACATACACAGGGACCGATTACCAGGTTAAAAGGTTCGTCATATCGCACAAGGTAGAGAGGTTTGGAACAAGAAAGGGGATGCCTTTGCCCAGCAGTGGGACACATGAGCGGCTAAGAAAAAAAAATTGCAACCTACGGATTAGCCCTTATAATATTTATGGGTTTAAATGTTGCCGATTAACCAGAATGAAAGAGACAAAGCATCAAGCACGGGGTAACTCCTCTTGCATGAAGTTTTATTTTTAGCCCCCGACGCAAAAACGACGGAGTGTTATATGTTTGACGTGTCTCTGTGTGTGTGTGTGTATGTGTCTGTGGCATCGTAGCGCCCGAACGGATGAACCGATTTAGATTTTGTTTTTTTTTTTGTTTGAAAGGTGAATTAGTCGGAAGTGTTTTTAGCTATCATTTCAGCCGAAAGACGTCCACTGCTGGACATAGGCCTCACCCAAGTGTCGCCACACTGACCAGTCGCTTGCGACTCGCATCCAGCGGATTCCCGCAACCTTCACCAGGTCTTCGGTCACCTAGAACTCTTCGTTCCCATCGGCCATCCGTTCTGCGAGCAATGTGCCCTGCCCACTGCTACTTAAGTTTAGCAATTCTTCTTCTTTTTAGCTATGTTTGATAAAAATCAGTCCAAGATGGTCGGCGCCACAAAATGGCGGATTACATATTTATCCAAAAACTACCTTAATATGGGTATTAAATGAAAGGGCTTGACTAGTAGAATACTATATACTATGATAAATTAAAAATCCAAGATTGCCGCCAGCACAAAATGGCGAATCAACGAATTAATTTCTATTTAACTTTTAGTACGTTGTGTCGGGGGTTTTTTTAATTTTTAATTTAATTTTACTTGTCTACAAAATAAACTATTTGCGTGAACCAGTTATTAAAGGGTACAACGCTAAAATATGGATAATGTTTATAGAGTTTTTCACGCAACCCTAAAATAGCCGAGGGACGAAGTTGGATCCCGAGAGCAGCGAAGGATTCTAGAATAGAATCACGAGCGTAGCGAGGGATTTTAGGGTAAAGTCCTGAGCGGAGCGAGGTGGTTTTTTAATATTGACTGCGAGAAAATGAATAAAAGTATAGTTAGTATTTATATTTCTCATGAGTTAATAATAACATGCACTCGGGTCTATTTTCAGGGTTAAGCCACGCTTACCAAGGCCGGTCTGTGGATGGGTGACCACTAATTCATTACATACCGAGTTTCATCCATGCGTCAGAAAGTACGTAAAACCCCTGATCCCGACTGTCATTTGCAGTTCTTCAGTCAGTCTTAGCAGAAAGCCAGTGTCCCGAAGTATGACAACCAGTCTTACCAAGGGGTACCGTATTACGCATCCGGTACTAACTGGGATATGAGGGCAGATAGGCAGTCGCTCTTAGTAAAATACTTAAAGTAAATTAGTCCTTGTTCCAAATTAAAAAAGTCTTTATTCACTCAGTGAGTAAAAGAGCGTTTTATTCACTGTTATCGATGAATAAAATGCTGTTTTTCGGGTGGCGATGGTAATAAAAAAAAAACTATTTCAAAACCCCTGTAAGGGTAACGGTTTCTTTACGACCCTGTAGATACATAAACCCATGCTGTTATAACTGTCACGCACGACATCGATTTCTGGCACCAAACGATAGTAAAAGCGAAGAAACTAGTCCTTGCCCTACATGTCAGGATGTGGAACAAGTACATACTAGCAGAAAATAAGAACCACAAGCTAATATTATTTGCCAGGCCTCGATGACATCGACGCCATACAAAACGTCTATGTAGGTAAAATGTTTGTTTTTGTAATTATTTTTATATCTGTATATATTTTTTTAATGTACTCGTATTGTAAAATCAATCTGTAAGTTTTACAGATTTATTTTATTTAACGCGTTTCGAAACCTATGAGAAATGAGTTTGTGTTTACAATAAAAGCGGGAGATGTTAACATACAAGGTGTAAAAGGACCCTCTCATTGCACACACGACTGTTACAGACTCAGAGTAGCACAGAGAGCCATGGAGCGTTCCATGGTCAGCACAAAACTACTAGACCGAGTTCCAAACATAGAAATCCGGCGACGTACAAAGGTCTTCGATATTGGAAATCGAGTTAGTGAACTCAAATGGAGTCGGGCAGAGCAGCTCGCATAGCGGGAATATCCTGGATGAGCCTGGCTCAAGAATGTGGAGCTTGGCACAAGGAAAGAGAGGCCTATACCCAGGGTTTCCGCGGTTCCGCGTCCTGCGATGTTTTTAGTACATTATGTATTAGGACGGCTACGAAGTTACACACTGCTGCGATAGCAACGCCGCAATAGAAGTAGGACGCATTATAGCAATATCGCAGGTCGCAGAACGCGGAAACGCAAAAATGCGCCTGTGTGTGGGTGCCTTAAGAATGCTTAATAACGCATATATAAAGACCGTAGTCGTCCGCGTTCTGTAGTTCCTAACATATGATCAACTCAGCGTATATTGTAGATAAATATTTATAGGTTGGGCGGGCACATTGATAATGTTGGTGGTCGTGTAAAAATGAACTATAACTATGGTTCTAATTACTGGAGCTTGAGATTCATTCACGTCCCGCATAATCTAACATTCAACCTTCGAATTTACTGTTGGACATAGGTAAGACTCTCCCAAGATGAGTTTCTGCCTACACCTGCCTATCAGAAGGGTGAAAGTTTTCAGTTCATAATTACCTGGCCAGGTAAGGGGTAGGCGACGATTCTGGTGATGGCCCTGGGGTGAGGGTAGCACCACGACACCGCTTCACCACTCAACACCACTTGGTACGCCATCGGCAACTGACCGCCACTCAGAATCTTGAATGCACCGCTCCTGTGATCATATAGCAATGCACCACCTCAATTATCAGTAAGTAACTGTCAGAGGTTTTCTCGTTAACAGTAACATTACCAAAGATGTTCACTGTTGTTATGAAGATAAATGTGAATAGAAGAGACCATTCCCACTTTGTCGTGACGACGGATAATCATATAGTTTTAAGTGTCGTGTATTAAAAGGAGGTGTTCACATATAGGACGACGCGATTGCTGTAGTCCACGAGTTTTGCCAACTAAATTAATAGTCACGACATAGTGAGAACGCGGCCTAAACCCTATGTTGTGTTGTTGACGTTCTAAACGGTGTAAATAGACCCTTAGCCTTGTTTCGTATTCTGCAATGTCGTGACACCCTGTATTTCTTTATCTCCCTTAATAACTGGGTTGATTACCTAATACGATATAACAGGTTCTTAAAATGATCATAATATTAAAATGATTAAGGTCCGTGTTCACCAAAAAGATGACGGTCTGATTATCTAAAAACAGCTGTTTAACACACAGTTTTGTATTGGAACATGTCACACTGACAGCAGTTTTTAGATAATCAGACCGTTATCTTTTCGGTGAACATGGACCTAAGAGTTTAAAATTATTGAGGTCCATAAAAAAAAATCTTATCAATTTGGAAATACCGCGCAAAGTAGGGGAACTTCAACTAAATAAATAACTGTCTTACCTGAGGTCGTCCTTATAGTAGTGGTCAGAAGCCTCCTTATCGGCAGCGAAGAAGCCCGATTTCAGGGGCGTCCATACATGCGGTGATGATTCCAATTCATCCCAGGATTGTGCCGATGACAGGCCCGGCTGATGTTGCGGTTCCGGTACCGATGCATGAATTATTGAGGGACGTTTCGGTTGGGCTTGCGATGCTATCGGCTTGCCGGTCCTCGAGGAAAGTAGCTCAGCTTTCTTTTCTGCTACTTGACCGAAGTTTTTAGAAGAAGATTGCCCTAGGACGTTCCAGGAAGACTGCGAGAGATCGTTCAAGGAAGTCTGCGACCAGTCTTTCGCGTTGATCTCCGTGTAGGATATACTCGTACGCCCGGTTCGGTATTTTGGGATTTTCGGGGCTGACAACATCTGTTGGGAAAGAATATACTGCTGTTATTACTAAACTAACTCCTATGAGAGTACTCTACCGTCTACTGTGCCGATTGTGGTAAGCATCTAATATGTTAATTCCGTCAATATTAATTTGAGATCAGGTATTCGGATGCAAATTTACCAAAAGTTTAAGTGTTGACTAGTTTGGAGCGTGCGTTAGGGCTAAACATCGTGATTTATTTAAACAAATAGGTATTTTTTAATTTTAATGTTTACGCTCGATAAATTGTTTACACCCATAACCGTCCCAGTCGTTTTATCTATTATTTTGAACAAAGTTTTGAATTAAATGGTTGGCCTAATTTCCACCGTTACGTTTTTTTTTCAAAGTTGCGGCCACAATCTCACGTCAAGTTCTATGCGTGGCCGCTATTAAAAAAAAAATGGCTGAAGTTAGGCCAGCCAACATTTATACAAAAATCTTTCAACCCCTCTTTGCCTGGTTTTAAATACTAAACAGCAACAAACATCATTAATCATTATGCGTTTGAGTACATACTTCATTTTATACACACTGAAGAATATGATCTTTCGCGATGGCCAAAGAAAAATATAGAACAGATGGACGCTACTGCAACCGCCAAACCCGTAGCCCATTTCTAGGCCGACCCAATTTAGATTGCCATCCACACATTGAGACGAAGACGTGAAGAACATCAGTAAAATAGTAACTTTTTCAGGTCCCAACTGGGGAGCGGAGAACCGGTATCTTTATGCAAGCCCCCAAAGGAATAATCACCTGATGTGTCTTGAGCAGTTCCTCTACAGATCTCCGCAGTCGGCTCACGGCGGCGAGCTCGAAGGGTCTCAAGTCGATGGTGATTTCATCGAGCTCGACGCCGATCCTTAAGGTCGGATGTCGCGCAGACAGCCCCCCCTCAGCCCGCCGCCACGCCTCCCAAATCGCTTCAAATTTCACGCTGCGGACATAATTTATCACGTCAACTGTCGCGCGATCTGAGACCCATCTTGTAGTTAAGTGCTAATGGTGGATACACATTACGAATGAATTCAGTACACGATTATAGATTATTTTAAATGTATATCTGTAAATAATAATTTTATTTACATCATTATATGTATCGTCCTATTGCTAGACTATCTAGACTAGCTAGTATCTCTCTAATTGAATTGAATTCACTTTAAATTTCGACATGGAATGAAATTGACTATGAATAATGAAATTTAACTTGTTTGCTGTGTAAATAATTGATTTTAAAATCTTGACATGAAATGAAATTGAATAGTAATAATGAGATTTATTTTGTTTGCATGTGTTAATACAATCTAATGGTACTCTAATACTTTCATAATTTTATTTTAGTTTAATTTAATGTAATAATTTAGTATTATTATCATAATAATTATACTCGTTATTTTTTCAATCGGCAAAACATAGCGCACTACCTATTTTTAAGATCTTGTTGTAATTGTTACATATGTTTACGAATAAATTCTGATTCTAGACACCTCTCTCTGTTCAGAGCTGCCAAGATGCAGGGCGTGCTTCCTAACAGCTCAAACTCAAAGCATTTCAAATAGACCCGTGACTGTCACTTTTGTATAGTCAAAAATAGGCTACCTACAGTCCAGACACAGGCATAATAGCAGCACAGCTGAATGGTCTGTAGTTACGCATTCGAAAATCGTACATCTCATGGTTATGAATGGGCAAGTCATCATAGACACTTTTTTCAAATCAAGTAAGGTATTACGTAGTCCTGGATACAATATTGTTGATTCTTATTATGTGTGCACAGCGTAGATATAAAAAAACAATAAAAAAGACAGTTAAAACCCATAATAGAAGGTCTGTATATACACTTATAGCCATCAGTAGTTTCAGTCGCGTCCCGTGCGCGCCCCTAGGTACCTACACAACAGTAACCAAAGTAACTAAGTTTCCAAACGAAAATGTTTGTAATTCATAATATTATAGTGTAAGAAAAAGAACAAAATACACGATCAGTAAAATGGCACGATACGTGGAAATAATTACGGTTAGAAACGCTTTCTCAAAAACGAGTACATTGTTAGAGCAATTGCATGAAAGTTGATGACTCATAAGATGACAACTAAAAGAGAAGAATGGAAAAGAAGACATGATGCGGTGACCCCAAATAAATAGGATTCAGAGCAGGAGAATGATGAATTGTGATGTGAACATTTCCAAATAGTACTAACCCCAGCATGAGCGGCTGCAACACCACACGCCTCATGTCCTCCGTGGAGCCCGCAGCCACCAACAGCGCAGACATCAGGAGCTTGGCGGTCAAGTTCTTCTCGGGTCTTTGGCTGGCGATGATCTGCACCGAGGCATTGTCCCAGCCTACGATACCCTCGTGCCCGCACACGCTGATCTGGCTTGTCTGGACCGTTATGGTCTCAATCCCTTCGTCAACTGCAAACATTTATTTGATCATAACTTTAAGAAAAAAAAATCTCCAACATTTCGCCAGTTATATTTAAGTCCTATGTAATAGGGAGCGCGAGCCTATTGCCATCAACCGGGCATAATTCCAGACTCCGTGGCTCCCACTGAGAAATTCCTGATGGACGATGAACGAGGCAGACTAAAAAACTTTTTTTTTTAAACTCACTCAATCGCGTCTTGAAATAGAACAGAAGAGATAGAGCTTCATGTTGATTGACCGGTAGACGTGTTTCAGGATCAGTGAGGTTTTGCTTTACCTGTAACAAACGTTCGCCTATAGTATTTGTACACTATTTTTGAAGCGGTTGTCACTAAAGAGAGCGACGAGCAGAGGAAACATGCAAGATTACACCAATCATAGGAGAGACGAGACACGCGATGTGGATTTCAGCGAATGTGATTGGTCTATTTCAGCACGTCTTTTTTTTAGAAACCGAGCCTTAAAGACAATTAAAAAAATAAAACCGACTTCAAAAAAAAAAAAGACAAAAATAGTACATTGAGATACAAGGGGCTAAAATGACCCATTATAGACGAGGTAGTTAATAGAAACGGAGTTATAATGGGATTTTAGCGCCGTGTGTTACACCGTACTTTTCACTACGATTGCGAGAAAATAAAATAACCATATTTAATATGATAGTTTATTTTATTAAAAATGAAATGTACAACTTGTACTATTGTTCTAAGATGTTTTTTCCCGGCAACATAATCTCAGTTCTCTGTGAAGACGAATATAATATTGTGTCGTCTGTAGGGTAAACGTAGGAGATAAAAAGGAATCCTACTTATAATTCAAATAAATAATACAGAAAATATCTTAAAATTTCACGCCAATGCCTTTTTTTTATTTCTTCTGTAGCTGGAATGCAACGCACACATCCTGCCAAAGAGTTCGGCGTTCGGCGCGTTTGGTTCCATTTTTAAATTAAAATGTTTTTTTTTTTTTATGGAACAGTAATTTAGTCAATTCTTTATGAATTATGAGTAAAGACTGCGTTTTCGAACACCGACGATGAAATTTAAAAAAAAAAAGCTTATTTTCCCTAGAGCTATAATGAGCAATTTTACGCCCCCTCTGGTACGCTATTATGACGGTCTTTTCGAGCAAGAGGAGTGAAAAATAACTTCAGCTTCTGAAGTCGGTGACCTTTGTTTGATTGATTTAATTTGTTTGTCACCGACTTCAGCAGCTAAAGTTATTTTTAACTTTTTTTATTTTTTTGAAGTCGGTTTTAATTTTTGCAAAAAAAGTTTTTATTTTTCACTTTTGAGTGGTTCACATGGAAAGTGCATACCGTTACAATAACAACAAGCCCAAACACGACTAGGATACATTGTCTCATTATGGAGTTCAATGACTCTTGGCTTCATCATCCGATCTGATGGTAGAATGGTTCTTATCGAACGCAAATGCTTCATTTGTTGCAGAAAATACCAAAATCGCTGTACGTTATCCTACAAAATTTGAAGAGTTCCCTCGATTTCGCCAAGATTCCATCACCAGATCTCGACTTGGTGGCTATGGGACCATTTGGAAAGTATACCCTTTCCACCAAAAACAGAATTTTTCAAATCGGTTGGCAAGCGACGAAGTTATGAGCGAACAAACATAAAAAAAAAATAGAAACATCCGAATTGAGAACCTCCTCCTTTTTTAAAAGTCGGTTAAAAACAAAAACATTGATTGGATCCTCACAAAAATAAAGACGTCAGCAAATCTGCTCAGACAGCAGATTTGCTAACGACACTGAATTATTTAATTGTATTTTCGTATTTATAAAACTTTGTTCAGGCCTCAAATCCGAATTTCAAAATACCGATTTTCCGAATCGGAGTTGTTAACTCCGATTTATCATTAATCCTGTTTTTATATTTATTCAGAAAAGCACTAAACAATACTGAGTTCTACGAATGTGAGTACTAATTGAATCACAATCAGAATCATTATTTTAGCAGTTTATTCGAAGCATTGAAAACGTCGGCATGTCGTTTTTCGGGACGATCCATCGAACATTTGATTCTTCGGAGTTCGGACATATGAAAATCGGACAACAAACAAATCGTATTTACGACTTTTGGTAAAGAAATTTCGGGATTTTAATAGTGAGTATATACTTGTATACTTGGGCCAGTTAGTATTTTTCGAAAACAGGCGAGAAAGAGAAATCGATCGCCGAGTCGAAAATGCCTGGAAAACCTCCACGAAGACGCTAATGAAAGGTGATCTTCCAATCTTCCTGAAGCGCAAACTCATTGACATGTGCATCCTGCTCGTCCTAACCTACGTACGTACCTGGTAGCTCACCGAGTCTCAGAAACTCCGCTTCGGAGTTTGCCAAAGGGCAATGGAACGCAAATTTTGGGTGCCAAAATAGACCAGTAGGATGAAACCCATTAGAAAAGGAGGGGAATATGATAAAATGAAAGGAAAAATAAATTACGGTCGATCCTTTTAAGGGTAAAAAATGGTTTATCTCGATTTCCGGCAAAACTACAAGTCTTATGGAAAAAGTTAAATGGCAAAGTTGTAGGTAATAAGAAGATCTACAACTTTTGGATTTACAATTTTTTAACATAACCTCAAAATTTTGCGGAAAAATTCAAATAACCAAATTTTTGGTTTTTAATTTTTATCTTTTTCAAAAATGTTTATTTTTCTACGAAATTTGGTGCAAACTTACCTTATTATGTCCTAAATACACTGTAATTTATTTGATGTAAAATATTTATTTTAACGTAATATCAAAAAAAGCACCCTAATTTTCAATCGAAAATTCTCGCGTCAAAATCTCAGCCTTTTCCTAAAAGTGGCTTTTTGTTCGTTGAAATCTCTACTTTCTGATGGTGTAAAAATAAATATATATTACCATAGTAAATCATAAAACATATAAAAACGGGTATTTTCGCGAATTTACCTTTAATTTAAGCCCGAAGTTCGAATTCGCGATAAATACCCGTTTTTATATGTTTTATGATGTGTTCTGATCGTGAAAGTTTAAAAAAGACAATTACCATAGTAAATGTTCTCAGAAAATGCAAAAAATTAAAAAATCTCAATTTTTTTATTTTTGTACTAAAATAATCATTCAATTTTATTATTTTAGGTTATGTTACGTTAAACATACTATTTATGAAAGAAAATATTACTGTTTTTATTTCAAAGTAGATTAATACAGATTAAATTACGGGTGATGTGGTGTGGTGTGTGGTGATGAGAGCAGCGGTGGCCCAGTGGTGGCGGCCCCGACTTACGAACAGTAAGTCGTGGGTTCAAAGCCAGACAGGCGCATTACTTTGTGTAATTTATTTCATCACCAATACTCTCAAAACGGTGAAGGAAAGCATCGTGAGGAAACCGGCATGTCCTAGAATCAAAAATTCGAAGACATGTGACATCTATCATTCCGCACTGGGCCCGCGTGGTAGATTATAGCCCATTCCCTCTCATTGAGAGGAGGCCGTGTCCCAGCAGTGGGAACATTACAGGCTGATGATGATGATGATGAAATTACAGATAGTATTTACCTTGCTATGTAGATTCCAAACGATTCTTTGAATAAAGTAAATTTGTCACAATTCTCTTAATGTAACTCAGCCTGCACTGATCGACCGTAACTTATTTTTCCTTTCATTTTTATCATATTCCCCTCCTTTTCTAATAATGGGTTTCATCCTACTGTAATTTTCTTCGTTTCAAAAATTATCGACCCTGGTCTAAAAGACAAGATAGGGTTCGAAACACCACGCTGCGTTCCAAAACGGGCATAGTGGACATTGGCATGAAGGCTGCTAGGCCAAAATGGGATTGGACGGGTCACGTCAGTCGCATGCACGATGACCGCAGGGCAAATGTCTCCACACGGTGGTTGCCAGAAGACGGTCGGCGCCGCCGAGGCCGACCCAGAAAAAGGTGGCGAGACGATTTGGACGCGTACCGCGCGGGTTGGTCCGAGGTGGCACAGGAAAAGAGTACATGGAAGGAATTGCGGGAGGTCTTTGGCCAGCAGTGGGACAGTACAAGCTAACAAAAATAATAGATATAATTCTTCGGTATTATGAAATTCGGACTTTTGATAATCAGAACATCGAAATCCGGAATATAATATTTCGGAGTATTTCATCACATGCCCATATCATGATAACCGATTAAAATACTACCCCACACAATTCTCAATGAGATAGTAATCTTACAAGGTCGAGGATTCCCATGAGTCTCATCAGCTTGTTAGTGGATATGTCTACTTTCAGGGGCCTCTCAATATCGAGGTTCACGTAGCCGCGCGGGCCCAAGGTCAGCATGGAGTCCACTGTAACAAATAATTGGTACTCATTGTCATATAACAAAATAACGCCACGGACGCTGCAATAATTGTGGTGTTCAAGTGCTTATCTGGGTCCGACCCCCACAGTTACTTCACAATACCTACTTACAAAGCGAGTATCATATGCACTCATGTTGTATACCTACGCCTTCAAACTGAACTCTTTCCTTTAAGTTCAACGTATTATTTTTTTGTGATCACGAAATTGTTTGGTGGTCTTCTATACCACACTTCAGCAGGACCGGACGTACATTTGCGTCTATTTTATTCTATGTTCCTGTTTTAAAGATACTCACTGTTAGGGACTACTATTTTGAAGGTAGCGAGTGCGGGCGGGATACCCGTGACCGGGTCGGACACGCCCTTTGCCGTGGAGAGCAGCAGGTCGCGCCAATTGCCCGCTTCGTCGCGCGTGCCGAGCGCTATGGTCGTGTTGAACAGGGATAGCTGACGATGAGAACATTATGTAAACGCGAGTACTGTTCTACATAGACTCAGGCCTGGTTTAACAAAGCCGGAAACGATCAGAGCGGAGAGAAGATCTGCGGGAATCTTTCAACCACAATGGTTGAAATTGAGCACTTTGTTGGATTATTATGTCCTCCTCCATCCGATCGTGCCCACTTTGGTTTAAAACTGGGCCTTGCAGGTGTACACCAAATTACATCTAGGATTGTATGTGTGACGTGTGTGTTATTTGTGCGGAGTGGAATGATAAGACTTCCCATAGGCAATGTTTTACCTTAACACCTTTAGGGGATGTTTTTTTCAAAATATCTTCTTTGAAGAAAGCAGACACAGGAAATTTTGTAACAAACTGTTATGCTTCTAAACCAAACAGTTTAGACAATACGTTGTAGAAAGGGGAATTAATAAATTTAAGAATTACAGATGTAGTTCTAGTTTAAGCACGCCTTTGTGCATAAGCAGTAATATTGCAACAATTTATAATATGTAATTTTTGTGTAAAACAAAGACTTCAGAATTATGAATGAAAATGTAATAACATACCTGTAAAGTGTTCTGTGTCCTCCTCTTCCAATAATAAATGTTGGGCTGTAATAGCGTCGCGTGTATGAGTTGCAGGTTTGCGAACGCCCTTTCCTGAAAAACACAACCACTTACTTAAATTAAACATCATGAAGGACCAACTATCAAAAAATAATAACCAGCGAGGCATCTTAGTCTTTGTTGCGGCGGCATCAACAACACCACATTACAATACTTGATACTTGGCGTCCAGCAATCAAAAATCGCACAAGTAATCTTATCCGCAAGAATAAGATTTAAAAACAAACATGTATGCGAAAAATGCTCAAAGGATTCTCGAGGCATCGAAATCTGTATTATTCTTGTAAATATTTTTGTACTAGCCTGTACTACTTACAGTCTAACACTACTGGACAATGGCCACTCCCAACTCCTTCCATTTCTCACAACTGTTGCCGGTTGTTTACGAAAATAGACAAGGTCTGCGTTTCTTCATAAACCTATACATATGTGTAGTCAGAGAGCTATAACTACGGTGTACTCCAAGAAAGTATTGTAGGGTCATTATTACTAATCACTTACATTAATGACATGCTCAGAAAAACATATCACCCGATGATTTTGTTTGATGACGTACGGTATTTTTACGTGGTAATGGGAATTATCCGACGACGCTTGAAGGAGAGATAAACCACCATCTCCAAGTACAAATAGAATGGATGGACACGAATAAAAATTGACATAACTAAAATAAGTACTTTTGAGCAAAGGACAAATCATAAAAAAAACCTGATATACAATATATTTATGGAGACAGGATAATTTCAGAAACGACAGCAAAAACATTTTTAGGGCTTGACCTGGACATAGACATGTCGTGGGAAACTCACACTGACAGGGTATACAAACCGCGTATTGTAGTAGTTCTAAGCAATAAAAATTAAGGGGTTCTGCAACATTTCTTTTTTGTAAATAAAGCATAATGCATTTTAACTTAATTAAGACTGGCTGGCACGAGCCAAACATGATTTTGACCGATTCACGGTTTAGAGCCGGGTCCAGGCGTGTGTAACGCGTAATGTAATTTATCGTGAAATGTAACGCGAATTCTGTGTGTGGACGGCACTACGAGCGTTACATAAAATGATCGTAGTGTGTAGATATATTCGCTAATCTTGCGGATAACCTTGACTGCGCGATGCAGGCTTTGTGGTTGTTAACTTGCGTCATCACGTCGCTACAAGCTGTTTTCGTCAGGCTAGCAACGTACCGGTAAGGCCAGTTTTTCGTGTAGTGCGACTGTCTCGTGTGTCGACCCCGTAAGGCTGGGTCTGCTGCCTTCATTCATCTCTTCCTTCTCTCTCTTACGGTCTTTTTCGCCCTCTTGTTTTTTCTACAATAAAATAATAATTGTATTGTATTGGAACAAGGTTTTTTGGAATAATTAGACGGTAGGATCAGTGGTCTGAATGGGATTACATTTCACAATAGCTTCAGTTGTAAGGTAGTTCCTGTCTCTGAAGCCTTCACCACCGGTAGCTTGCTTCCGACACCGGCGGTTCTTCTAATTTATTTTTCTAAGAAAACGCGTGGCGCACGTGCGTGCGTGGAGGCACAGTATAAATATGGACAATACGGAAACTACCAACAAACGCTCGAAATCGCACACTCACGCAAACATGCGCATCAACACAGCCCCCCCCTAAGCGGATGTTGTGGTGCTGTCAGTAGCGTGTGCCGCGCCCACTCGTCTCGAGTGATCACGTCACGAACGCATTGCGCGGTATACGGTATATATCATTTTATTTAAAAAAAGGTGTTCGTTACAATGAGATTTTATTACACAATTAACTTCAATGGTAAAGAATTCCGAACGAGTCGTAGCAGAACAAAGCATTTTTCTGTAAATAATAATTTCTAATTACTAAGATATTTTTTTAAGTAGTTATAATAGTATAAGTATTTTATAACGAGGGACTAAACGAAGCCATAATGTACCGAGGGAGTCAATGAAAGCGAGGGTATATTAAATTGGCGTTTAGTCTCGAGGTGCAAACTGTACTTTTCACTTCGAGTGCGAGAAAAATATTCATTTAAAACCGAACAAATTTACACTCGACAAAAATTCTGAACTGAGCGGTCAGTTTTTTCTTCTATCTTTAAATTGTGAATCTGTGACTAATCACAGATTCACAATTTGAAATGCAACACAAACTCTTCACATTTTCGCAATGAAGATGATCCACACTCCACAGGTTATTAGTACCTACATTACTGCAGCGGCTAGCAACAGAGGCATTGCATATACTTTTCAAAATCAACGATGCACACAAACAACAATAATTTTTCTCGCGTTGAAGAGTTCACTTGTTTTTTTTTTTTCAATAAACCGCTTTCTTGTTGCAAGCCCATTCGAAATTTAAATAAAGCCTTTGATAAGTTACTCTTTTGTTACCATGTTTCAGAGTAAAAGATCGTTCCATTTTTAAATTACTTTTTACTCCCTAGGGAATAAATGGTCACTTTAATCCCGCTTCGTAGGGCTATATTGGCGTACTTTTAGAGCATGAAAAGTGAAAAGGTTTTTTAATGTTATGTTTGTTTTAATTCCTAGGTATCACACGCATTTTTCGGTTTTAGTTATCGTCCAAAGACGGCTCGCTCCCGGCAAAACTTGTAAAAGGTTACGCCGTAATGATAAAGTTAAAGATCTACAAGTTGTTGTGGTACTATTGAACTGTTTTCCGTGTTTAAACTATCGTATTTTGATGAGATTAACCGACGCCATAAGATAACTTGTAAATTGTATTTGTGAGATAATTATTTCAATTCGATTGATTGATCACAAAAAAATAAAAATGTTTAAATAAAAAAAAACAATATCAACAACATCAAGAGGGACAACCTTATGGCTTCAATGGAGCGTAGGTATTATTGCATCAACTAGGCTTAGATTCGGTACTGTCCATATTTATACTGTGGTGGAGGCGTGCAACAGGTGACTGGTGTGGTGCGAGGGCCCGAGCTCGGCTGTCCGCTGCGAGGGCCCGAACTCGGCTGTCCGTTGAGAGAAGCGGTCGACAGTTAAAATAAACATAACATCACGCCTGTATTTCTAGGTTAGGCAGAGGGGTACTTATAACACCAAGATTCCGCCAGTTATGTCTGTTTTTTGTTAAGGTGGGCTAGCCTCCTGCCATTAACCCGGCATAAATACAGACTCCAAATAAAAAACCCAATAACAACTTTGTTGGTCCTGGGGAAAGAAATCAGAGGAGCTCATGTGAAGCAATCCCGCTTGCGAGTACTGGAACACCTAGACATTCGTGTTTATTAAAATATTTGTAATGTAACACACAGGAGACGTACCAGTTCAGCAGCGTCTTCCTTAGATGTCATTGTCATGTTCTCCATGAGCAGGCGCAGCGCGGGCACCTCAGGAGTGTCGTCATCCACGTTCAGAGTCAAGTCCACCACGCCCATCGTCACGAACACCTCCAAGAATTGTGATGTATCCGCTCTTGTAGGGAAAATTACAATAAACACAACATTTCTCTATAGAGTGTAAACAGACTCATTACAAAGCCGAGAGACAAATTATCCTACGTCACTCGGCAATAATGTAGCTTCCAATAGTGAAAGTATTTGAAATCGGATGAATAGGTTCGGAGGTTACCCTCTACATCCACAGTTCCACATATTGAAACGGTTACTCTTTGTAATAGTTTGAAGGGTGTAAAAAGTCTAGTCCTTGCTATTTTGTTTTTTGTTCTAGACCATCCCTGGGGACCCTCCAGTTACGGAGATATAGGGGTCGAAGTTCCAAACTTTTCACAAATTAAAAAAACACTATTTTGAAATGTTATATAGGTACCTACATAAATCCCGCCGTGACCCAATGCATCTATCAGCACAATGTTTTGCGTTCGTTACATTAAGTAGGTACCACCGTTAACCATTTCCAAAAAAAATCGCTCCCCGCAATAATTTATGTGTAGAGTCAAACTAATAGTCCGGTCAAAATAGACATTCAAGGCTACATTAATTCGCACCCAGCTAAAAATTGGCATGAATGCTGGGAACCCTATTACACACAATTTGTCAATTATCCACATGAATCCTACGTGTGGAAAAAAAATATTCACGGTCAAATATTGCAAAAATCGGTTTTTTGAGTTTTCCAGCTAAACGGTAAGTTTTATCATAAAAATAGATGAGACAAAAATTGTAGATCAGATAATTATCTATAAAAACGTCTAAATACTTTTTTCCTAAGATTCCGTTAATGAGATATAATGATTCAAAAAGTTTAAAAAAGTTGTAATCGAAGTTTTCCTTGAAATGTTCCACCTTTACACCATAAAGTGCCGATTGTGAGAAATCTACGCCATTCAGGATATTAAACTGATATTTTTCTGATAACTCATGAACGAATGTATCCTCCAAAAATCAATTTATCAAAACAGTACATCTGGTCATTCACATACTAAAAGAGGGTACTGTGGTACCATTTGGGAAAACTAATGAGACAACAAAGTCGGTTCTGTAATCTACACGACAAGTGTAATACATTTATTTTGAGAAACCGGCTTCGAAAAACAAAAAAAACTTTCAAGAAATTTTAAGAAGATGACTTTTATGGCGCCTATTTTCCAAAGGCTGTTGCTGTACTGTTTTGATAAATTGATTTTCGGAGGATATGTCACCGTAAAATTGTCAAATACGTTATATTGTAATATATCTCTAGCGATATTGTAAAATCTCGAAATATTGTCAAATGAACATACTGCTTACAACAAAACGCATTATTTTTCGTGAAATGCATGCGATGGTAGTCAACTCACGCTGTGTGGAGGGAAGGAGGGGTCCCCCTTGCCCAGTGGTACAACTCTCATGAAATGATAGTGTACCATTCCTGAGAAATACCGATTATTATAACCTAACCTTAAAACACTTTATATTCCCCTAAAAAGCGTAGTCGACGGAGCCCTGCTTCGCGGGGCCCCTATTTCCGGGTGCAGGTTTTAAAGGAACCTAACTAACCTAACGAGGGGGTGCCCCAAGTCCCGATTATGGGGGCAGAGATACTTCCGCATGTTCATTTGACAATATTTCGAGATTTTACAATATCGCTAGAGATATTACAATATTACGTATTTGACAATTTTACGGTGACAGATACATTCGTTCATGAGCTATCAGAAAAGTATCAGTTTAATATCCTGAATGGCGTAGATTTCTCACTTTCAACTTTTTGAATCGTTATATCTCAAAAACGGTGGCTCTTAGGAAAAAAGCATTTAGACATTTTTATAGATAATTATCTGATCTACAATTTTTGTCCCACCTATTTTTATGATAAAACTTACCGTTTAGCTGGAAAACTCAAAAAACCGATTTTTCAATATTTGACCTTGAATTTTTTTTTCCACGTTGGTTTGAATTGACAAATTGTGTGTAATAGGGTTCCCAACATTCATGCCAATTTTTAGCTGGGTGCGAATTAATGTAGCCTTACCCCTATTTTTGAAGCTAATTTGATCGGACTATAACTATAGTTTAATGTACAGAATGCTTGGTTGACAGCTTCGTGAAAGGTTTTTTGTGAATCGACTTTATCAAAAACACGTGCATATGAGTGGTACAAAGCGTTCAAAAACGGTCGAGATGTGATGGAAGATTTGCCTCGCTCTGGTGGGCCCTCAACGTCTGCAACTGAAGTTAACATCGCAAAAGTGAAGGAAATAGTGACTGATAATCCTCATTCAACTTTGATAGAGATAGCCGCCGAACTTTCTGTATCTCACGAGTCAATCCGTACCATTTTAACTAATCATTTTTAAATGAAACATGTTACCGCTCGGCTAGTCCCAAAAGACCTGAATTTCTACAACTCAATCGCATGATATGAGAGTCGCTGACGGCATGCTAGAACGAGTCAATTCCGACCCAACATTCATGAAACGCATTGTTACTGGTGACGAGACGTGGGTTTACGAGTTTGACATGCAAACTAGTCAACAAGCATCGGAGCGGCGCCTTCCAACTGAATCGAAACCGAAAAAAGAATAATTCGCGGCAAAAACTGATCTCAATTCCAGAAACTGCGTTTAAAAAATGTTTTGAAGATTGGATTATTCGTTGGCGTAAGTGAATCGTTTCTGAAGGAGCATACTTTGAAAGTGATAATATAAATTTGAATGAATAACAAACATTTTGTGTATTATTGATCTTTTCCCGTTACTTTCTTGACAGAGCAGTACAACGTGTAAAGTTAAATGCGCAAATCCTCAGACACCTCAAGTGACTTTTAATTCAATTGACCTAATTCTGGGAGAGAAAAAAAACATTTACAAAAATTATAGGTATGCTGGTTTAGATTTACTGTCAAGAACTATTATTATCCCGCGTACGAGAAAATTTAAAGGAGATGGGCAAAAGTGGTACCAAAAAGTCTCATGCATCAAGATTAACATTTTATAGTAATTATTTCCATATTTTTTTAAGACTTTACGCGTCTGGGTATTGATTTTTAAACAGGGAATTTAATTTTAAGTATAGAAGTATGAATATTGTTTTACTCCCTTTACATGACGTTTACACAACCGGTCATAGAGATGTAGAATGTTTTAAAAACTATTTTGATAAATCGACTAACCTGTCATTCCAAGCGTTTTTTTATTATTATAAATACGTGTAACGTTTGCTTTAAAAACATTAAACGAATTATTCGTATTACATTTGCTTTGATTTTGATGAATAACGTTAACCATTAAGTAAAAGCGGTACACCAAATCGATTGATATTACTAACTGCCACGAAATCGATGTTGTTACTAAAGATTTTGATTTACCGATCTCATCCCTAAATGACATTGACATTTGATGTGATGCTTACGGCCGTATAGTTGAGATAATTTAATAATTGGATTGTGAAGTTTTTGTTTGTATTTTGTGAACTTATGTCTGTTTATTCTGCAAATATGTCAAGTCATAGGGTCAACCAAATAACACCGTCAGTCATCCGGCAAAAACAATGTATCAAAAGGATAATTTTCTACTTGTATGGTTTTGAGGTCATCTTGGATGTTATAAAATACTCCGAAAGTCCGGTTTTGTTTACAAAAATAACTTTTGTAGGAGTTAAGATAAGTGTAGACCCTTAAAAACAATGTTTGATTTTGATACAGCATGAAACGGGATTCCATATATCCATGCTCATTGTCCTTTGACGACCACCTTTTGTGTTTGTTTGTTTACCTATTTTGGTGGGTTTGCGCACGTGATGGCTTGACCTATTAATAAATAGACAGGGCAACATTTTTAAAGAAGATTTTTTGAAAAATGTGACCTGTATTTAAAATTGGTTCAATGGTTCTGCTCGTGATTCTGATCAAACTATTATCAGGTCTTGCGCATTTAACGTTACACTTTGTATATTGTTACTTTAATCATCGACGCCAGGGCCAGAGATAATGTAACTAGGTTGTAGTGACTCACGCTTCCACGAAGACAACAGAGAGCGAGCGCCTTGGGCGAATGTCGTCTGTGAACTTCGTCTTGCTCGAAGAAGACGCCGTAGTCTCAACGCCCGAGTCTGACAACTTGCTTTCTGAAAATTATTAAACATAAATAACTAGATTTAGGTCGCGGCTTCGCAATCATTATTTCTTTTTAGACAACACCTTTAGTATTTACAAATGATAGCCTGTGTGTTATTGTATGTTTGCACTGTTAGCAGTAGCGCCAGTGACCTCGAGACCAGTGGGGTAGTTGCACGGAAATTCTAGAAAGTATGAATATATTACCCGACGCTTCATTTTCAACGACCGTGTGGGCGCTGGACGGGTCGGAGTCAGTCATCATGTAGATCGCGTAGGGGCACACGGTAGCGTGCTTGTCGTCTGCCGGCTTATTAGTAACGAAACTGCCCAGCCTGTTGTAAACAAATAAAACATAAATAATAGAAACAAAGAAAAATCTATTATTTGTCACAGGAACGCGTCCAAACAAAGAATCAAAATGCAATAGAAAAACTCTCAGATACTCCTTCTCTCTTTATCTTGGTTAGTGTGTTAGAGTTAGTGATCGAGCATTGTACTGAGGCCCTCCATGGTCTTAGCCAAGACTATCACTGCTGTATATTCGATGACTCGAATGGCGTAGTGGTAGTGAGGCTGCCTTACGTTCTGAGGGTCCTGGGTTCGAATCCCGGTAGGAGCAAATGTTTGTGTGATGAGCATGGACATTTGTTTCCGAGTCATGGATGTTTATGTGTATAATAAGTATGTATTTACAAACAAAAAAGGTATATATGTAGTATATCAACTATCTGGTGTCCACGACACAAGCCTTTCTTAGTGTGGCACTAGATGGCGCTGTGTGTGAATGTCCAGCGATATTTATTATTATTATTTATTATATTCTGTTGTGTATAAATATCCTAGAATTTAAGAATTTGTCGATAGTTAAATTTGGAAGTTTATCTGCTGGAAGAAAGGAGATGGTCAAAAGTGGTACCAAAAAGTCTCATGCATCAAGATTAAAATTGTATACTATTTATTTCTGTTATATATGTGGCCTCTTTGCTTCACCTTCATTCATTCTCTTATATATTTCTTTTTTACATGTCATGTCATCGGATTGTCACTGCGACTTACATTGATTAAAACATTGAAACTATTATGGAAAGAATCTATTAATTAGTAAATACATAATAATTTCCATATTTTTTACGACATTACGCGTCTGGGTATTAATCTTTAAACAGGGAATTTAATTTAAAGTATAGAAGTATGAATATTGTTTTACTCCCTTTACATGACGTTTACACAACCGGTCATAGAGATGTAGAATGTTATAAAAACTATTTTGATAAATCGACTAACCTGTCATTCCAACCGTTTTTTTTTGTTTGAAGTATTTGTTTGTATTTTGTGAACTTATTTCTGTTTATTCTGCAAATATGCCAAGTCATAGGGTCAACCGAATAACGTGTCAGTCACCCGGCAAAACCAATGTATCAGAAGGCTCATTTTCTACTTGTATGGTTTTGAGGTAATCTTGGATGTTATAAAATTACTCCGAAAGTCCGGTTTTGTTTACAAAAATAACTTTTGTTGGAGTTAATATGATAAGTGTAGACCCTTAAAAACAAAGTTTGATTTTGATGCAGCATGGTACGGGATTCCATATATCCATAAGCATTGTCCTTTCTTAAGAAATAAGTAGTAGCTACCGTGTGTATTTATACACATAAATTGTTAATATAGCTTTCAAATATGCCAAATAAATACTTTTCTGGCTCTCTACGTTAATGCATTGACTCAAGACGTAATGGCCACGTACCAAACTTTCCCCATACTGTTTTCGCTGACAATTTCGATGAACTCATCGGCCAGCCGTTTGAGCAGCACCAACTGCGCGATCTTGAACTCGAGGCTGCAGTCCGACACGAGGTTCAGCTCCACGGCGGGCCCGCACGTCAGCACATTGTTCGTATACAACGCGGGCGCCAAGATGCAGCTGAGCTCCAATCTTAAAATTAAACAGTATAAAGGCTGTAAAATAGTAGTTTATGCGACTGTGCATAATGAAGGGCATTACAACACTGTTTTCTTAATAGCATCACACGAGTGTTGTAATGCCTAATTATGTATAGTTGCATACACTACTTTATCTACCCAAATATCATAAGGGCTCTATGATGGGTTCAGGAACCAAGCTAACGAACAAATGACAGCTCGAAATCGCGGCGTTTCGGATATCTGTCATTTTTTTTTAAATCATAGGCAAACGAACAAAGTCACTATTCTTGTGTCACTCGAGATCAAAATGTCGTGCGATTTATAATTAAAATCATACTGAATTGGGGTTTCGTATCGATATCTGATTTAATGTAGATACTAGAATAGCACACTCACTTGAATTTTACACCTGTTCCAAATTTAAACTCATAACCTACTGTTTTCAGTAGGTTATGAGTTCATAACAGTTCTGTTTATTTCTGCTGGTTGGTAATGCTGGTCATTGCTTATGGTTTTTGAACGCATTAGAGAGGGTTCATGATATTTGGGTAGATAAAACCTCTTAACGAAGCCGAAAGGCACTTGCTCTCCCCGTCATTGCGATCTTTTTTTTTTTGTTCTAAACCGTCCCTGGGAATCTTCTAGTTACAGACATATTGAGGGTCAAAGTTGTAACTTTAAAAAAAAGTTGTATTTATTTTTAATTCAAGTTTTAAATGTTAGATTTTTTGTTCTCTACGACCCTCGTAATATTATGTCTACCCATCAGTACAATTTTTTGAATACGTTGCATTGAGTCCTACCACAAAACATGATTTTTCACCTAAAAAAATAGTTGTTTCCCAGCAATAGTTTTTGCGTAAAGTTACTTAGTTTGATGTACAAAAAACCCTGTATGCTTATAATACAAATTAGTGTAGAAGTAATCTTTTCACGCCTCGAAAAACTAGTGATACCATACATTAGACGGAATTACAGGAACAATTTCAAATAATGCCCCTGAGAATTACGTACAACTACAATGTGCTGACAAAAGAAACAAGGGACACAGGATTGGTGGCCTATCATGACGTTCTAAAGCAGTATTGGTTTTTTTTTTAATATGATTAGTTTTTTTTTTACCATTTATATTCACGCGACAAGCTTTTATGAAAACTTCTCTTTCATTTTTATTTACTCAAAGGTATATTGTCTTCTGTTGAGTGCATTTTTAAAAAAGACTATTTTCAAAAAAGTTTTTTTATTTAATGTTTTAATTTAAATAGTTTTGTCATAATCATTTCTGATAAAAAATCATTATCTCAACACATTTTTCAAATCCGTTGAGGAGTTTTCACACTTGAGGAGACGGTTTTGATTGCATTACGAGTTCATGACAGAACCCATCTTTATCGATCTAAACTGAACGCGCATGCAAATTCTCATATGCATGGTATTTACCGATGAGGAGTTCTCTCGTGAGAAAATGATTCTGGCTGCAAGATCAGGTCATGATAGCTCAGCTGAGGTAAAGAGTAATTCATATTAGACATATTTCATTTAAGCATTTAGTTTGTATAAAAATGTTTTTTTTTTAAAGAAATTGGAATTCATAAAAGTGTCCATAGTAAAAAATGGTCAATTTAATGGTCTGAATAACATGCCGAAGTTAATGTCAGGAACATCAGGAACACGGTGTATAAAAATGAATCCCTATTCCCCTTGGTCACGGCATCACGCGTGAACGGCTGGCTGGACCGATTTCACTCATTCTTTTTTTGTTGTGTTTGTTATTGTCAGGAGAAGGTTCTTTTGAAAAAAAAAATGTAGTAGGTAGGTAGTGGTAGGTAGTAGTAGGTAGTAGTAGGTAGGTAGTAGTAGGTAGGTTGTAGTAGGTAGGTAGTAGTAGGTAGGTAGTAGTTGGTAGGTAGTAGTAGGTAGGTAGTAGTAGGTGGGTAGTAGTAGGTAGGTAGTAGTAGGTAGGTAGTAGTAGTAGTAGGGTAGTAGTAGGTAGGTAGGTAGTAGGTGACAGGACAACGAATTATCTATAAAAAATTATCGCATCTACAAATTTTCTCATCCGGGCTATTTGTCGTTGAGGGACTCTTTATCTTGAGGAGACGACCTTGGTTGCACGATGAGATCATGATAGAGATCATCTTTACCTTTCAAAATTGAACACGCGCGAATACATACTTTAATGTCCGCGCTTTGAACCGTTGAGTTCTCTCGTGAGAAGACAATTCTTACTTCAGGATGTGTTCATGATAGAAATCATGTTAACCCTGATGGGTTCCCATTTACCATTTTGTGCATTATAAAAATGTTAAATCTAAGCCGGAGAGGTGATCTGTACCTGATCCTATATCAGACACCTTTCTCTATGTAAGATTGTAAATAATGTTAACCAGCGCCTGTAATTCATGATGTCGAGAAAATAAAGATTAGAGTTTTTTCGTGAGGAGACTACCCTGGCTGCAGTCATACCTAATCCTGAATTAGGAATAGTCTGTCATAAAAATAAGTTGTCACCAGAACCAAAGGTGTGTGCGAAATTTCAGGTAAATCGGTTCGGGGCAACTGGTTTAAAATCTAGTTGCAAGATTTGACCAATACATACTAACAGACTAACAGGGCGAGTTCAATAAAAGCTTAAAATTGTTTTAATCTTTTTCCAAAACGGGATATAAATGGAGCTAGGCGTCCTGTATAATATCTTTCAGTCACTCCCCTGATGTTATGTTGTATGTCATGCTGTGCAAAATACTCACGGGTATAATATGTGCACCATTGGCGGCAACTCGATTCTCTGGCTCCATTTTAAGGCCGGGTTCTCAGTGCCCGTGCCACTTTTAGCCCCTTCACTTGCAGCCTGTAAACATAAACCAATCATTATCGTTTGGCGTGTCAGCCGCTCGCTCCGACACAGGCCTCCTCGATGAAAGGTAATGGGATATAATCCACCACCAATTTTGTATTATGTGACATATCTTAGAGTTTTTGGGCTTTCTCACAATGTTATCCACCAAAATTTTGAGAGACGATATGATAGAAATGAAATGTACACGCGCGAATTAACTTTGTCGTATTTCTCAATCTCATTTTGTCACGTAAAGGAGTCATATGATGGAGCGAGAAGTCCGATCGCAAGCATCCGCATTCATCCACATCGGAAGCACTTTAATTTTCGATTGGAATTCTTGATGTATAGTGATTTGCAAGTCTAATGCCCGTTTTCACCGACATCCCCTAAGTTTATGGGACCCCCTAAGCATAGATAGGGGACCGATAGTGGATTGTTTCTGTTTCACCAACATTTAGGGGTCACTTACAACGCTAAAAGGCCCCCTAAATTTGGGTGGTCAAAGTTTGGCCCCATAAACCGGCACTTAACGTAAGTGATCTCTCAAAACACGAAGATGGATTCACATTTCAACGAATATTCAACACCATAGACGTAAATAACAGCCGTATATCAAAAATATATCGCAAACGACCAAATCACATCAACATTTTTGATGAAACTGAATTTTATCGGAAATATAGGTTAAGTAAAACTTTAGTGTAATATTTGTTGGAATAAATTAAACACGCCTTAGAATTTTCCGATAATAGATGAGATAAGTACTCACGTACTTATCTCATCTTATTATGTCCCTTGATCTTAAAATAAATAATACCTCGTGGTACTTTTTCATGGTAACATGGTATTTTTTAGACGGTACTTTATGTGTGCATTGACTGTAGGTACACATGTGAAAATACAATCACCAGGTGAAAGCACAACACCTTAAATTATGAAATTAATCTGTTTATTACGATTATTACAAAATAAAACACATGAAAATAAATGTACTGTTTTTTTAAGGTGGAGATGATGTAAAGCTCTTTGGAAATAGGAAGGGATACATGTCCATAAATTTACAAAAGATTAAATGTTTATTTGATTTATTTACGCAAAACAACACGCGACGCTGAACACACAACAAACAATTTATTTCTCACGAACTACATAAGACAAAGAGTCAAAAACTAAGTAATATGACCACAGACAATAGGCAACGTATCGTAATGTATGCTGCACAGAGTAAATTAAAAAAAAATATATTAATTAAAAATGTTAACGAAATTATATCTGATATTGCTGTCTGACCATGTTTCATTAATAACTGAATCCATTTAGGTGTATATTTAACAGAATTTAATAAAAAAACTGTCATGTTTCAAAGTATCGATAAGTTCATTAACGAATCAGTCTCTATTATCGCAAGCAAAACGTCACATAGTTATGTGTCCCCTAGCTAGGTGACAGAAATGATGGTGAAACAAAATTTTATTTAGGGGCTAGTTTAGGGGAGCTTTTAAGCTAAGAGTCCCATACGTAAGTGGTAGTATAGGGGATGTCTGTGAAAACGGGCATAGTGTTTTTTTTTTCTTTTATTAAGTGGTGAAAAATGCCTAAAGCATGCCGCACTGTCTGGTACGGCTTGCACTCACTAAAAACAGCGCCGTGAGTATACTGCCTTTGCGGATAGGCCGCGAGAACTTGTTACGCACGACGTTCGCGATCCATCCAGCGCAGCCCACTCCTTGGTGCTGCCCTACACTCGAAACCCTTACCTCAACGAGTTTTATCTTCTTGAACCGGCTGGTCTCCACGGACAACTTGCTGATCACCACCTCGTACTGACGCCCTTCGAACCCACCGTTAGACTCCATCCAGGTACCGTCCGCGCCTGCATTCACACCCCGCCTGCAGATTTTATAAAAAAACATTTTAAACCTATTATTTAACTAACGGTCCGTCCCAGCGTCCCACGTGACATTTGCTAAAAAATGTAACCACTATACAGGGTGTAAACAACCACATCACGAAGCCGCCAACCAAGCATCTGTACATCAAACTATAGTCCGCCAAACGAGAAGCTATAATTTTTGTAAACAAAAAAATTCTACCATGATACTGTTACGAGCTGGGTATGAGATAAATTAATTACTACCGATTAAACAACAAAATAACTTAATTATTCACGAAACAATTAAAACTTAAACACATCAAAGCAGTATATCGGCCGGCTTACAGCATTTCTGTGTCGTTTTGGCATTTTGTGTTAGTTCTATGATAGCATTACAAACGTTTATACGGCTTTAGGTCATAAATAAGTTCACACTTAGTTGTTAAATTGCACTACAGTCGTATTACTTTAGTATAATTGTGACCAAATAAGTTGCGAATCGCATTCAAGAAGCATTATTACGGTCAATGAAGTTGCCAATGGCATTACAGAAGCATTATTACGGTCAATTAAGTTACCAATGGCATTACAGAAGCATGAGACTAGCATTAGATTGTTCTAAAAGAATGATTGAGGCTATTTTAGTGTTCACAGTTAGAACTTAAATAAACCCTACATCATTGCAAAAACATCTGTAATACCATGACACAAATGTTATAATACAATAACGTTGTAATTTAAGTATTTTGTCTAGCAATATAATATGGACGAAGACGGACAAAACTGAGTGAATGACACCATATTTGTTTGCATTAAAACAAAATGTATAATACTGGATACGTTTTTGACTCTTTTCTTGTTTTATGCCTTCAAATATTAAACGCAATGTAGTTTACTGTAAATGTACATAGAAGTTTCATTCAAAATTATCACGCGCCCTCGATATTTTGTGGTTTTGATATAAAATGTAATATAAAGATATGTGTCAAATAACCAAAACAATTGTTTATTCTTAGTATAGAACGAATTTTCCTTAACGTAATAGTATTGGTTGAGTAGTTTACATTTAAGCTATGTCATTATAATATGGGCCTATGGCTTTTATAAATAGGTCGGAATGATAATATTTTTTGGTTATAAAATATTTACAAAATGGTGTCCGACTATAATAGCTCGGTGATCCCCTAATTAATGCCGCCAGCAGTACAAATTCTCACACGTGAACAATTATTAAGCCAGAGGCCAGTGAGAAGACTTTTGATGAATCACTGTAGTGCCATTGTCTATAGAGTAGTTTTATATTGGTTCACCGGTATACAAGTAGATTTGAATTGTCCAATAATTTAAAAAAAAATCAGACACAGAATGACACAGACATGGTAGCACCACGGACAACCGTAGTTCAAAATCAAGAAGTCATGAAAATAAAAAATATATACTATAAATATTTATGTTGTTTTGTTGATCATACAATATGTACTTCTCCCCAATATGGCCAACAAATAGTTTTACAAAAACATTAAAGTGAATGTATATAAAGCTTTAAGAATTACAGTAACTCACGGGTATTTGGTTATAAACCTGTTAGCCGTACAACAGAAAAAATGCAAGCATTATATTGGTTCACGTTTATGCTGTTCAGCAGCATTAGGCTTTTACTTGGCACTTAAAAGTGGTATAAAACAACAAAGGGCACTAAAACAGCCCAAATCAGTATAACAGATTTACGTGGCATTATAATGGTACAAGTGTATGCTATTAAGCGGTAATAGGCATTATCTTCCAGCTTGAAATGCTATTGTAAACCTTAAGGCACTAAGAACAGCTGAAAGCTGTATGCTGGATTTAAGTGGCATTATAATGGCTCACATTTATGCTCTTAAACAGCCTGTAGCATTTATTTTACTACTTTAAATGCTATTGTAGTTCCAAATGCAGTAAAAACAGCTGAAAGCCGGGCAGCTGCATTGTAGTTTGCTGCAATAAACTGAAGGCTTTACAAAAGCATTTTGATATGCCTTTATCCAACCATTATACATCGTGAAGCATCATAATGGTTTTGAAATGCCAATATAAAGCGTCAAGATGCTCGGTGAACTTTAATAAGAGTTTATACGGGCCTTAAGTTCGACATAAGGATACTATTAGTTGTTTAAAATGATTCCTGTGTTACTTGTGACTACTACTACTACTACTGTTCACTATTCGTTTAGATATCGCACTCCTAGTTCATTTCGAATCGCTTCGTTGTGTAGCCTAAGACTGCCGGTCGCGAGTCTGCGCTGAGCTTTTATAATGGTCAACAGACACACAAAAAATATTCACGAATATTCTAGAGGCGTGTAGAACTGCTTCATAAAAAACATCAACAAAAAACATTAACAAAAGAATACAAAAGGAATTGTAGGCACAGAAGATAATAAACGACTTGTACAAAAGAAAGAAGGTACTTTATGCCCTCGGCGTACGATTGAAATTATAATGACAATTCCTGATGTTTTTTATAAGTAGATTGCGAATGTGTACCTACTTAATTTCAAAACTAACAATAATGGGAAAGCTCTAGAAGTTTCAACGCAAACACACTGTAATCAAGTGTTTCTCGAACGTTCTCGTAACAATACGTAGCGACAATTCAATCAACAAGAAATACTGACTGAGAGATGACAGCTGTCAGTGCTGATGTAAACAAAGTCCGCGTATTAAAATGTCTGAAAAATAGAAATCTATTGGAATTCTAACTAGTAAAGTAATTAAGTTGTGTGTATGGTGAACATAAACACTAATAAATGTTCGCAGAGTGCTACAGTGGACCCAAGTGTATTAAATCCTAAAAAACTTGTAAATGACAATATCATATAAAAAACAATAACAGTGTTAGTGAGAGTGATCTTTAATGATCGAAGGAACAAAACCAAATTGTGGACTAGCATAACTGCAATAATAACTTAAAATCAGTGCTTAATGATTGATATAATCACAAAAACAACAAAATAAATCAGTTGTAACTTCAAATTTTAAATTCTTTTCAAACCAAAGACAAAAAAGTAATTCATTCCAAAGACAAAAACTCAATTCATTTTAGTGATGCGACAAATATAAAATTACTAAAGAACGAATGATAATATGATAGTCGTTTTTAGTGCTGAGACTTGGATACCAGCCTTTTGGCCTTTTTGCCAAATTAAAGTGTGACCATACTTAAAAAATAAAAGTGAAAAATGTCTCCGAAAATTAAAACTAATAATAACAGTGGCCTTAAGGAGCTATTAATGGTTACTTGTCACAGATGTAAAAATCAAGTTGAACATAGAAGTACCTTGTTATGCACCATATGTAAAAACCACTATGAATTTGATTGTGCTGGTTATCCAGAAAAAGTGTACCGCCTAAAAAATTCCGAAGAGAGGAAAAAATTCAGATGGGAATGCAAAACATGCACTAAGAAGGTAAACCAGCAGAAAACACCTCGCTTTGTGATATCCAATGTCACAAAGAGGAAAAAGCGCTCGTCTCCTAAGTCATCCATAGCTACAATTTCTAACACCCCTGAGGAGACTACACCCTGGGCTACTCCAAAAAGCACTACCTCTAATATATGTGACTCTCATATCCTAACAATAGATCACACATCAGATGAGGGTGCGTTCACCGATAAAACATTATCAAGAAGTATGGACTACACAGAAATTGACTATATCAATGCTCAAGAATTTATGGATACGATTGAACTACTTCAGACGCAACTCAGTAGTTCTCAAAATGAACTTGAAAATATCATACTCGAAAACAACGAACTTCGTACACGGAATGACAAATTACTCAAGGATAATGCAACTTTAAAAGGATTCCTAAGCCTACCCCCACAGAGAGAAAATAGCAGTGTGGATTCAGAAATTACAAGAAATGTGCATACATACTCCTTCTTGCACTCAGATATGCTAGCCTTCTCCACTCCACCTAGATATGCGGCCATCAGTAAAACTAACACGAAAACACAACTTTATTGCAATATATTATCTCGAACCTGCAAAAGGATATCGCAGATCTGGAGGACCAGTTAAAACAAGCCGGAAATGAAATAATAAACCTTAAGGATCAAATTCAAAATCTTGAGAGGATAGTAAAGGCAAAAGAAAAGTTAGAAAACCCCAAACATGAAGAAAATTATTGTAACGCAGAAAATAAAGTTGTTATGCTCAATAAAGAAACTCAAACTTCCCATCAGACTTGTGACAACACATTGACGCAGAATAAAAAACGGACTTTAATGTCTCGCTTGAGCGATGATGCTATTGAAAAAACATCAGGCGTACTTCAAAAACAAAAAAACAAACTGGCTATAATAAGCAGCGGTTGCACAAAAGGAACTCTGCCATTAATTGATGAGATCTTCTCAGATAATTTTGAGTATTGTCATTATTTGCTGCCAAACGTCATCACAGAAGACGTATTGAGCACTATTGAACACAAATTAAAAGCCTTCTCTATTAATTAACGACTATTGCTTAATTTTTATTGGGGAAAACGATTTGAAGAATGACGACTATATAAGAATTCTCGATAACTTAAGAAAGTATCTGAAAAAGAATACCCATACCAATGTCGTTGTGGGTGCTCCGACGTTCATATGTGGTGCATCTATACATATAATAAAATCGTTGAGACCAAAAAATCTGTACATTGAAGATTTAAAAAAAAAAATCGACAAGGGTGACTTAAAATAAGTAACTGAACATATAAAAACCATTTTTAAAATTTTTGTTTGTTTGTTTGTTTGTTTGTTTGTTTGTTTGTTTGAACGCGCATCACGTAAAAACTGCTGGACGGATTTTGATGAAAACTTCACGAATCTATTTATATAAACTCAGAATAACATTTAGGCTATAGAAATTATGGAAAATTTTAGAAAAAAGGGGTGAAAAGGGGGGGGTAAAGTTTGTATGAAAAAAAAATTTAGATTGTTCTAGAATCATGAAACTTAGAATAAATACTTATTATTAAAAATAAAGAAATACCTGTTTCAGCATTTTTTACAAAATTTACCCAGAGACGTAAAAAAGATGGTTTTGTGTTTAAAATTAATTAACTTCATACACCTATAGAATAAAATCCTATGAAGTGTAAACCTTTAAAAGTTGCTACACATACTTCAAATCTGATACAGATAAATACGATTTCTCCGTTTCCTTGAAATTTGATTTTTGAGGTGAATATTGAATACGCACAAAATAGCAATTTAATGACTGACAATTTGGCTTTAGTGACTCATGGATCAACGCACAGCCTAAACCGCTGGTCGTAGAGACCTGAAACTAGCAGGGTGTGTTCTTTATATGATGTAGGCATCCGGTATAGAAGAATTTTCCAACATTGAACCCCTAAGGGGGTAAAAAAGGGGGACAAAGTTTGTAAGGTCGTGATTCGTGATTCCTTGGTCCAATCTACTTGAAAATTTGCATAAACCTTTTTAACAGAATTGATGGAAGACGTGTTTCGTATTTTATTGAATTGAACCCCTAACGGGGTTAAAAAAGGGTAAACAATTATTTTGGCCATGGCGCTGATTTGCTTCGTTTGATTTAAACTACATTTTATTTCGACACATGTTTGAAAACTCAGTCCGATTTTATTCAAAAAGGTTGAACTCACATGAAACCTTGGTGCTAATACTCTAAAATTGGAATGTCTATAATGTTCGTGGGACACGGCCTCCTCTCAATGAGAGGGAATGGGCTATAATCTACCACGCGGGCCCAGTGCGGATTGGTACGCTCATGGGACGTAGAGTTAGAAATTTGAAATAGAAGATTAAAACATTTTGGTACCAAAATTGTCACCAAAGGTATGTCAATGAAGATGGAAGGCAGTTGGCCTTGCAACAGATGCCGCAAGAGTTTACAACAGCTTTATCGTGTTTAGGGCGCTTTCAATTTAGACGTTTCGTGTCGCGCCGCTGCGGCGGCGCCAAAGCAGTGCGTTTGTTGTAAGACTCGAAACGTGTTTATAAATTGAAAGCATTAGGATCATTTCATGCAACTTCATGAGAACCTTTAACCTAACTAGAGTGCGACTTTCATCGATAATCTGACGATGGAGATGAAAGATAGTAGCGAGAAGTCCTCAAAAGTTTACAGCAGCTATATCGTGTTTCGGCTCATGTAATAATGCACTCCGATGAGAACTTTAGACCTGGCAGGAGTATGACAGCTGCAGCTATATCGTGTCCCGGCCTATTGCGTGCACCTTGATGAGAACTTTCGACCTAGCTGGAGTATGACTGTCATCAAGTGTCTAAGGAAGCAAATGTAAATGATAATAATATAAATTTTATTTCAGATCAAATACAATCTATTTATGTATTTTGATAGTAAAAAAAGTAAAAATAAGAAACACACTTTATACAAAATAGATACGAGTTACACCTATGTGTGCAGCCGTCTCCAGTGAGCCAGCATGGGCAAGCTTTCGAGGGAAGCCCTTATTTGGAAAATCAGAAGAGAATATATGAGCGATTAATGCAAAGATTTCCGAGAAATTAAATTGTTACATATTTGAATCTACACTAATATAATAAAGCTGAAGAGTTTGTTTGTTTGGTTGAACGCGCTAATTTCAGGAAATGGTGGTTCGAATTAAAAACATATTTTAGTGTTGGACAGCCCCTTTATCAAGGAAGGCTACATCACCAATAGGAGCGGAGCATCAATGAAAAATTTCCCAAAAACAAAGATTATTCCTTTTTCTTTGCTTCCGTTGCAAGCACTACATAACGCGGTTAAAGTTACACAGCAATCACGTACGAAGGAATTGTTCCTCTTAAGCATTTAAAAAAAAAACCGCGATAGCATATGTCTAAGGTTGACTCACACTTTCTCTAACCCTCACTCGCAGACGAAGTTGCGCGGGTCAGCTAGTTAATATATAATTACAAAGTCGAACTCTTTAACAATCTCCTCTATTGGGACATCAAAAATAACAGATATGCATATTCTTATGATACTAATCGCACCCTATCACTTGAAATGTTTTCCATCAATACTGGGAAGATAAACATACACGGATGGAAAAACATCTTTGAACAAATAAGGTCCAACATAATTTATGACTATGAAGTATTCAGCTCTCAAGACAATTTGACAAACCAAAATGGTGGAAGTGAAGACCAACTACCTACCACAAACGACACGGTGACTTTAACTGATCCGAATGAATTGAGTGCAACGCAACAAACTTGTGACTTTTTTCGTAAGTAACAGTTTAAGGGACTGTAGTTTAAATGACTTTAATAGTAGTCGTCGAAGTGATTTTATCTTACCTCATTTAACGAATATCAACACAAACAAAAACTCTGTTTTATATACTATCTATCATCAAAATTTATGTGGACTTAACAATAAGAAAGACGACCTAGAGATTTATTTGAATGACTTAAAATCAAAAGTAAATTGTATTTGTTTAAGTGAACACTTTTTAAATGAAATCCAAATATCACAATTACAGATGACTAGTTATAAACTTGGTTCCTACAACACAAGAGTAAACAAAAAAAGAGGTGGTACATTAGTGCTGATAAGCAATGATGGACAAACAGAGGACATAGAAATTTGTAAAAAGCTCTATAAACAAGATTATTTTGAGGTGTGTGGAATAAAAGATTTAGAATTTAATACAAATATTGTCTGTTGCTATAGAACTCCTGTGAATAACAATTTTGATAGTTTTCTTGACTTGGCTGGAACATTTATTGAAGCACTTCTTCAAAAAACAATGTTTGATTTGTGGCGACTTCAATATTAATCTTATGAAAGATGACACATACCGAAAATCATTTATATCATTGCTCACATGCTACAATTTCAGATGCTTGTTTGACAGTACAACATTCATACGTAATGGCACAGAGTCATGTATTGACAATATATTGACAAATATAATAGATACTAATATTAACGATATCCATATTGACCACAACGGTCTTTTTTGCACAATAAATGTAAAAAAAGTAACAGAAGAAATTAAAATAAGCAATTTTAAGTATATTAAAAAACGAATATATAATAAAAAAAATAAGGCGGAATTTAGGAAAAAGTTGGCAGAAATAGATTGGAATCTCGGCATAAATACATTTATAAGAAAATTTAATGAAGTACATGATAATTCATTTAAAAAAAAGCAAATTAAAATTGATCTTAACAAGTCTGGAAAAAGTTATTGGGTTAGCAAAGGAGTTAAAGTATCCAGCAAAGTCAAGCGCATTTTGTGCCTTATTGATAAAAAAAGATGTGATAAATCAATTTTAAAATATCGCGAAAATTACTTAAGGATATTTAGAAAGGTAGTAAGATGTGCAAAAAAGCTCGACACTAGGAAAAAGATTGATCAAGCACCTCAATCTAGTAGAGCTATGTGGAAAATAGTGAATAGTAGACGTAATTCTAATAAAAAACAAAGCACTGATTTTATAATGATTAAACAAGACAATAAGATATATGACAGCCCTATAGACGTAGCCAACATTTTATCTGACCAATTTGACAACAAAATTACGTTAAAGTCTTCTGATCATAGCTTAGCTAAAAAATACTTAACCGACAATATGGCTAGAGTAGATGATAACATGTTGTTTGATCAAGTAACCCCGGGAGAAATATTCAAAGTGGTTAATAATATGTGCAATAAAAATTCATACGGTCATGACGAAATACCCATAAGTATCATCAAGGATAACATTGACATATTAGCTGAGCCAATAGCTGACTTTTTAAGCAAATGTATTGAGCAATGTGTTTTCCCTGATCAATATAAAATTGCTCGTGTTTTGCCCATATTCAAGAAAGGCTCTAAATTAGATGCGAAAAACTATAGACCCATTTCACTATTACCAGTATTCTCTAAAATATTTGAAAAGGTAATGAAAGATAGGCTTGTCAAACATTTGGTTAAACACAATATCATTAGCTATCAACAGTTCGGGTATCAAAGAAGCATAGGAACCATTGATGCAATAGACTCACTGGTGGATGATGTGGTTAGCAATCTGAATAATAAAGGAAAAGTGGCAGGACTATTCCTAGATCTTAGCTCTGCCTTCGATACTGTTGAATATAAAATCCTTCTAGACAAACTAGAACATTACGGGATAAGAGATAAGGTCCTTAAGCTTTTCAGTTCTTATTTACAGAACAGATCACAGTACGTTGAAATTAAGTCAGTTGAAAGCGGACATGAAAAAATTAACAAATCTAAGCTTGTTAGAGTACAAAAGGGGGTTCCACAGGGCTCAGTCTTGGGTCCAATATTTTTTATAATATTTCTTAATGACTTAGCAAACTATATGTATAAGATAGTACCAGACATCAAAATGGTTATTTTTGCTGATGACACAAGTGCCGTTATGAACGATATCTCTGTAGGGTACTTAGAAAATAAAGTGAATCATGCACTGACTGCTTTTGAACATTGGTTTTCCACTAACAATTTAAAACTCAATGTGGAGAAAACTAAATGTATGCTATTCAAATCAACCGTGAGGAATAATGATAGTATTAAAATAGCTTCATTGGGAAATAAAGTCGAAATTGTACAAAACTTAAGATTTTTAGGGACACAAATTGATGCGCTCTTAAGCTGGAAACAAGAACTGGAAGCAATCACAAATTCTCTCAGCAGTGCATGCTATGCCTTGAGAAGTCTAAGGGACGAACTAACGATTGCTCAATTACGAAATGTTTATTTTGCCTTAGTTGAGTCCAAGCTGAGGTACAGTATTAAACTATGGGGGAACGGTTATAAATACAATATGGATGCAGCCTTTGTTATGCAAAAAAGAGCCCTAAGAACTATACTTCGCATAGACCAGACTGAATCTTGTAGAGACCATTTTGTGAAATTAAAAATTCTACCTGTACCTTGTCTTTATATTTTGGTTCTACTAAGTAGTTTTATAAAAAACCTAGACAAATACGAGACAAAGGAAGAAAGGGAAACTAGGGTGAAAACGCGCAGGAAAGATTTGCCTAATTATTTGCAGCCAAAATTAAATGTTGTCAAACATAGCTCTAAAGTGCAGTCTGTGAGAATTTTCAATAAATTGCCATTAGAACTAAAAATGATTAATAGTCCAAGAATATTTAAATTCAAATTAAACTCATTCCTATTAACGAAGTGCTACTATAGTATAGAAGAGTTTTTTAGTGACAAAAATAATGCCACAGTGTAACTTGTTTATTTGTCTTGACTTGCTTGATTAAGTTGAATGTTTGTTTTATTTTCTGACTAGGCTAATTGTGTTTTTGTTTTTTTTATTTTAATTATGTTGTTGATATGTATTTTATTTTATTTTTGACTTTTTATCTATATTATTGATTGGAAATTTTATTGATTATTATTATTGTGCTACTCTGTATTCGACACAAATGTATTTTGTTAAGAATAAATGACTAATGACTAATGACTACTCCCAAATTCAATCCACTCAAATTATCGTACGTGTAATACGAAAGTAACGAGCAATTTCACTTGGTCGGGTTATATTTTGGCGATATAAAGCGCTGTCGTCTTATGTTTTGTGGTACTGGAACGCATCTGACATATTGGAACGTAAACATTTGGGCCGCCTACATGACGCTGTCATTTTTTAATTTGTCCCAAAGGTTGCGAACCCGAATGTGTGTTTACAAAATGTATAGCTTTTCGTGGCGGGGACCATAAAAATATTTCTGGGAAAGGACTTTTTTTAAACTCAATGTAACTCACTCAAAACTGAGCCTACTCAGCTGAGTACGCGGACAAAATTTATTGACGACCATTGTAGAAAGGTTAATGTGTAAGCTTAATCGTCCACATCGTAGAATGGCAAAATACGAACAAAAATAAGAAAATACATACCGGCAAATAGGATTGTCTGGATGTGGATTGACATTAACTTTTCCAACCTGAAACATTAACATAATTTATTTCCACATTTTCCGCTGAATCCGATCAGACAGTATTCGTCATACTGTCGTTTCACCACTTGTGTGAGTATTATTTAATGGAGGTCTGTCTGTAACACCAAAAATCGGATACATTTTAAATGGTTCATTGTTTTACAGAGAGAATTTATTAAAAAAGAAAAAAATTGTTCCCGTTGGCCCCACATTATTTCTGAGTGATAAAATATAACGCAAAAACATTGCACGGCACAGTTGTGCTAATTATGGGTAATAAATTACCTTACGTACACTTAGAATTGATAAAATGCATACCACCTTGCCTGTTACTTTTTGGGTAACATACTCGTAAATATAATTATGTTATATTCTTCGATCAATAATACTATTATTGATGGAAGGTGTTATATGCCTTTCCAGTTTGTCACCAAGGAAAATATACTAGATCGTGATCAAAGCTGTCGTACTGTATGGATCGGAATGTCTATTAATTCTCACTGAGATCATTAAGGTTTGTTTCATTCCTTAATTTTCTGATCTGTAGTGGGGCAGGGTAGCGGGGCCAGCGAAACAACGGTTTTAATTTTTCCCGTTGACTCCACTAATGGGGCCATGGCAGTGGGCCACCGGGAATACACCCAGCTGAATACCTGTATTTTTACATGGAGCGACTGCCTATCTGACTTCCACAAGCCAGTCTAATAACCAGTCTTAGTAGTATTAACTACTAAGACTGGTTATTACACTTTCGTGCACTTGACTACTTGTAACGAATGTCAAAGATAGACAAATGACAGCCGGGACCAACAGCTAACCAACAGCTTAACGTGTTTTCCGAGTCACGGAGGAATGGGCGGTCTCACCAATCCCGAGTTTCCTGTTAACACAAAGTTAAAAAAGGGACCAATATGACAAACTTAACAACTAAACAAATACTTACAGTTAATACGATGGTGTCGTCCGCTGCGTTTGCTGATTCCGTATTCTCACCAACAACCAACAATCGTAAACCACCAGCGTTTAAGTAAAAGTATGGCCATTGCACGTCTGCGGAACTGCAAATATTACGTGAGAATTAATAAAGTACAACAGGGCAAACACCGATTTTTCATCTGAAATTTAAAAAAAAACGGTTTCCTACCAAAGGTTTACAAGCGGTCAAAATCTATGAAAAAGCCGTTAAAATACAATATCCCAGCAGATCGGCCATCGAGTAAATAACCTATAGAGTGATAATGTCAGGCCAGCCGCCTCCGCAACTATTATATGATTTGTCATTTATAAATCTTGACGCTCGCTGTCAGTAAAACAATACAAAACCAGTATTGGATCTGTGTGGGTTGGATCGTGATCGAAATTAAATTTCGATCAAATAGTTTCACAATGGCGTGCTGTTCTATTCGGTGGTGTGGAAAAAACAGCAGAAGATCAAATTATAAAACAGACGGAATAACCTTCGGTAAAATACAGGTAAAAAAGTAATTTATATTAAATTTTCTCACGGCTCAAGTCAAACTGGACAAGTCAAAGTGAAACAATTGATGTATGTCTACTCGTCTTGCTTCCACATAACGCAATCCGTATTAAACTATCTCTTTCTAGTATATGCTCTTATCACTAGTGTTGCATATCAAGAATCAAGGTTTGTATCGATATAGGTTTCGAGTAAATTAAATCAAAAACCTATGATGAAACCTATTATGACAGAAGGAGAGAAAGATGAGCCTAGCTTTCCTCAGCAAAAGGAAGACATAATGAGATACAAGCGGTCAGAAGAATTTATACGAAATAAATTAATTTAAAAAATCAGTGAATCAATGTGTTATTATTTACCTAATAACACATTGATACACTGATTTCCATAAGAAAACACGCAAGTATTATTCACTATTACTACTATACTGATGCATTGGTTATCGATATCGATAAAACTTGCATGCGCACTACCCCCATCTCTAGAGTATTATATTTGACATTCGATCAGCCAATCAGAGCGCAGGGAACGCAGATGTGAGTAGCTGTCAGTTAGCGGAATTGGTTTCAAACAAAATAACTAACATTTCTACTCTATAGGTTATATGCTCGTTGTGCTCGGCAAACGCGCTTTCGCCCACTAGACCAACGAGTCAGTAAAAAGAATATAATTATGGTCAGTGATAACCAAAAAATAATTGTTAGTAACATTACTTTTTGGATGAATGTGAAACGAAAGAGACTATCGCTATATCCAGGTTTCTATGAAATATGTCTTGCTGCTAAATAATTTGATACATATCCAGGTAATTTATAAATGAATTTATAGTCGTTACCATAAGATCGTATTACTAATCTGAATAATCTAAATGGTCCTTAAAACATAAAATAATGTGACGTGTAAAAGTGTGTTTTAAAACCGAAACAAATATGATTTTGTGATATTATAATTAAACGGTAGATTGTCAATTGACTTCATTTCTTACAATTTAACGGTCTGGTTTTAAAGTCATTTTAACGTCACGAAAACGATTTTAAAATGAATAAAGAGTACCCTAGGTTGTCAGTCAGCGCGCAGAAAGCTCGTGGTGACATCTCGTCAACCAAAGACATCAGTTTCTCTACGATGTTCGGTTGAAGAACCGCTTCTAAAGGAGCCAGCGTTGCGTACACCTCCCATATGGAATCCCCGCCCTGAAAGTAATAAAACAAAGAAGCAAAGAAGAATAGTTCACTTTAACAGAGGGGGCGTGTTTGCTGGGCGAAAATGATTGTCAGGTTATGCATGTATTACTGGACCAACATAGCTAGAAACGCGGCGGAATCTTTAAATACGATTTAAAAAGCGGAATTTGACAAGTGGATGACGTTTTTCGAAGCAAACGCCGCCACCCAGATGTATCAAGTTATGTAAGCGAATAATACGTTCTTAACCCCGCTCCGGTCTCTTGCTGTCCGATGAGCGGGTCAGGGATTAGCCACAAACATCAACACAGAAACGGCTATAGTCGATGGTTTGTCCATGTCCATTCAATAAAAGCAAGAAAGACATTATTGGCGCTGTTTCAGCTCGTATGGCGTATTGGGACAACGCGGGTTATTCGCTTGTAATGAATGGACATAACGATCTCTCTGACCGGCTCCAGCAGATTCTGCGTCGATAAGTGTGGTCACTCCGAAAACCTGGTAAATTGTGGCAGTGTGTGCTGCTTTCACTCCACCCCGTATTCTAACCAAGTGTATAACTTGAACCTTTGAATAAATAGCTGTGCCTAAATGAATCCAAACTTGCTTATCTGATTTGACCCTTAAAACTAAAATGGCGAGAGAGAGGGCTTTACAAAATACTATTCTCATAGACCTTTGGTCTCGTCTATTAACTCTTGTCTAGCGACTGTCTAAAGATAAGATATAATACTATCTCAAATAAAAAATAGGCTTTTTAATATTATTGTTTATTGTATTTTTTAACAAAATAAATCACTGATATAGTAAAAGCAAAGTATAAAATGCTTCGACACAAACTTACAGGGTCAAGTTCTAGTAACTTTGGATGAAGCTCTTCTTTCCAGGTCGAAGGTAGGGCAGCAATCCTGAAAAGACCAAAGAAAAAATTGTTTTCACTTCTCATGCTCTAAAAGTACGCCAATATAGTTCACGAAGCGGAATTAAAGTGACCATTTATTTCCTAGGGAGTAAAAAGTAATTTAAAAATGGAACGATCTTTTACTCTGAAACATGGTAACAAAAGAGTAACTTATCAAAGGTTTTATTTAAATTTCGAATTGGCTTGCAAATAGAAGCGGTTTATTGAAAAAAAAAAAAACAAACGAACTCTTCAACGCGAGAAAAATTATTGTTGTTTGTGTGCATCGTTGATTTTGAAAAATATGTGCAATACCTCTGTTGCTAGCCGCTGCAGTAATGTAGGTACTAATTATCTGTGGAGTGTGGATCATCTTCATTGCGAAAATGTTGAGAGTTTGTGTTGTGTTTTAAATTGTTAATCTGTGACTGAGCTGATTGAAGAAAAAACTGACCGCTCAGTTCAGAATTTTTGTCGAGTGTAAATTTGTTCGGTTTTAAATAACTGTTCTTGTCGCACTCGAAGTGAAAAGTACAGTTTGCACCTCGGAGACTAAACGCCAATTATTAAATTGGCGTTTAGTCTCCGAGGAACCCTCGGTTTCATTGACTCCGTCGCCTTCGTTTAGTCCCTCGTTATAAAATATACTATAACGTCATTACACGTAAATATCCTAAACATTCTACTACGGATTTAAAAGCACCCTTAACAAAGCCCAAAGGAATATTTCCTCCCCGACATTGCGAATTTTTTTTTGTTCTATACTAGACCTGGGACCCGAATGGCGTAGAAGTAGTGAAGCTGCCTTACGTTCTTAGGGTCCCGGGTTTGAATCCTGATAGGAGCAAATGTTTGTGGGGTGAGTACGGACATTTGTTTCTGAGTCATGGATGTTTATATGTATAATAAGTATGTATTTACAAACAAAAAAAGTATCTATGCAGTATATCAACTATCTGGTGTCCACGACACAAGCCTCATTGCTTAGTGTGGCACTAAATGGCGCGGTGTGTAAAATGTCCAGCGATATTTATTTATGTATTTAATTACAACTGGATGTATTCTGTACATCTAAGTAACTCTACGCAAAAACGATTTCAGAGAAACTCTTTTTTTTTTAGGTAAAAAATCACGTTTACCGGGAAAACTCTATGTAACGCACTCAAAACATTGTGCTGATAGCCGCATTTAATTAGTAAACGGGATTTGGAAGAATTTAAAGCAAAGTTATGACCTTAATAAATAGTATTAAAATAGACGTTCCCAAATATGATCCAGAAATCGCAATGTAAAATGTGATTTTTTACCCTTAAAAAAAATGTCGTTTCCCAGTATTTAATCATTTTTACGTACAGTTGTATGTGAAATGCATGCGACGGAAGTATCTCTGCTGGACTTGGGGCACCCCCACGTTAGGTTCCTTTAAACCTTGGCCCCGCGTAGCGGGTCTCCGTCGACTACGGTTTTTAGGGGAATATAAAGTGGTTTGAGGTTAGGGTATATCAATCGGTATTTCTCAGGAATGGTAAATTATCTTTTCATGAGAGTGGTACCATGGGCCAAGGGGGACCCCTCCTTCCCTCCACTTCCATCGCATATATATTACAATATTACGGATTCACTTCGATAGATTACAATCTACCGAAAAATAATGCGTTATATTTTAAGCAGTATATTCGTTTGTCAATCTTTCGAGAGTTTACAATCTCTCTAGTTATATTACAATCTAACGTGTTTGACAATTTTACGGTGACATATACAACGCTTGGTTGACCTTGTATTACTATAACTTACCCTAACCGGTTGCAGTTGAATACCAGTATTATACATGGAGCGCTGCCTACCTGATCTCTGCAACCCAGTTACTGGGGTAAAACTGATTGTTGATAGACTTTCGGGCGTCTGATTACCCGCAAGGACTGTCAAAGTACGATACATGATAGCTGAGTCCAATGGCTTAACGTGCTTTGCCAGGCACTGAGAGAACTCGGTATATTATGGATCCACGGAGCGACCTCTGCCTTGAAGATCGACGTGGTCCTTGTTGGGTCTACCAAGGTGACTGTGTCCATAGCTAAGTCCATCTGATAAATGAGTTCAAAGTATTGAGAAACAAATAATGACATCAACCACAGACGATGTATGCTAACGCTAGTTGTTTCACAGTAATCTTCTTCATTTTCTAAAATAAAGAAGTGCGGCATCCAACTCACTGCGCTTGCGTAACGGTGATCGCCAGGAAGTCGTCGTCTTCCTCGGCCTTGGCGGGCTCACGCGCCTCCAGCACGCGCCCGCCGAGCACGCCCATCACCCACTCGTCTTCACGAAACTCGTGCCTGCGAACACACACATCATACAGGTACATACAATACGGCCGATGTATCATGGCGAGTCCAAACTTCGCGCAGAAGGTTGCGTAATAATTTTTGTTAAGAACTAAATGGTGGCATGAGGCCACCGCCCCCGCACGTCGCGACGGGCGGGGGCGGTGGTCTAGGCTAGAGATTGACCCTAAGTAAACAAAATCGACCCTTTATTCAATCAGATATCGCAATCGTAATTTCGAATTACTTATGATGTGATCTCTGCGGTGAGGAATATGAAGCGTGATAAGTCACCTGGGCACGATGGTCTTAGTGTGGAGCACCTTGTCTGGGGAAGTGCCGACTTGTTTCCACATTTAAGCGCGCTATTTAATTTATGTATAAAACACGCCTACTTGCTGAAACTTTTAATGAGAACTGTTGTGGTTCCGATTGTTAAAAATAGAACGGGCGATTTGAGTGCATCTTGTAACTACCGACCTATCTCACTTGGGACGGTAATTGGCAAGGTGCTGGAGCGTCTCATTCAACCTGTACTGCAAAATAATATAAAAATTGACGATGCACAGTTTGGTTATCAACGGACTCTGCGATTATTAGCCTTAAGAGTGCGATAGCCTATTACACCTACCAGAAAACTTCCGTGTATGCTTGCTTCTTAGACCTGAGCAAAGCTTTTGACCTGGTGAATTATGAAATACTTTGGGACAAACTAAAAAAGTCAAAAGTACCTCACCAAATCGTAGATCTGTTGAGAGTCTGGTATGAGGGTCAAACTAATCAAGTGAAATGGGGTGATACTCTATCCAGCAGTTACAGGTTGGACTGCGGAGTGCGCCAAGGTGGGTTGATTTCCCCGGACCTTTTTAATCTGTATATCAATGGTCTGATCGAGGAACTCAGGAGAACTGGAGTCGGCTGTCACTTGGGCAATGTCTGTGAGCTTGAGCTATGCTGATGACATGGTTCTTTTGAGTCCCTCGATCAAAGGTTTGAGGAAGTTGTTGTCTGTTTGTGAGCATTATGCTGATGCTCATGGACTAAAATACAACGTTCTTAAGACCGAATCCATGGTATTCAGGTCTGGAACAGGTCCGGTGAACATACCCAGTTTGTTTTTGAATGGTGCGACCATAAAGGTCGTAAAGCAGTTTAAATACTTGGGACACATTTTGACGGACAGACTCCAGGACGACTGCGATATTGAAAGAGAGCGTAGGGCTCTCTCAGTGAGGAGTAACATGCTCGCACACAAATTTGTGAAGTGCACCAAAGACGTCAAGAACACTCTATTTCGAGCTATACACCTGTCAACTATGGTGCAACTTCACAAAAAGGATGTACAACTCATTAAGGGTTCAGTACAATGACGCTTACCGAACCCTTATGAAACTGCCAAGGTACTATAGTGCTTCGAGCATGTTTGCTGAAGCGAGGGTTCCTGATTTTTATGCCATTATGGGGTCGAGGGTCGCGTCCTTTTGGCAATGTTTGAGACGCTCCAGTAATAGCATTTTGAGGGTTGTCTCGTGCAACCTTGCAAGCCCTATATTTGTGCACTGGATTTCTGTTAAGCGGAAACAAAAAATGACGAAAAAAATAAATGTTATTTTTGAAGACTATGGGTGATTAATATTTTAAGGGTCTTATTGATGTTGTTGTTTAATGAATTAAATTATATTTTATGATTTTTAATTAAGTAATTGAGTGATATATTGATATGACTTGTAATGAAATTTTTATGATTTGTTATGAATTGAATGATATTTTTATGATTTTTTAATGATTTCTTTGCTACTATTATTTTATCGGGTTTAATTGTATTTGTGGTCTACTTATGGGTATTTTTGCCTGCATTAAAACACTATTTATTTTATTTTAAAGACAATTTACTGTCAATAACTTGGGTTTCAAGTGGCGAAAGACCGAAACCAATAGAATGGTGCTTATAGAGAAGACTGACATTCGAATTAAAAAATACAGGTACCAACCAATTGTATTTACTGACTGGTCACATACAAAGGTAAGGCGTGGTCTGGTGGTTCCGCTCAAAGACTAAAGCGCCGATTAATCTATATATATAAAGGAGAAGTCCACTCACTGACCACTCATCACGAAATCTCGGAAACTACTGGGCCGTAAGGACTCAAATTTGGCACAAGCACTCTCTAGGGGGGGGGTGCAGGCGCGTACTAAGAAAGGATTTTTTAAAATTCGCACCCCAAGGGGTTGAAAAGGGGTGTCAAAGTTTGTATGAAAGTCCTATGTTTTTAAAGTTAGAGACATGAATGTGGGCTTGAATGTTCCTTTCGGCTTCTAGGTGCTTATTAAGAAAAGGTTTTACGAAATTCAGCCCTTAAGGGTATAAATAAGGGTGTTTAATGTTTGTATGGAAAAAGTTAATAATCAAAATTGAATCTTACGTCAACGCGTTATTGCATACTTTACATTGAAATTAGAATTCGGAAACCGATATAGATCCAAATTGCATTTTACGACAACGCGTTAATGCATATTTTACATTGAAATAAGAATTTGGAAGTTCCTTGAGGTTTATCTTCAGTTTTTAAGCGGAATTTCTAGGTGGCCAGTATGTTTCAGTGATATGCAGGCGTCTGCTGAAAGGTATTGCAATGAGGTTCTATAACGTTTTAAAGTTTATATTCCAATTTCTATGTGGCCAGTATTTTTCAGTATGCAGGCGTCTGCGGAAAGGTAAGAAAAAAACGTTTCAAAAAACGAACTCAAGCGATACACGATCAAGCTCATTTCTATTCTGTGATACTCGTATTTTGCTGTAGGTACTATCTAATTTGCGTTGAAATATTTGACATCATCGTTGTTTGGTTTGTCTTCGTTTTGGTATGTTCCACTTAGTAATTTTAAATTGGAGGATAATCATTTTACTGTGTTCTTACCTATTTCCTGGTTGGAATTTTGTTATGTCTATTTCTTTGCGAATTACTTATTGTGTATTTCACACTTAGCTTTGGTGTTACTATAATAGGTTATTTAGTATTAATCGTTCTTACTAGAAAAGGTGTCCTTGGATACCTATGTTCGTATTTTAATTTCTTACTCTATCCTATTTAGTGCATCACTCATGGCAGCGGGAGACTAATTGCCATTTGAGTTCCAGGTGTTTCAAACCTTCAAGGGACAAACAGGGAGTAAAAATAATCCGATTCTCAGAAAACTTCAATGAAGGTCATTTTGATGTTTTAATTCCGTTTCCTTTCCTTTCGTTTCCTCACGATGTTTTCCTTCACCTTTTTTTTGAGCAGTGGTGATGAAATAAATTACACAAAGTAATGCGCCTGTCCGGGCCACGTGTTCGAGCCAGCAATGTGCGCCACGTGTCTTACAACTGGGAAAGGTTTCAACCTTTCACCCAGGAGTGGTCAAGAGCTGTTTATTGTTCGATGCGTAAATACGTTACTGAAATGTCTTGCTATGGCACCTACGGAACCGCCTGTGAAGTCATGGCAGCGGGAGAACTATTCCCATTTGAGTTTGAGGTGTTTCAGGATGGTATTTTATTGCTGTTTTAAACACCAACGTATGAAACACGCGAGTGAAACCGCGCGGGTACAGCTAGTCTATATATATAAAGGAGAAGTCCACTCACTGGCCACTCATCACGAAATCTCGGAAACTACTGGGCCGTAAGGACTCAAATTTGGCACAAGCACTCTCTAGGGGGTGCAGGCGCGTACTAAGAAAGGATTTTTTAAAATTCGCACCCCAAGGGGTTGAAAAGGGGTGTCAAAGTTTGTATGAAAGTCCTATGTTTTTAAAGTTAGAGATATGAATGTAAAGCCTGAATGTTCCTTTTGGCTTCTAGGTGCTCACTAAGAAAAGGTTTTACGAAATTCGGCCCTTAAGGGTACAAAAAAGGGTTTTTAATGTTTGTATGAAAAAAGTTAAACATCCAAATTGAATCTTACGTCAACGCGTTATTGCATACTTTACATTGAAATGAGAATTCGGAAACCGATATGGATCCAAATTGAATTTTACGTCAACGCGTTAATGCATATTTTGAAATAAGAATTTGGAAGTTCATTGAGGGTGTAATTTCTAGGTGGCCAGTATGTTTCAGTGTTAAGCAGGCGTGTGCTGAAAGGTATTGAAATGAGTTTCTATAACGTTTTAAAGTTTTATGCCAATTTCTAGGTGGCCAGTATTTTTCAGTACGCAGGCGTCTGTTGAAGGGTAAGAAAAAAACGTTTCAAAAAACGAACTTAAGCGAAACACGCTCAAGCTCATTTCTGTTCTGCGATATTTTGCTGTTACTACTAATTTGATTTGAAATATTTGACATCGTTGTTTGGGTTGTCTTCGTTTCGGTATGTTTCACTTATGCTGGGGCTACACTATCGCGATAACGCGAAGATTTGCGTTGTCGCGACACGTCTGGCCAAAGAATTCGTCCTATCGCGAATCATCTTCGCGAATACGAACGCCCTTCCCGCCACTGTCGGTAAATTGCCGCACATCAAAGGGTTTTGTCGCGACAAAGTTCGTGCGTGCGTTCGAATCTTCGCCTACAAGTCTGGCCGTAGCATTAGTAATTTTAAATTGGATGATAATCATTTTATTGTGTTCTTACTTATTGCCTGGTTGGAATTTTGTTATGTCTATTGCTTCGCGAATTACATTATTTAGGTTTTTTAGTATTAGTCGTTCTTACTAGAAAAGGTGTCCTTGAATACCTACGATCGTATTTTAATTTTAAAGTTTGTTTATGCTGGTGTTGCAAAAGAATAGCTATAAAGAAAATTACGTTCCAAATAATGTTTTTTACGGTACTTACTGGTCGTAAGCATTGTTTAATTAAATGGATAATCAAAATATTATCACTTCTAATGGAGTGCAAATTCTTAGCCAAATAGTAAATATTCCTGGCGATGGCGCATGCTTATTTTCATCTCTATCATATTTGGTGCATCACTCATGGCAGCGGGAGAATTATTGCCATTTGAGTTCCAGGTGTTTCAAGGGAGGGCACGCCACGATAGTGGCGGTAAGTCCCCTCTTTGAGGAGTGGCTAGAGAGGCGCCACGACGTCCTCACCTTCCGCCTGACGCAGGTCCTCACCGGACACGGATGTTTCGGGAGGTACCTGCACCGAATTGGGCGGGAGGACACGCCCGGGTGTCTCCACTGCGAGGATCGACCGGAGGACACGGTGGAGCACACGGTGGAGGTCTGCCCTGCGTGGGCGGAGCACCGCCGTGTCCTCGTAGCGGCGATCGGCGGCGGCGACCTCTCGCGTCTGGCCCTGGTTCAATCCATGGTCCGGAGCGAGACGGAATGGGAAGCCGTCACCTCCTTCTGCGAAGCAGTCATGCTAGCGAAGGAGGTGGCGGAACGAGAGAGGGAGAGATCCTCTCTTCCCGGCCGCCGCGGGAGACGCACCGGGCGTCGGGGGCCACGTGGTGGCTACCGGCCACCGTAGACGCGGGCCTGTGGTCGGTTGGCTATGGGCTAGCTAGCCGTCCGTCCGTCTAAAGACGACAGGCCGTGTCGACGGCGCGTTCGTGTTCCACGCGCGCCTCAAAGAGATGTCAGCATAAGAGAGGGGCCCGCAAGGGCCGAAGCCTGCCGGGGTTGCGGGCCTATTCGAAAGAGATACCGCGGCCCCGGAACATAAAGGGCGAGGAAGGAACATGGATGGGTTTTAGTCAGTAAAAGTCTGACACTCCCTCCCGCTCCGCCCAGAGTGGGAGAAGTCATTTGATGATTTCCCATCCTAAAAAAAAAAAAAAAAAGGTGTTTCAAGGGACGAACAGGGAGTAAAAATAATCCGATTCTCATGAAACTTCAATGAAGGTCATTTTGATGTTTTGATTCCGTTGGCCAATTTAAATTTCAAAGCGCATATTTTGCGTATGGGCAAATCCACCACGCGGGCCCAGTGTGGTTTGGCAGATGTCACATGTCTTCGAATTTTTGGTTCTAAGACATGCCTTTCCTTTCCTTTCGTTTCCTCACGATGTTTTCCTTCACCGTTTTGAGAGCAGTGGTGATGAAATAAATTACACAAAGTATTGCGCCTGTCTGGGCCACGTGTTCGAGCCAGCAATGTGCGCCACGTGTCTTACAACTGGGAAAGGTTTCAACCTTTCACTCAGGAGCGGTCAAGAGCTGTTTATTGTTCGATGCGTAAATACGTTACTGAAATGTCTTGCCATGGCACCTACGGAACCGCCTGTGAAGTCATGGCAGCGGGAGAACTATTCCCATTTGAGTTTGAGGTGTTTCAGGATGGTATTTTATTGCTGTTTTAAACACCAACGTATGAAACACGCGAGTGAAACCGCGCGGGTACAGCTAGTCACTGCATATACATAATTATAATAATAAGTGTAAATATATAAAAAGTTTAAACTGTAAATAATATTGTGTGTTTATATTTAATAAAAATCTGCCACTATCGAAAGGATCGAAATTGTTTTTTTTTTTTTAAAGGTATTTTTTAGTTTTCTTTTTCAGTGCTTTGATATTTATTTTATTTAAAAACACACATTCAAAATACAACCGAAATTAAGAAAACAATAAAAATAAAATGGTTTGCATCATTTTTACATGTGGCATGGTGCGTTGACGGCAAATTTGCGTCAATACGAGTGTTGGTTTCTTGTAATTATGCGACGCGTTTACCGTTTGTAGATCTGTTTGTTTTCTTTTGGATTAAAAATTAAAATTGATATAAGATGTTTCACAACAAAATTTTATAAATAAAATTAAAAAATAGTCAAGGTAAACTTCATTTTCTATAAATACGAGTAATAACGACCATCCATCATAGTAATACACCCCATCAGTAAACATATCACGGTGTCACGTTACACGTATTTCACGGTGTTTCATTTTTCTTTCAATTTAATTTTATTTGTAGACAATAACATAATTTAGTTAATTTTTTACTAATTCCGTATTTTACGACTACGGTATTTAGGGTGCAGCTATAATATTCAGTAATGTTTGTAAATCAAAGTAACGTTCGAGATTGAAAAGGAACGGTATATCAAACGTCACCTGCACCTTCATACGGCGAAAGAAGTATAGTAAAAGTAACTAGAAGTATCAGTAGTATTTTAATTTATCCTACACCCAGCTTGTAACAATAAATGTAGATAAAATGTAGATAAAACAACGGGTAAGAGAATGTTCGCTTACCGATTAAAATGTTTGATAGACAAGGACGAGAGCTTAATCTTGAGCTGGTTGTACTCTGTCTGTATGTCCACGGTGCTGATGACGTCTTCGATGGCCAGCACAATTTTTACGGTCTCCGAGCACAGCACCAGCGTCACGCGACTCACCACCCATTGCAGCCAGAAGAAAGTCTTCAGAGGTAGCTCTGGAAATATTTATTAGTAGTTAGGATTTACTTGGCGAAACTTGACAGCATTGGTTGTTCATATAGTGCTTCTTTTGGCGCTTAAATGTAATTGTCAAGAAGGCGGGAGAAAAACAAAATGGCGACGTTAGTTCATAGTTTTTATTATACCATCTTGCCTATTCTGCGGGATTAAGCAAAAAATAAGGAGCTATGCAAAACGTCTTCAAAAATTAAGCAAGATAATATAGATTTATTTTTTCTTTTTAAAATACTTTTTACCTTTTTAAATATCAGACTGCACCCGAGTAATTTTACATTATAAACAGATTATGTTTCGTGAAAAACAAAACGTTTATCAACCAAAAACCTGTATACAGCGTGCTTCAGAAATTGGAGGTCATATTTAACGATGTGGTACAAACTATCGGTCAAAACATCAATCTCATGATTTCTTTGCGATAATAATGATGGTTCATGGAGAAAGTTATTTAATTTGAAGGTCTAGACAGACCAGACCAGACCACACTTTTCTGGGACACGCTGCAGATACCAGAAAATAGATATTACTCACTTTGCGTCACCGTACGATCAAATATCGCTATCATTTCCTCGCTCGTGTTCCCCGATGGTGCTTCTTCCATTTCCGATACTGACCTGGTAATGAATACCAATGTTAATCGGAGTACAGTGTTATTTTCTATCAGTGAAAGAATTTTGGCATCGAATATCTGGAATTGGGGAAGGTAAGTGTGAAACTAATGTCGCAACCACAGCTTGTTCCAAGCATCGTACTTGGTAGAAAATCTGTTACGTCATCATATGTTTAAAAAAAGCTTGATCTCAGTCAGGTGGTGCTAAACTTTTGACACTCACTCTACAGTGTGTTTTGACCGACCTTCCCTTTTACAGATTGCTTTTTAGAAATATTCAAACAACTTTAAAACTTTGTAAAACCCCTCTACTGTCCCCATACTAATCATTCTATCCATCAGCATAATGTGTTGCATTAATTCCAACCGTAAAACGTGATTATTCACCCAAAAAAGAGTCGCTTCCCAGTAATACGAGTAATTATGCGTAAAGGTACGAGAACTTAGTTTGATGTACAGAATGCTTGGATGACGGTTTCGTGAACGGTCCGTTTACAAACTGTGCTGAGGCTACAAAGCCTCAGCACATTCGAGTCGGCAATATTTGTTTGCTTATTTCATTGGGCTGATTGTTTATCAACAAACGTCATTCGGCATTTAGAATCGATGAATCACGTTTCGAATGGGCTCGACACAATTCGAACAGAGCCCGCATCCACATTATTAGGTAGGTATACTGGAATTTGCGCCTGTGTATGGAGACGAGCCGAATTTATGTGAAGCACCACTTCGCAGTTTACATTTAGACACGATTTTAAAGAATAACAAGATACGAATGACATAAATAAAAGAATGCAAGCGCGTACCCTATTATTGTTTTATCTTCCAGGTTGCAAGTAGAGAAGCCAGCCCTAGGGACCGTCAACATGGGCCGCTTCAACAGCGTGGCGATGTGATTCAAACAGTGTATTGCTGCGAACACTATGTGGACCTGGAAACAGTTTATTTATTAATTATTAGCAAGGATTGCAGGTCAGATTTTGAAAAAAAAAAGTAAAAACATGATAAAGCCACGCAGGATGACCGACAGCTCATGGGATACTGATTTATATTTTTACTTTTTTTTACATTAAAAAGATAGCATTTTTAGGTTCATTAAAAAGAGCATCACACAACAGAATTGTGAGTCAGTGTGATGTCAGCTCGGTCCTACTTAGAGGACGGACGTGCCTCTCGCGATCGCGTGCCGTAGCTAGCAAAGTGCATACGCATCACAACAGTGTGGCCGACCCGTGCGTCATCAGTTCGCTCGGAGTTGTCGCAATGACCTAGATACTGTTTGTGCGAAACATGCTTGATCATCATTATATTTGTTAAGGCGAAGACATCTTTCACCGACATGGCTACGAAACCGAACATGAGCTGTTTAAGTATTACAGCGAAGAAAAGGCAAAGCGACAAGAATTGCAATGTCAAGTAATAGAGCTTAAAACCGAAATGGGAAAATTACGCGAAATTTTGAAACACCAAAGTGATCAAGAGAAAAATAAGGCCAACAAAGAAAGTTCATCCGAGCCTATCGAATATGAGACGGGTGAGGAGGAACTAGCCAGAGAAACGGAGTGGATTAGAATAGAAAATAAGAGAAAAAAGCGGGAGCTGAACCGTACGCTGACTCCCCCCTCTCAACACAATGCTAATAATGTACAAGAGATTATAAAACCCGAGAGAACGCCAAAGCCACCCCCAATAAATTATCCACAATAGCTTTTCCGTTCACAGCTTATTGCTTCAACACCAGGGGTAGAATTAGGACACTGTTCACTGTGTAGAAACGGACCTCCCTACAAGAGAATATAAAACCCAAGAGAACGCCAAAGCCACCCCCAATAAATGTGCAGGTTGTTAAAGATTACCAGTCATTCTATGACACAATAGCTAGTACTCAGGGTGATACGTTCACTATTAAAATGATGAACCGGGATAGCGTCAAAATAAATGCAACCAATGATATGTCTATAGAGAGATTACGAAGCTACTAACTTCAAATAATTTACTCTGGCACACGTATGAAAACAAACAAGCCAGGCCGATACGAGCGATGGCCAAAAAGCTGCATCATACATGCCAGCCAGAAATAATTGTAGAGTACCTGAAAAACTAGGGCTACAAAATTGAAAATGCTGATATCAAACTGAGTTGGAGGAAAAAAGAACCACTCAACATGTTTATGTTGACATTTGAAAAAGATGAAGATATAAATAAAGTTTATGGAATCACCAATATTCTAGGGTGCAAAGTTGAAATCCACCCACTAAGAGCATCGAAGCTAGTTCCTCAGTGCAAAAGATGCGAAGCCTATACACACCCAAAAATACTGTGCAAAAGAACCAAGGTGCGTCAAGTGCACGGGCAAACACCTCACAAGAGACTGCGCGAAACCGACACAAGATAAACCACGTGGTGAGCAACATCCAGCTAACTATAGAGGGTGTATAGAAGCAAAGGAAATATTAAAAAGTAAATACTCTAAAAGGCAAACTTTATCCCAACCAAAGAAGCATACTGAACCATCAGCTACCAAAGATACGAACGAAAAGAAGGGAATGACCCACCAACCACCCAAGCCGTCCTCGTACTCTCAAGTGGTCAAAAACAATGTGGTGACCAGTTCGGAATCAAAACTCGTCCAAATTTTAAGTCTAATGTCAACATTTGATGAACGGCTTAAAAACTAGAAATGAGTGCCAAAAAAGCTCCTATTCATCTGCGAAAATGATTAATAACCTCAAGATCATGGCTTGGAATGCCAATGGACTGCTGCAACACCAACATGAGTTACAAGTAGTCCTAGATACAGAAAACATAGATATATGCTTAATATCTGAATCACACTTCACACGACAATCATTTGTAAAATTTCAAGGCTACAAGATATATCATGCCCTGCATCCTGATAACGCAGCGAGAGGAGGCAGCGCCGTTATAATTAGAGAAACCATACAACATTATGAACAGACAAAATGTGAAGATCAGGAAATGCAAGTGATCGGTGTAACTATTAAAATGAAAAGATACGACTCGGTTACTATAGCGGCTATAAACATCCCCCCAAAATACGCACTAAAAAAAGAGCAATACAAGACACCCTTAGCGTTACTTGGGAATAGATTTATATTAGGTGGTGACTTCAATGCCAAGAATACCTATTGGGGCTCCAGACTAACTACAACAAAAGGCAGAGAGCTCCTAAGTGCTATACAAGAAACCAAATCAGAGGTTCTTTCAACTGGGAAGCCGACATATTGGCCAACAGACTCAAGAAAAAATCCAGACTTAATTGACTTATTTATATATAAAGGAATATCCTCTGACTTTATAAGTGCCTATAAGAAGGATTTAATATGAACTCTGATCACTCACCAATAATTTTATATACTAGTGAACATGTCAAACAGAGAGAAGGTATTCCGTTTCTCGTGAACAAGTTTACAGACTGGGAATTCTTTAAAATAGACTTAGAAAATAAAATAGACTAAAATATATTCATAAATGATAAGCAAAAACTTAATTTAGAATTAAGCAAATTTATTGTAGATGTCCAACAAACTGCATGGGCTAATACACCCGATAAAAAAAGAACTGTGAAGATTAATACTTATCCAAAAGAAATAACAGATCTGATAAGAGAAAAAAGAACCTTGAGAAAAAAGTGGCAGCTAAGCAGGTTTCCCCAAGATAAAACAATGTCAAATAGAATAACCAAACATATTAGGAAGGCAATCAAGACATTTCAGGATGAAAATTTAACTAGGCATCTTCTTCAACTGACTAATGATCGATCGACTGATTACTCACTATGGAAAGCCACAAGGAACCAAAAACAACCTATTGCTCACATACCACCAATAAAAGAACTAAATGGACAATGGGCAATAACTAACGAGCAAAAAGCATTAAGGTTTGCCCAACACTTAGCGGACACTTTTACACAAACCGAGAGCGCTGACCAAGATCTCCACTGGGAACAACTACAACAAGCAGACCAAGAGATAAAACTTGTAACACCAAAAGAAGTTTCTAAAGAAATCAGAGATCACATCAGTCCAAAAAAAATCCCCTGGTTATGACCTTATCACAAGGGAAATCCTAAAGAACCTACCAAGAAAAGCCTTAGTAAATCTTACTAAGATACTCAATGCTTCTTTTAGACTAAAGCATGTTCCAGACCTATGGAAGGTTGCAGAAGTGATCATGATCCCCAAATCAGGGAAACCACCTCAAGATGCATCATCATACAGGCCTATCTCCTTGCTGCCAGTGATGTCAAAGCTTTTCGAGAAACTGCTTTTAAAACGACTGAAACCTATTATAGAAAATAGCAATATTATACCAGACTATCAATTTGGATTCAGAAAAAACATTCAACTATAGATCAGGTACATATAATTACAACAGTAATTGAAAAACCTCTTGAAGATGGGAAAGTATGCACCGCTGTATTTTTAGATGTAGCCCAGCCTTTTGACAAAGTTTGGCACAAGGGATTGTTTTATAAACTAAGAACTATGCTGCCAAAACAGTTCGCAGACATATAAGAATTGTATCAACGAGAACTCGATCTCCAGGTTTGTATTTAGGGCTAGGTCTAAGGTTTTTCTTTGGAGGCCCCACGTTGGGCGCCAATTTGTAGTGGGGTTCTTCGTAAATAATACTCCAGAAAGAAATACTTAAGACCTATATTCAAAATAACACACGATGCACAAGAATGCTATACAAAACAAAAAAAAAGAAACGGGTAGCAAGGAGAAAAAGTTACTAAGCCAATATTACACTAATGAAGGTAGGTGATACAAAACAAAAGTTAAGCTAATAAGCTAGTGCAAGCTAGGCGATTGAGGAAATATATTCATACTATGCTATGCTATGCTACTTAGTTATACAATACAATTATGAAACTAATAAAATATAAGAAAACAGAATGATCAACAGTGACCTGCAAAGTTTTAACACGTTGAACGCCGCTTTAATTTTTCAGTCTTTCTGTTTGGGCCGTGGGGGACACCGTATGGTCGACATACAATAGTTCCGTTGGGGCCGCGGGGGACAACATATGACCGCGAGTCAGAGGCGATTTTAAGCGTCTCTATTGGGCCGTCGGGCACAGATATGAAGCTAATATGTATTTGACGTGACCCCCACGGCCCTGCAGACAAATAGATTGTATTTGGTTTTTAGTAAAAAATATGACTTAGAAAAATATGACAAATCATTTCGGGACACGTTTTGTTTGAAAGTTCTAAAGGAAAAAGTGTGTATGATAATGTGTTATTTTCTATTTTTCCATAAAATTACTATTTAAAATGTGTTGTAAAATACTGTATACTGTTACTTTTTACTGAAGTAGTTAAAATCTGGTTAAAGTGGTACTACATAGCTATGGTTATGTATGGCTATAGTTAGGGTTTAATTTTTCGGGGATAGTTTGATGAATTAAACTACATGTTTGTAAATCAGAAATATAATAATTATTTATTACAGTTTTTAATTGAAAAAAAATTAAATCAGACTTATTGAGATCAATATCAACGTAACTACACCTATTATTTAATGAATTTTATGGAAACAATCAAAACAAAGAAATGGTTTGTTAGGGGCAGGTTTCACAAAAAGTTACAACTTTTTTCGTCTTGTTTTTTCGTCTTGTTTGTTCGTGCAGGACATGAGCGGGGATGACCGACACCCCGGCCCCCGCGGCCCCCGCCAACGAACAACGCGATTTATTTCCGCGTGGGCCATGGGGGGCCACTGTTGAGTGACAGTAGTATTTTGGTAAAATAAAGTCACTAATTACTTTTCTTCGATTTATTTCATGAGATTTGGCACGTTTTCTAGCCCCTAAAGCAATAAAAACATAAACGTAAAATTTAACAATCGGGCATTTTTGACCTGGCTCCTTTTACTAAATAATTGAGGCCCATATGTTGTCCCCCACGGCGTTTAACGTGTTAAGCAATCTAACTACCAAAGAGTAAATAAAAGCGTGAAGCGCTCGAAGCAAAATAACTCCACGAATAATATGACACACCGGTAATATTCCGTGTTACGAAAGTATCACCAGGAGTGACGTATTATAAGCAGAGCGCTCAACTTGCTAGGGAGTAGTTCCGAATCGTCGGATACAAAGCCCTCGCAGAGTCGAACTAGCGTTAGGCAAGCCGGGCACGTCTTTTATACCCGCGCAGGGCGCGTATGTGTGCGTAGGCGATGAGACCTTACGTGTGTACTCTGGTGGACGATCGCATTAGTCGTGCGCGCATTGTTTACTTCGTTACAGTCTTCAAGTCTGCCTTCCTCGTCGAGACGTCTTCGGAGCCAGAGGGGGAGACTGTAACGAAGTAAACAATGCGCGCACGACTAATGCGATCGTCCACCAGAGTACACACGTAAGGTCTCATCGCCTACGCACACATACGCGCCCTGCGCGGGTATAAAAGACGTGCCCGGCTTGCCTAACGCTAGTTCGACTCTGCGAGGGCTTTGTATCCGACGATTCGGAACTACTCCCTAGCAAGTTGAGCGCTCTGCTTATAATACGTCACTCCTGGTGATACTTTCGTAACACGGAATATTACCGGTGTGTCATATTATTCGTGGAGTTATTTTGCTTCGAGCGCTTCACGCTTTTATTTACTCTTTGGTAGTTAGATTGCTTAAAACTTTGCAGGTCACTGTTGATCATTCTGTTTTCTTATATTTTATTAGTTTCATAATTGTATTGTATAACTAAGTAGCATAGCATAGCATAGTATGAATATATTTCCTCAATCGCCTAGCTTGCACTAGCTTATTAGCTTAACTTTTGTTTTGTATCACCTACCTTCATTAGTGTAATATTGGCTTAGTAACTTTTTCTCCTTGCTACCCGTTTCTTTTTTTTTGTTTTGTATAGCATTCTTGTGCATCGTGTGTTATTTTGAATATAGGTCTTAAGTATTTCTTTCTGGAGTATTATTTACGAAGAACCCCACTACAGAATCATATATATCCGATAGTCTTTAGAGTAAGGCAAGAAAATGCTTATTCTGAACTAAAGGAAATAAAAGCTGGTGTACCACAAGGAAGTGTTCTAGGCCCGGTCCTGTACCTATTGTACACATGTGATATACCAGAACTAGAAAATGCAACTATTGCTACTTTTGCTGATGATACCGCAGTAATGTCCACAGGATCTAATCACAAGGAAGCTGTGGTAAAGTATGTACAAACAGCAATCAATCAATTCTATGAATGGGCCCAAAAGTGGAAGATCAAGTTGAATGAAACAAAATCCATTCACATTGACTTCACTAACAAGAAATCGGAACACAACCCGGTGTACATAAACCACAAAAGTGTACCGTACGAAAACACTGCCAAATATCTTGGTATGACTTTAGAAAAAGAAAGAAAGCTTTCAAAGCTTCGCTGGAAAGCCCACGTCAAAAAGAAACGAGAAGAATTAGAAATTCGATACAGAAGCATGAACTGGTTACTAGGAAGGCATTCCGCGTTGTCAGTTCCTAATAAAATCAGTCCTTATGCCAGTATATCATGGAATACAACTATGGGGTTGCGCCAAAGAAAGCAATGTAGAAATTACACAAAAATTCCAGAACAAAGTACTCAAGAACATCATTAACGCGCCTTGGTATATAAGAATTGACGACATCCATCGGGACCTGAATATAGAGTTCGTAAACAGTATAATCTAAAAATATGCAGAAGCTCACGAACATCGGCTTCATCATCATGTTAATGTCGAGGCCATCCAGCTCCTCGATAACACGGACATAGTAAGAAGGCTCAAAAGAACTAAACCTTTTGAGTTAGTGTAGTGTAGTGTTATATATTTGTGACTTTACCGCGAGTGTAATATAGTATCTAGTAAGGACCGACCGAAGGTTCGGTTTCGGTTTCGGCTAGTTTCGGCCAAAAAATCTAGTTTCGGCCACAGTTTCGGTTTCGGCCAATAATTGGCCGAACCTTCGGCCCCGCCGAAACTAGGTGTTCGTGAATTGTCACGCATCATTCGGCTTACTTTGAGTGAGTGAACGTGATTGCCAATTGTGTTTGCTAGCCAGCATGATCGTGATGATTTGAGGTTGTGGTTTTTCTCGCGCAAACATTATTAGGTAAATATTTGTTTTTACTTTTGATTAATGATGATGTATTTTATGGCATTTATTAGAGTCTTGTCCTACAGCGGAAAATAAATAGGTTGTAAGTTGTAATAGAATAGAATTTATTAGATAAAGTCGATCCGTGAACTGACGCGCGGCTGCAGCGCTGCAGTCGTGCGTTTTATAATTATATGGATTAACCAAGCAGCGAGGCGGCCAGCGCTGTAGCGCTGGCTGCTTCGCTGCGCCGGATTCAATTTTGTACCTGTATTCGAACCGCCCTGTAAATCCGATACACAACTACCTCCGGTGATTTAACTGTTACCGTGAATGACCTTCAGTCATGACGAATTTTTTCCCTTTAGTACGCCAGGTGCTTAGTCAATTCGGACCTGTAGTACAGTAGTACTGTACGTGAAAGTTTTCTAGTTATACTTCATTATTTACTTGAATTAATTTTCCTTTTAATAATGACTGCCATAGGTACCTTAGTGGTTTTTGTATTTTAATCTGTGAGATATTATTTATTTATAATGACTGATTTCTTTCAGGTAAAAAATGACACAAAAAGAAAATAATCCTATTTGCCATTTTTTTTTAAAAGCAGTATTTTATGAATTAAGAAATATTTTTGAAACATAGGTACTTTAATTGTTGCATTTTATTTTTTTAGACGTGTTTACTGTCTATATACGCGTAAAAATACAAAAGATTTAACATGCTATAAAAATTTAAATAAGTTTCGGTTTCGGTTTCGGTTTCGGCCGAAACTGGGACCAAGACCGAAGGTTCGGTTTCGGTTTCGGTTTCAGCTGAAAATCCTGTTTCGGTCGGACACTAGTATCTAGCTATTTATATGGACACAAGAACAAAGTGACTTCGCCTTAATAGACGCTAAGTAAACGCAATGGACGTGCTCTTTGATATAATTTTACTTTTAGCAAATTAAGTTAGATTAAAATTGCTTAATAGCCCTATTAGGCCAGATTGTAATATAAATAAATCATACATTAAAAAAAATAATAAACAAAACTAAAATAATTAAAAATACGCAATAAAACGAAAATATACACAAATACATGATAATCTCATCAAATTAAGTCTATTAATACAATCAGCGTTAGTTTGTCAGCATCTCCTCTCATTAGATCATAAATAATAGCTATGTCAGGACGTTTAGACTTGTTAGCGTGATGATGGCGATCTAAATTAAGTCGGCCAGAACCGGGCTACAAGTCCTATTCAGGCTCCTGCATATAACTACGGACGGCACGCGGTTTCATCCGCTTAGATTCCGTTCCCGTGAGAGTACGGGAATAAAATATGGCATATACAGGGTGACTGGCTCGGGACCCGCCATAGCAAATTCGCATATAGAGGAGGTCATTTGCTAATTACTGAATCTTACTTTCCCTAACCAAAGTTTTATAGTTTAGGAGATATGTCAATTTTTAAACTTTCTTGTTTTTTTTTTCCAAAATTTGTCCTTCAAGCAACCATAACTTTTTTTTGCTTGATTTTTGTGGGTTTTTTTACTATTTGTTGGTAGTTATAAACATTGGTGATTAAAATACCTCGTAACTTCCCTCAAACTAGGGTAAAAAAATAAGATAGTACGCTTTTTAAAGAAAATAAGGACAAATCCAAATCATTACGATCAAATTCAACCTCAAATAAAAAAAAAGCTGCGGTGTTTCAATAATTATTTTTCATCACCAATGTTTATGACGACCAACAAATAGTAAAAAAAAACCCACAAAAATAAAGCAAAAAAAAAAAGTTATGGATGCTTATAGGTCAAATTTTGGATAAATTTCAATAAAGTATAAAAATTGTCATATCTCCTAAACTATAAAACTTTGGCTAGGGAAAGTAAGGTTCAGTAATTAGCAAATGACCTCCTCTATATGCGAATTTGTTATGGCGGGTCCCGAGCCAGTCACCCTGTATGTTACTCAGTAAAGATGTGGCTTTCTAATGATGAAAGAACTTTTAAAATCGTTCGAGTAGTTTTGGAGTTAAATCGCAACACACAATCTTTGTACGCGTTTGTAGCAATAGGATGCATGTATCTGTGTGTGATAGTCGAATTCACGTAGTGTGCTCATGTGTTTACCTTGCCTCCCGAAAAAAGTGGCAGTATTTACGTGGCGTTTAGTTGCTTATGTACTACATAGCTTACAACTCTATGCTTTCTGGTAATTGTTTGAAAGTAAAATACTTGTTTAGATTAACGACTCGTCCCGTAGTATTCAAGTAAACTTTCACCAATATCTTTTTTTTATGCGTCACATTTTTTCAACTACCATTTTAAAATAACTACGTCTAAGGCCGCATTCCCACTTTGTCGTGACGACAGATAATCGTGTAGTGAGTGAGTGTCGTGGCTGGTGTGAAATGGAAGTGTTCACATATAGCACAACGCGATTACTGTCGTCCACGACTTTTGCAAACTAAAAACCAACGATAAATTTATCGTCACGACATAGTGGGAACGCAGGCAAAGACATTTCTATTTTCGTACCTGTCAATGTGTTATCCTTTATTTTAAACTGCGACACATAAAAACATTATTATGTTGTTTATTTCGTTTTCAGCAACTACTAACAGCAATCGCAAAATATAAAACAATAATATTAAACTAGTCATTTTTCAATTTATACTTTTTTTACAAGAATTGAAACGGTTTTGCATACTTTTTGATTTATAAAATAGACGATAGACAACAAATGTAAGAAAAAAGGCGGACGTTAACAATATGTTAGAATATATCCCATTTTGTGATCCCGAGATATTTTCAAAAGTTATATCTGAACTTCATCGCATATTCTCGCAGAATACCATACGCCTTGCAACTGGGGACAATCAAAAGAGGGCTGCGTTAGAATATGCTATATTCGGGGAAATAGAATGTGTAGTATTGGTATACTAACGGGCGGAGTACCTCGAATGTAATCGGTCATTCACTGGCCTCAAGTGAGGAAGGCAAGTTTAGAGCGAACACGAGATTGATAAGAAGCGGGCTGCTCGCAGGAGGACTTGCCAACTGCAAACGAAATAGAGACATATTATCACTTGCCTTCCTTCTTGTTGTCCAACAACAAATGTGGCAATCAGCCATTAAGGCAAATTTTGGGACTTGGGAGGAAAGTTGTGTCATTTTATTATATCGCAGTTGAACAAAGCGTGATCAAAACACACGAAACAACAAATGATTTTAGTCAAGGGAGACATCCGGAAACGGATTAGTTTATCACTTTCTCTGCGTATCTCATCTGTTTGTACGAAACCGGGACCCCACGCAACGGCGCTTGGATAAACATTATTCTACATTAACCGTAAAAGGGACAGTACTTAGATATAATTTTTGATAATAAACTACTTACTTTTCCCTGCCTTTACATATTAGAGATATCTATTTTTGTTAAAAGTAATAGTAATTTATTCCCTACTTTAAAGGACACAACACACCGAAGTGCAACAATCAGATCTCAGTATAAATATAAGTTATGTACCGGTGCTCACAAAACATCTTTATTAAAATAAAGTGTTTTAGGTATGGCGCTTGTAATCTATAATAAGATTCCAAATAGCATCAAGGAACAACCTTTGAGATTTAAAAAAAAACAGCTTTCATCTTTTTTAATACAAAAATTTTACTATTCTGTGTCAGATTTCCTAACAGATAAAATATAGCTGTATTATTATTGTTATTCTAATTTAGATTTGATTTATTTTTTTTTACACACGATAATTTGTTGAGTGATTGTGAAAGTTTTAAATTGAGGTTGTGTTTTTGTATTGTACCTATACTTACCTAAGTATAAATTTTTGCATGCCAATTGGTAGAATGTACCAGGAACTATAACCATTACTGTAACAACTCATGTAGGTATGTAGGTACCTACGTTCAATGCAAATAAATTATTTCTATTATATTCTATTCTTTTGCTTTTTGAAGGTTGTTTACTTGTATCGTTAGACTTTTTATTTAGTTTTTATGTCATGCATGTTTAAATTTATATAACTGGTAGAAACGCTACCATCGACGCTATCAACATCATGACTGTACATTGTCAATACATCTACGGAAACATGAGAAAAAATCTACATCTTTTTGGTAAAAGAGGTGTCAGACACAAGTACAGTAATTGGGACCAATTAGTTCAGCCAGGCTTTAGACTCGCTAAAGTAGACTCATCCTTCATGGGGTACTGTTTGAGATGTTATAATCAAATTCCACAAAGCGTTCGTGAACTAAATGAAACAAAATTTAAAACATGCATTAAATTCACACTACGTAAGTAAGCATATTACAAATTGAACGATTACATCGCTGATAAAAATGCTTGGCTCAATGCCGGTCTCCTCCTCAAGGATAGAGGCGCATAAATGGATAGCATAATTGTTTGCTGGAGCTGCTGATGATTGTACAAATCTCTTTGTATTGGATAAATTCGATATCTTTAGTGTTATATACCCTCATATCCCATATTGTGTGAGTGATATGTACTAGAAATGCTGTCATTTACTGGAAACCTTTGTCTTTTCTTGACTTGAATGTGCTTTGGCGGTTAAGAGTATGTCATGCTCGCTCAAATGTCTCGCTGATGGTGGCACGTGTGTCGGATCATTTAGTTCCCTTCAAAATGGTTGAGTTGAATGGTGCTTATACATGCGTCATGTTAGTGAACGGGCGCTGTAAATGTCGGTTGGGACTGTTCAGCTTTTGGTTGCCACGGTTCTTATCGTGGTCACTTTTAACGTGCACATCTTGCTACATTGTTCTCACATAATGTACCATCTCAACTTGAATGATATAACCATGGTTTTGTTAAAATTATTCTGATTTAAAAGAGTGTCCATGGACTTTCTTGCCCGTCCTTCTTCATACAGATCTACGCTAGGGAATGGGCAACTACAGTGCTTTCACAGTTTTTATTTCTTGTGGCTGGGACTGTTGCTACATTTAATTCTCATCTTTGTTTTGGCAATTCAAAAGTGCCTGTAACTGGCCTACTTGTGATAAATGCTTTGATTGTGATATCCCACATGCACGCATATATTCGTGCTCGCCGAAACGCATCCTACGAGCCCATACACAAGGTAGATGCCGTACACCGTTGACGAGTTCTTCTGGCGGGCTGGGTGTGCTGCATGATCCTGGTGATGCCTGCGCATCAGGTTAAGGCTGTCATGCTTTAGTAATATCATTGACTAGTGTAAGCATTTCAAATTTATTAAAAAAAAACTAGAAAAGACGTGATTTTTTTGAAACATAGTTAAATACTTTCGATTAAGCCACCTTTCAAAACAAAACTTAATCGAAATCGATTTTTCCGCTCATGGAGCTATGAAGCGACTTAGCACATGTTGTTTTCAACCAACATGTACCAAGTCGCTGGAGAAAAGAAATAAGGCACCTGAAATATGTTGCCTTTCTATGTACGAGTATTTGCCAAAGATTAACCTAGTTATCAATGGGTTTCCGTTACTCAGCTCTAAAAATCCTACGTCGATTCTAGAACTTTGCCAACCTTGTTTGGATAAATAACTGTGAGCTAAATGTTTTCAACATGGTCTACTTTCAAAACCTATTACTGTAGTCAATTCTTCGACGAATTACAAGGAAGACCAAATTTTCAATAGGCAATAGTATGAATTGTAGTACTTATTAGGAGCTATGATTTGATACTTATTTCAATCTTGTGGGACTAACGCCCATTTTAACTAGATGAGACCCTGTTTATTTATACAAATAATACAAGTGTATGTTTGTGATATCAAAATAACCGGTTTTTACTGAATGCAAATGAAAATATATAATATGTCAGCGTCACATTGTAAAAACCGTTAAATTGTAACTCTCGAAAAATTGACAAACGCACATTTTGCTTACAATTTAACGTATTATTTTTCGGTAGATTACAATCTATCGAAGTGAAACCGTAATATTGTGAAATGTTTGCGACGGAACTCAACTCGCGCAGTGTGGAGGGAAGGAGGGGCCCCTCTTGCCCCATGGTACCACTCCCATGAAAAGATAATGCACCATTCCAGAGAAAAACCGTTTAGTGTAACCGAACCTCAAAACACTTTAAATTCGCCTAAAAAGCGTAGCAGGGTCAGGCAGGCTGTCTGCAGGGTTTAAAGGAACCTAACTAACCTAACGTCGGGGTGCCCCAAGTCCCGATTATGGGGGCAGAGATACTTCAGTCACATACATTTCACAATATTACGGTTTCACTTTGATAGACTGTAATCTACCGAAAAAGAATGCGTCAAATTGTAAGCAGTATGTTCGTTTGACAACTCTTTCGAGAGTTACAATCTCGCTAGATAGATTGCAATCTAACGGGTTTTACAATTTTAAGGTAAAGCACATAACAAAAACTCATTTTTTTTTAATTTTATCATTTTTCTATTTGATCCGGCTAATCTCCGAAACGGACCTTGACGGCATTTTTACTGGCAGATGTTATAAGGAGTAACTAAAGCCTACTTTTATTTTAGAACAATAATTTGGATTCCGTGCATTAAAAAACCCTTGAAATTGGTAACAAAATCCGATTTATAAAGGGGTGTTGTTTTTTTTATTAATTATAATTTCACGGCAACGAAGGCAGCGGTCAACAACTAGTTTCTCAATAAACATAAAGTACGGTTACCTGCTCCTGTTCTAGTCGTATAAGGACGGGCGGCGTGTCGGCGTGGAGGTTGATGCCGAGGGATACCACGGGGCCCGGCTCTATGGTGATCGCCGCGGGGTTATACGTGTCCGACTTCAAGTCCTGCGCCGCAGCACCAACCTAAACACAACAAACAGAACGTCACGCCCGTAATACCGACATTTTTGCCAGAGGTGTATCTTAGTACACCCACATTTCGGCAGTTATATGTAAGTCACGTGTTTAGCTAATCGGACTCCCAAATATCGCCCGGAATAATTAAGTTTGTTGTAATAGGAGACAAGCATGTTATCGCCATCCACCAAGTAGAAATGCAAACTCCGGACCGCTACTGGGAAATTAATGAAGAAAAACTCCAATGACGCCCCCCACTTAGCTCGACCTAGAAATAAAAAGAGTGTCCATGGAGTTTCTTGCCCGTTCTTCTCCATAGAGATCTACACTAGGGAATGGACAACTACAGTACTTTCACAGTTTTTATGTCTTGTGACTGGGACTGTAGCTACATTTAATTTTCATCTTTGTTTCGACAATTCAAAAGCGCCTGTAACTGGCCTACTTGAAATAAATGCTTTGATATTTGATTTTTGAAAAAATCGAAGCCAGGACCTCACGCACAGCAGTAGCGCTTGCGACCTTTAGACTAACATACTACATGGTAATGATGAAACTAAATTAAAACACACATACAGGGCGTGACGCAAAAAGCAGAATTCAACACATCCAAATTCTCAGTTTTGATGTGTGATTATGGTTTAGGTATGGGGTTCCATCTATCTGGCAGAATCTTGTTGCTCCGAAATTCATTTAGCATAACAGACTTGGCATAATTTTCTTTAAACGAATATATGAAAGGCATATTTTTTTTTTAAACATACTTATTGTTTGGCTGAATGTTTGTATGTCCGAATTTGGAATGGCATACTTTTACATGGCAGATTTTTTTTGACATAATTACCTTTGGCAGTGTTCAAATTTCGCATAATTTCGTTTAGAATAATGTTTATTTAGAACGACGATTATTTGATATAATTTCACTTGGCATACTATGAAGATTGCAGTTTCATTTGGAATAATTTTATTTGGCATTATTGCCATTTTTCAATGCCACAAAATAGCATTTTTAACCTTAATTTAAAATTAAAATATTATTTTAAAAAGTCAATATATTGTGCTAGAAAAGTTAGTGACAGAAACGAATCGCTCCAAAACCGACTCCACGTAGTCTTGTCTGCCCTACCCCTAGAGTGTAATCAGCTTCGGCTTGCTGGCCGGCTTCGCTGGCCAGCCTCAGCCGCGGTGGTGAGCGTTAAACCCATCTGCGACGATAAGCTCGCGTGTGACCGCCGGAGCCCCGCAGCGCCGAAGCCGTGACAGAAACCATGCCTGCTGCATGTTGCATACTGCATGCTTGCTTGCATGCTGCATGATTGCTGCATGCTTGTTTGCATGCTGCATGGTTGTTTGCATGCGTTCTGTATGCTTGTTTGCATGCTGCTGCATGCTTGCTGTATGCATGGTATATACTTGTTTAGATGTTTGCATGCCTGCTACATGCATGGTGCATGCTTGCTTGCATGCTGCGTGCTGCATGCTTGCTTGCATGCTGCATGCTTGCTTACATGCTTCATCCTTGCTTGCATACTGCATGCTTGCTGCATGCACGATATATGCTCGTTTGCATGTTTGCCTGCTTCTTACTGGGTAATAAAAACAAAGTGTTCACAATCAACTGACTTTATGAATTTTCTGTGATTTGATAGATGAGTCTTTCCATTATTATGCATATGAAATGTATGCCAAAAGATAATTCTAACTGTAAACTTTCTGAGATATGATGGTTCTGCCTTTAAAGACTATCGATATGAAAATTATGCCAAACGACGATCCTGACTGTGAACTTTCTGCGATAAGATGGTTCTACTTTTAAATCATATGCATATGAAATTTATGCCTAAAGATGATTCTGGCTTACAAAATTATGAGTTTGAACGTATGATCAATGAGTATCTGCCAAACAATTTTCTGCCAAATGAAGTTTATGCTATCAGCTGGTATGCAAAATAATATTATGACATAAAAAGTTCTGCTATAAAGGGTGGACCCTTAGGTATGGCCACAAAATTTATTTATTTAAAACAACTTAAACTATCTTTACAGGGTAAATTAAAATAATATATGCTCGAGAAAGTTTGAAAGTGGCACCTGTCACTGAAAAATTGAAAGGAAGTCGTTTGTCTTGGTATGGACATGTAATGAGGAGGGATGAAACGCATGTGAGTAAAATAGTGATGGACATTAATATTGATGGATGGAGAGGGAGAGAAAGGGCAAAGAAAAGATGCCATCCATCGATGGTGTGAAGAAAGATATGAAAGAGAAACGAGTAAATGATGCCGTGACATCTGACAGGGGAGAATTGAAGAATAAATCGTGTTGCGCCGAGCCCAGATAGAATGGGACAAGGGCATGCAGATGACGATGATGCTAGAGAAAGTTTGATTAATTCTCTAAGGGGTGCTCAAAATAAATATCACATGTTTTCTTGTATTAGAGTCTTAGAATCTTAGAACACCAAAATAAAAGAACAATTGTGATAGCCTCTTAATGCAGACAACGCATTTTAACTTCATAAGGATTTTGACTGACACCAGTCAAAGGTGGTTTTAACCGATTAACAGTTTTGACAGTAACATTATATGTATAATTGGCGAATTCATGCGCGATAGTCCCCATTGTGCCGTGCCGCCATTTTGATTCAACGATGGCAGATATCTGTGTAAGTTTTTCGATCGCTGCGTACCGACCAAACAATGTATCAACCCGAACATATGGGTAGTACCCCATAATTCGTTAAAATACTCACTTCTGGTTCTTTCGTTAATCTGGAACAGACAAAAAAATAATGAATTATAAAAAAAAACGAATGAAAAGACTTACAAGAAAAGAAAACTACACTCATTGTTTAATGAGCTTGATAGGGCAAAAAACGTGAATTCGCTTTTCAAAAAATAATAATACCCAATATAGAACAAAAACTATGGGCAAATATTTTTTAATGAAAAAAATCGTGAGCTTATTACACATATATAAACATAAACAGTCCACATATTCATACATATGTATGAATATGTGGTCAATGAAACGGAGCATCATAATGATCTTCTACTAAATATTTTCAATATAATAAATACCTTTCAACCGGACCGCGTAAGAAGTCCTTTAAGGTTGATGGTTTAAAATCCTTTCCAGCCTTGAAGTACTGCTCTCTCTGTTGAAACATCATTTATATTATTAATTACTCTAGCTATGAAGTTTTAATTACTATCACAAAATCCTTTCTTAACTATTTCAATGCTAATATTGTCACATATAAGTGACAAGCAAACGCGTGCCCTGTACACAATGACACAAGTATGTGCTTGTGCCACTTTATCACGAAAAAAAATATTACTAATTAATGCGAGCTCGTGGCTAAATAATAACAGCCGCTCGGGCCAATCTTTGGGTTAAGCCATGCTTGCCTAGGTTGGTCTGTGGATGGGTGACTACCCCTACATACCGAGTTTCCTTCGTGCCTCGGAAAACACGTTAAGCCTGTCCCGGCTGTCATTTGTAGATCTTTGACAGTCGTTACAGGTAGTCAGTGGCCCAAAAAGTCTGACAACCAGTCTTACCAAGGGATATCGTATTACCCAGTTACTGACTGGGTTGCGGAGGTCAGATAGGCAGTCGCTCATGTTAAATCTGGCCTCCACAATCCAGTTAGTAATGGAAAATACGATACTCCCAATAAGAACCAATTGTTAGACGACTGTCAAAGATACAAATATGACAGCCGGGACCAATGACTCCAAGAGCTTTCCGAGACACAGACAAAACTCTGTAACTCGATACTCCGTATGTAATGGATGGAACCACGCCTAAAACCTAGGCGCGGTTTAACCCGAAGGACGAGCCGAGCGGCTTTTATTGTTTAGCCATGAGCCTTAGCCCATTTTTTAAGATGATGGCGTAGGAATTACGCCTAGGACTCCATAGACAGCAGTAGCGCTTGCGTCTAATTAGAATATCATAAACTACCCGCCCGTCCCGGCTTCGCACGGGGCGACATGCATTGCCCTCTAACCTATACCACTCACAAATAACTTGGTTAAAGATAAACACTGAACCTCGTCTACAGAGGCTTCTCCCTTCGCTTTCTTCGTCCTCTCTTTCAAGGAGATTTTCTTGTACATTATTTTCTTGGTGACCACGGAGATTGTGATGGTAGTAGTGACCAATTCGAGCACTGTCTTCGGCAACGCGATCTTGACAGAAGAAACAAAAAATGTATTAATAATAAAATAATAATAAAACATAATAATAAAACCTAGTATAGAAACATGTGTACCATCCATTTACAGTTTGACGGACTTGTCAGTTTCAGCAAACCAACAGCCAAAAGAAAACTTTTTTGCAAAAAATTACTAGATTTCAAACAGTTAAAAAAAAAGTTGCATACCAACCTTTCCTTCGTAACGGAATGCGGATTTAGTTAGTTTAATGGGGAAAATACATGTACTTTTTTTCTTCACTTAAATCAATAAAGTACAGTACTATTAACTCAAGAAAATAATTAAGTTCAAGTACTGCTTGTCGCTCAAAAAAAAATTAAACTTTCTACTACAGTTCAAACGTCCGTGACCGTCGCGGCCATTCCTGTTAAAGCGGCTGCCGTCATTTCTTAATATAAACATTTTACTAAATGTATGTGTTTTAGACCTAGTTTCACCATACCATGTTAGTTAGTTTGATCTGTTAAAATGTTAACGGGACATTAAGAGTAGCGAGTGTTTCACCATGCGCTAATCCATGATTAAATGTCTTAATCAGGCATTCAATTTAATTGCTGCCTCGAAGGTCCGTTAACTTACTAACAGGCATTTAGTCAGTTGTCAAAATCATCAAAATGGAAGCAGCGTACGACTATATTATCGAAGATCAAAATGATTTGGAAATTTTGGACGACTTGGACGATTTAGTACGACGTCCTAAAATTAATAAAGAACGGCGGCACTATTTTGAAGAGTACAAACTCCTCAGCTAAAATTCTCCATCCATCATTTTTCACTGCAGTTATGACAGCATCAGTTTTTTTTTTTCAACTACTTCTTTATTCTGAGTATAAGGTGGTGCTCTTCTCTAAGAAGGGTGACAATGCCCGGTTGAAGAATTACAGGCCCATCTCACTTCTAAGCCATGTCTATAAGTTGTTTTCAAGAGTCATCACGAATCGTCTCGCGCGCAGGTTTGACGATTTCCAGCCACCCGAACAAGCCGGTTTCCGAAAAGGCTTTAGCACCGTGGACCACATACATACGCTTCGGCAGGTTATACAGAAGACCGAAGAGTACAACTTGCCTCTCTGTTTAGCGTTTGTGGACTACGAGAAAGCCTTTGATTCGATCGAGACCTGGGCTGTACTGCAGTCTCTCCAACGGTGCCAAATTGACTACCGGTACATCGAGGTGTTGAAGTGTTTGTACAAAAACGCCACCATGTCAGTCCGACTTCAGGACCAAGCCTCGGAACCTATCCTTCTGCAGCGAGGTGTAAGACAGGGAGACGTCATATCTCCGAAACTGTTCACCGCTGCACTGGAGGATGTCTTCAAGGTTCTGGACTGGAGAGGGCTAGGCATCAACGTCAATGGCGAGCACATCACTCACCTTCGGTTTGCCGACGATATAGTGGTCATGGCTGAGACCATGGAGGACCTCAGTACAATGCTCGATGACCTCAGTAGAGCTTCCGAAAGAGTGGGTCTAAAAATGAACATGGACAAGACGAAGGTCATGTTGAATGCCCATGTCACACCCATTCCTATCAAGATCGGAGACTCTACACTCGAAATTGTAGACGATTATGTATACCTAGGACAAACGGTCCAGTTGGGTAGGTCTAATTTCGAGAAAGAGGTCAATCGTCGAATCCGACTCGGCTGGGCAGCGTTCGGGAAACTGCGCGGTATCTTCTCGTCCAACTTACCGCAGTGTCTCAAGACGAAAGTCTATGACCAGTGTGTGTTGCCAGTGATTACATACGGGACCGAAACGTGGTCGCTCACAATGGGCCTTATCAAAAGGCTTAAAGTCACCCAAAGGGCAATGGAGAGGGCTATGCTCGGAGTTTCCTTGCGTGATCGAATCAGAAACGAAGACATCCGCAAGAGAACCAAGGTCACCGACGTAGCCCGAAGAATTGCTAAACTTAAGTGGCAGTGGGCAGGGCACATTGCTCGCAGAACGGATGGCCGATGGGGCCGAAAAGTTCTTGAGTGGCGACCGCGAACCGGAAGACGATGCGTTGGAAGACCTCCCACTAGGTGGACCGATGACCTGGTGAAGGTTGCGGGAATCCGGTGGATGCGAGTCGCAAGGGACCGGTCAATGTGGCGACACTTGGGGGAGGCCTATGTCCAGCAGTGGGCGTCTTTCGGCTGAGATGATGATGATGACTTCTTTATGCTTTGAAATTAAAGTAATTAAAATTTCTTTCTCATTTGATAAGAAATTAGGGCCCCATTCACGCGTTCTCTTACAGGGCATTATTATTGTTTCAATTTAAACAGTTTAAATATAAAAACACTTTCAAAATAAAATACCACGAACACCACGAAACGTTACAACGTTATGGCGTATCCACACATGCCGCCGGCTTATGCCACCGGGTTTGCAGCCGGCTTTCAGACCACCTTGCCGCTGAATTTGCCGCCGGCTTTACCGGCAGCCTGCAGATGCAGTTGCAATTTTCGCAGTAGTGCTGTGACTTGCTCGAAGTTAGTCGTGTACGTAGGATTGGAAGATGTTGGACTATAATATAATTGCGTATATTGCAAGTGAAGTGTTGTATGTTATTATTCATAAAAATAACCGCAAAAATGATCTTAGGTATTTATGAATACGACAACACTACCACTCCGTATCGACGCCGCAAGCAAACTGCCGCCGGCAACCAAAACCCGCGCGTGCCGCAGGTAAAAGATGCATGTGCCGGCGGCCTGGCCGCCGGGTTGGCCACCGGCCGTGCCGCCAGGCATGTGTGGATGCGCCATTAGAATAACAAAATTTGAAAATGGGAATGACATATGTACCGACAAAGTAAAATGTTGCAGGAACACACCCAAACTGTATTACACAACTGACATTATAATTTAGTTGTATTATTTAACGCGAGTCTATATTATACGGCTAGCTAAAATGATGCATTGTCAGTGAACATTGACGTGCGGCATTGAGACTTTTTATTTTGGTTGGTTTTGACAACTGACCGATCTATGAGTGAAGAATACATGGCTCATTCACTTAACACCGGGTTTCGTAATGTGGTGTTATTTTTTTCTGGTGGAACGTAAATACCAATAACATCGACATTTATTTTAATGGCTGATTGACTAATGTCCGATTATGAACAGGTTGGTGAAATTGGCCCTTATTCAAGCAAACATTGCAATAACAATATAATAACATCTTTGTGAAACTACAAGTAGTCGATGCGTTTTGAGTTTGCGTTCAGTTTCACAAAAAAAACCCGCTATACAGGGTGTAAGGGTAAACACCGTTGTCACTCAAACCACGGGTAGTTGACATAAATAAAAAAATATAGGACAGAGTTAAAAAACTGGATAAGGGATTTTCTTAAAAAAAAAATTAAATTAAATTATCCGACGATGTCCCCGAAATCATGGCTAGCCCGACTACACGAGTGACGTAATCGCTGCCCGCCCGTCGAGGCATCTATCTACTTACAGAATTCTCGTAACATTACCTGATAAATTCAACTTTTCCTGGCAAAATACCTACCTTACGTGTTGCGTGATTAGTCTAAATGTAACTTTGATGTGACAACAAAGAAAATGAAAAGTAATCCAAACTACTGAGTAGGTATTTTGGCGTATTTAAAAAGTTCATCACAATTTTATGTACGTACAGTTAAAAATCGATTAAATTTACGCAGAGGTGAGTGGGTCGTCATAAACAGATTGAATATCTACTAACTTACCTACTGTTCAAAATTCACACATTGTTGTTGAGCACTCGAGAATCTGATGTCTGCATACATCCTACGAGCCTCGTACAGGTTATTTATCACCCACGATGGCGTAAAGCCGTACCATTTCGGTCCACTATTCACTTGTGTAAGACATAGCACTAAATTTACGCGCGAGAAACTTAGGACTTGCCACGCGGCGCGCGCTCCGACGAGCGACGTGGATTCGCTTTGGCGACAGCTGGCCGACTGAGGTACTCGTGACGACTGTTCACTCAATAGCTGCGCGGGCGCGCGGGCTGGGGCGCGGTCGTTGACCCGGTCGGCGGTCAGCTGTTTCCGAGTGCATTAGGGTGAAATGATCTTGAAGAAAATAGTGGATTTTCTTCAAAAAAAAAAGGTTGCTTTTTTTCATTGGTTTTAGGTTCTACTAATGAAACCAAACCCCTGGTTTCAAGGATAACGGTGTCCACACTAACACCCTGTATAAAATATTCAATTGTAAAATAGTGTTGTATTAGAAAGTTGAACAAGTGTACCACAGTGTTTTTATAAGGCAATACAATGCATTTTTAAGGAATAAAAATCGTTTTACATTTCTAGCACATTCCTAAACCCACTTTTTAGGGTTCCGTTGCCAAATGGCAAAAAACGGAACCCTTATAGATTCGTCATGTCTGTCTGTCTGTCTGTCCGTCCGTAAGTCACAGAAACTTTTTCGGAAACTATAAGAACTACGCTGTTGAAACTTGGTAAGTATATGTATTCTGTGAATCGCATTAAGATTTTCCCACAAAAATAGAAAAATATAAATAATTTTTTGGGGTTCCCCATACTTTGAACTGAAACTCAAATTTTTTTTCATGAAACCCGTGGATAGTTCTTCAAAAATGATATTGGGGTTTCTAATGTCATTTTTTTTCTAAACTGAATAGTTTGCGCGAGAGACACTTCCAAAGTGGTAAAATGTGTGTAACTTCTAAAATAAGAGAATGATAAAACTAAAAAAAAATATATGAAATACGTTACCATGTAAACTTTCACCGAAATTTTTTTTGAAGGGGATCTAGTAAGTAGTTTTTTTTTAATACATCATAAATCGTAAGATCGTAACTTTCATATTATGTTGCTTGCTGCTACGGAACCCTTCATGGGCCAGTCCGACTCGCACTTGGCCGCTTTTTTGCATTCGTTTTCATATGTGCTGTGGTACATTTTAACTAGTGGCATCAGCAACATAAATGTCAAGTATATTAAATACGTATAGTCCCCGCCACGAGAACTATAAATTTTGTAAACACACATTCGGGTTCGCAACCATTGGAACAAATTCAAAAATGACAGCGTCAGCGTGATCTTACTTCAAAATAGCGGCCCACATTTTTACGTTCCATTTCCATGATGTGAGATGCGTTCCAGTACCACAAAATATTAGACGACAGCGCTCTATATCGCCAAAATATAACCAACCGACCAAGTGAAATTACTCGTTAGTTTCGTATTACACGTATGATACTCGTAATTTGAGTTGATTGAATTTGGGAGTATTTCTTGTTGATTGAATAGGCTAGTTTCCACCATCAATAAATTGCAAAACTAATTAGTCCGTCAGTTAGAGTATTGGAAAATAATGGACACGTATTTTTTGTTTTTGTAAATCACTGAGTACTGACAAAGATAAAACGCATCAAAACTCGGGAGTGGGGGCTCGTGACGTCACAACGCACTAAAAACTATAGCACGGCGTGACGTATTGCGAATTTTAAAAGCGTCGTATCTTCGTCAATTTTGGTTTATGTAACAAAAGAAAAAATACGGGGCAAATATTTTTTTATAATCTAACTGACGGACTAATTAGATTTTTTTAGGACACAAGCCTATTGTCGCTACGCATCTTGGTAGAAATTCTTTGTTTACAAAAGTTAAAGCTTCTCGAGTCGCGGGCTATAGTTAATTATATGACAACCAAAAATTTACTCATCCGAACTTGGCCACTTTATGGAATTACCTCTAAAGAAGGTACCACATTCCAATAAGTCGGTTAACAATACCTGTCATTGTATTTATATTTTATAATTAAAATAAATAACATTGAACTCCTTTATTCTCATTAGAATAAGGTTTTTATTGGTTTGCCGGTGTGGAAGTAGTGTGTAAGTAGTGTACTAGTCTGTACCATGGGTATTTTGAGCCTGGACTTGAGGCGGCCGGAAGCGCCGGCGTTCTCCTGCCCCTTGACCTCGCTGAACCCGTCCACATTAGCGGGCTTCACCTCCAGCGTGTAGCACGACACATCCGCCAGCTTGATCTTCCACGGAAACGATTCGGCTTTTGGCTCTGGAATGACACGTTATTAATTAAATTAAATACTTGCCGGAAACTATTTATTTTGATAATTTTACATACACTTTCATTCAGTTTATTTCTCTATCTCCCGTTTTCTCCTACCCTCCCTTCCATTTTATTTCTCTCTGGTCTCTCGCTCTAGTTATAAAGGGTGTAAAAAACCTCTTAACGAAGCCGAAAGACGCTGGTTCTCCCCGACATTGCCTTCTAGATTAATAAATATTGGGGGTCAATGTTCCAACTTTTTGCCAGGCTTTTTTTTAAAATCAAGTTGTTATTGTAAGATTTTTACTTTAAACACCGCGTTACTTAGTACAGATGTACAGAATGCTTGGTTGACGGCTTCGTGATGAGATTGTTTACACCACTGTACCTTACCTAACCGTATATCGCATCATACAACTAGTTTGTATGTTTGGCCACAAGGAATGCACGATGAGAGCTACTTACTATCTACAACGTAAGTTGGTCCGTCGGTTCGCAACAGTTCCCAAAGCCCCTTCAACGCAGCGTTGGAGTTTATCATCAAGCGACCGAGGCTGAAAACCAAAATAATAATAACTAGTGGGCATCACGCGGTTTCACCCGCTACTACGCACGCGCGGGTACGCGCGCGGCTATTTTATCCCTGTATCCCACAGGAACGGGATAGTTCCCGTTCCTGTGGGATACAGAGATAAAATATGACCTATGTTACCTCCTGATAATGTACCATTGCTGAAAGAATTTTTCAAATCTGTCCAGGAATTTTTAAGTTTATTCGCTATATACAAAAATATAAAAAATACAAATCTTTCCTCTTTATAATATTAGTAGAGATACATTAAATAATACGGTTGATGTGTGTCGAGTGTGTCGACATGCCACTGTCCGGGTGAGTTCATAAGACATATTATTTTTGGTTGTTTTCGTGTGGCTAACGGCGAGTGCACATTTCGGGGAACTATTTTTTGTAAACTTTGACTTTGGGGGCGAACGCAGCGAGACAATGCTGAAACTTTAAACGTACCGCGTACAACTCTCAGGTACGCCTTGGCAAGGTACGACCAGCCGTCGTAGCATGACCACCGTAGAAACGGGTTTATTCGAAGAAAGAATCGACAAAGTGACAGATTTCTTTTGTTCATCTGTCATTTTGTCGATTCTTCGTCGACAAAACCCGTTTCCATGGCGGTCCTGTTACGCGGACTGACCGGCCTATATAATAAGGTATAAGAAGACCAGGAAGTGGCGGTAATAGGTGAACATCAGCACAAGATGGCCGCAATACTATGAATTTAAGAACTTATTATAATTTTGCTTGAGAAAATTTCAATCTATTGAACTAGCGAAAAAAAAACTAAAACACAGGGTCTTGCTCAAAATGAGAATTTTTTTTATAGTTTGTCCTCTGTGAGTAGAGTGTTTGTTTATTTGTTCTTTACATACCAGATGCCCAGCACGCGGTTGGCGCCGCTGGCGTGGCGCTCCATGGCGTCGCGCAGCGTCACGCAGTCGAGCGCGGACACCGTGCTCAGCGTCACGTACACCAGCGCCAGCCCCAGCTCCACGTTGATCAGCAAGTCGCGCATGCGCTCGTGCAGCACCGTCATACGCTCCTCAGACAGCCAAGTGCCTTTGGGCATCGCGTGCTATTAAAGTTTTTGCATATTAGTCACTATACTACATGTACGTGGCTCATCCATATATATACTGCACCCATGTGCAGTAGCAAAATGTTCAAAAGCGCGAAACGTCTAATAAGCAGTAAGTCTAATTAGCAAAATGTCCATGTAGCAAAATGTCCAGTTATCACAGGTGCTCTATATTGCAGAACAACTATTAAGCAAAAATTCATTTTAAAATGTGTACATTCATGATAGAAAGTAAAAGTCATTTATGTTAAGACCGAAATTGTACCAATACTTATAGCAAATAAACTGATTTGATTTGAAATGACATTAAATTTATTTGATAAACAAAAAACTGGGTTAAAAAGCTAGTGGCCTGTTACATATTATTAGGATACTAGCTGTTGCCCGCGACTTCGTTCGCGTGAAAATATTGATGGGTCATGTGTGAGACTGCATCGTTGGTCAAGTTGTCGCAAGCGCTACTGAGCATGAGATCCTGGGTTCGATTTCCAGGACGGGCAAAGTGTTATTGTATTTTTGTGCCCGGTTGATGGAAATAAGCTAAATGTGCGAAATGTGGGTGTAGGATTAGATACACCTCTACCTAACAGCGAAGGGTGAAAATAGTGTCAGGGGAAGCCGAAGAAAAAAAAGGGAACTGTTTTTTTTTGCTTCTGTTTACTTTTTTTACCATGTTAATTTTGAACTGATTTTCATTATCAGCGACACCAAAAACCACGGAAACGACACCATGATGGAAAATCCAAAAATATTCGTCGCCGCCATTTTGGATTTTTATCTTCATTCATCAAAAGTTAAGATCAGAAATGCAGAAGAGTTCGAAATAAATCCCTCCGGCAAGCCGCAGGAGGAGGTAGATTTCGGAATAGGTGCTGGAGCGTCCGACTATTGAAAATTTGTATAAAGAGTTGTACTTATGTGTACAACCTACAAAAAAAAAATATGATTTCAAAATCGTTGTCCTGTAATGGAAATTTACCCTTTTTAAATCCTCTCTTAAGGTGACACTTTGTACGGGCTCGAACTCATCGGTGGGCGTGGCCAAAAAGTACGCTATCTCACCTGGCATCGTGCCAGACAGGGATAGTATCAGTGATGAGCAGTTAGACGCTAGTCTTCACGCACGTCTTGTTCGTACGCACACTCACAGCATTCCGAACCGTTCCGAACAAAAACGAAGATGCACACTTGACATAATGCCATTAGACACCGCTTGACATTCGCCGAGAAATCAGCGAGGAGTAACTACAAACTCGGTACGGTACTCGGTTTGCTGGCTAGGCCCTCCAGAGGCGCTGCGTTATTGTTTTTGTCTCTATATAAGTACATATTGTAGATTGCTTATTATGTTTGGTTTTCCCCGGGTGGTCATGCAGTGATCGCTCAAGAGTTCACGTCACCGCGCCGCGCCGACGCATACTTAGTTGAAAATTCCCTTTTGTTCCCGTCATCGCAGTTTATGTCCGCCTGCAGCAGTATAATCATTCTGTTCTCCACTACCGGGACACAGGCTTCCTCTCCATGAGAGGGAATGGGCTGTAATCCACAATGCGGCCCAAGTGCTGGTTGGTCTTATGCAAGAGTGTGATTGAAACTGGTTTGGCCACCATTAGGGATTTCAATATTGATAAAACAAAAAAATGTGTGCGTACTCCCAGCGGAAAAATGTCGAATTTCTTAATTTCTGTTATGCAGATAATTAGTGTATGAGATCGTGTAAATGTGTATGGTAAATTTAAATTTGTGTATACAACCATTGGGGAGAAATTGAACAAAAACTGTTTCCGCTGGGAGTACGTACTCCTAGCGGAACTTTTTTTTTCCAATGGACGGACAAGAAAAAAATTACATACAATAATTAGTGTGTAACGAGGGGTAAATGTGTATGAATAAATGAAATTAGTGTGCCATAAAACTGCGAAGATATTCAAGTTTCCGCTGCGGGAACGTTTGGCGATTTGTTGAAAATCATATAAAGCGGCTTTGCACACAGTTGTAATTTTCCACGCACGTTGCTTTGAATTTGTGTATAATGTTTGTCAAAACAGAATTTGGAAAAAACATACCGTTCAAAAGATATACACGTAAAAGTAAAATAAGGTTATTTTGTCCTAGAACCTAAAATAGGAATACTGGAGTTTAACTTGTAACGTTTACTTGTATCTTGTAAGCGTTTACAATGTCTTGCCAAGTTTCACTTATGTAATCTTAGTGATTAATGAGCAATGGCATAATTTCTACTACTGGATCACTGCATTGTTTGACATCCGATTGTAGGACTTTTCAATGGAAAATCAAAGTAAAACATATTCCAATATTCTGTGTATCAATTCAACTCTTCACATGTAAAATTTCAGCTCATTTCACTCGGTAAATACAGTGATATAATAAAAATACCAGAACAACCTCAAAACACGGATAAACCGACCAAATTGAATGGCTTCAAAAAAGCGGCCCTGCAGTATAAGAGCTAACTTTCTAAAATTTCCAGGGTTTTTCCATTTTGGAATTGGTACAGGTGGGCACACAATTCTTGAACAAGTCAATAAATAACTTTATTGATAAAAATAGTAGGTCACTTGTTTTTTCTTAAACTTACTAAATTATTACAATATAATTGCGTCTGTATTATTAACCCTTAGGTGCATGACTTTTATATTTTCGTAAAAAATGTTTATATTAATATTCAAGAAAAATATTTAAAAAAAAATTGAAATATTAAAAAAAAAAATTGTGCGTGGAGTCCCTCCGCGCGGAAGAAGTGAAGCTTCGTAATTTGGTCCCCCTCCCCAGGAGCGTTGAACGTTTAACGAAACAGTGCTTTCATACCCCCTCCATGGTAGCGTTAAACGGGTTGGCTTTAGTTACTTGTCCGCCGCGGAGAGGGCTAAAAGGGGTTAAAGCTGGTAGGGAATGCGTCCCCTATTATGACTAGACCACTCTTATACAAGATAATGCATATTTTCCGAGAATTAAATGTAAAATGTTTCTAACCTCAAATCAGTTCAAAAGCGAAAACGAAACGTTAAAATAAAACCGACTTCAAAAAAAAACAAAAAAATGAAAAATAACTTTAGCTTCTGAAGTCGGTGACCTTTGTTTGATTGATTTAATTTTTTTGTCACCGACTTCCGAAGCTAAAGTTATTTTTCACTTTTTTGTTTTTTTTTTGAAGTCGGTTTTATTTTTTGCATAAAAAGTTTTTATTTTTCACTTTTTAGTGATTCACATGTGCTTGATACACATGGAAAGTGCATACCGTTACAATTGCAACAAGACCAAACACGACTAGGATACATTGTCTCATTATGGAGTTCCATGACTCTTGGCTTCATCATCAGATCTGATGGTAGAATGGTTCTTATCAAACGCAAATGCTTCACTTGTAGTAGAAAATACCAAAATCACTGTACGTTATCCTATAAAATTTGAAGATTTCCCTCGATTTCGCCAAGATTCCATCATCAGATCCCGATTTGGTGGCTATGGGACTATTTGGAAAGTATACCCTTTCCAACAAAAAAAGAATTTTTCAAATCGGTTGGCAAGCGACGGAGTTATGCGCGAACAAACATAAAAAAAAAATAGAAACATCCGAATTGAAAACCTCCTCCTTTTTTAGAAGTCTGTTAAAAATAGACTATTGACAAACACATCTGTTCCAGATGTGTGTCTATGGTGCAGAATGACGTAGAAAGTGAGCAAAACGAAACGTAAAAAAAAAGTTTGTTATTGTGTCACTGTCATTTGTACGTTCATTCCATTTATGAATGTTTTGTTGTTTCATTTCATGCTACTAGAAGCTGAGAATGCTACTGAAATTTGGATTCAAGAGCGAGCGAAGTGAGCTCGGGACTTGGGGCACCCTGACACGGATGGTTGAGGCTAGAAGAGTATGGCGGGGTCGAATGAGCGAGCGAATAGACCGCGCCATACCCTTCGTGGTTATTTTTTTAAACCATTCAAAAGTAGGGGGCCCCGCGAAGCGGGGCTCCTTCGACCGCCTTACCCTCGACTGTGCCACGGTGAGTGATATAGGATATATATTTTAACCCTAATACGCCTTTTAAGCGGCTTTTAAGTGTTTTGAGGTTAGGTTAGTATTAATCAATTTTTCTCAGGAATGGTGTATTATCTTTTCATGGGAGTGGTACTAGAGGGCAGGGAGGACCCTCCCCTCCCCTCCCTCCCTCCTTGCCACCCCCTCTGAAGCGGTCACTTCACTAAATTTTTACCTGGGCCGCTGACTATCTGCTGTGACTTTCAAAGACGGATAAATGACAGCCAGGAACAACAGCTTAATGTGCTTTTCGAGGCACGGATGAAACTCGGTATGTAAAGGTGGTCACCCATCCACAGACCAACCTAGGCAAGCACGGCTTAATGTAACGATCGACTCGAGCGGCTTTTATTATTTACCACGAGCTGCTCCGGTTTTATGTTTATGTAGGCAGATAATAAGCAACTCGAAAAAGGTGATGACAGGTTGTATTTCGCTGAAAATGGTCGTATTTGAGACTTTAGAAAAATCATTTCGAAGCTATAATATTCTAATTTTTTGATTTTTTGCTAAAACAAATCTTAGGAATCGTGCAATCCTAACAGTGCTAAAAAATATTATTGACAATTTCTTGCTTGTCTTTCTGGTCCACGGGCCTGAAAAATTGCAGAAGGTTCACCGAAACCAGAACATTTTGGAAGCGGTCTACTAGAAAAAGAAGTTTAGAGGTTCAAGTGAGAACTGTGTTTTGTAACTTAACTCTCGACGTCGTTGAAAATCTAAAAGCACTATGTACCTATAGATCAATTGTATATAGTTAGGTACATATTTGTAATCAGACTTAATTAATTTTATTTATAAGTTATTTTCGAATAAATACTTTTTAGGGTACAGATTTAATTCAGTTTAATTCTCAATTAAACTTCTGTACGTACCTGTACGAAATAATACTGGAAATTTTAGAACGTTAGCTCTTATACTGCAGGGCCGCTTTTTTGTAGCCATTCAATTTGGTCGGTTTATCCGTGCATTGAGGTTGTTCTAGTATTTTTATTATATCTCTTTATTTACTTAGTGAAATGATCTGAAATTTGACATTTGAATAGTTGCATTGATACACAGAATATTTGAATATATTCTATTTTGATTTTCCATTAAAAAGTCCTACAATTGGATGTCAAATAATGCAGTCGTCCAGTAGTAGAAATTATGCCATTGCTCATTAATCACTAAGATTACATAAGTGAAACTTGGCAAGACATTGTAAACGCTTACAAGATACAAGTAAACGTTACAAGTTAAACTCCAGTATTCCTATTTTAGGTTCTAGGACAAAATAACCTTATTTTACTTTTACGTGTATATCTTTTGAACGGTATGTTTTTTCCAAATTCTGTTTTGACAAACATTATACACAAATTCAAAGCAACGTGCGTGGAAAATTACAACTGTGTGCAAAGCCGCTTTATATGATTTTCAACAAATCGCCAAACGTTCCCGCAGCGGAAACTTGAATATCTTCGCAGTTTTATGGCACACTAATTTCATTTATTCACACACATTTACCCCTCGTTACACACTAATTATTGTATGTAATTTTTTTCTTGTCCGTCCATTGGAAAAAAAAAGTTCCGCTAGGAGTACGTACTCCCAGCGGAAACAGTTTTTGTTGAATATCTCCCCAATGGTTGTATACACAAATTTAAATTTACCATACACATTTACACGATCTCATACACTAATTATCTGCATAACAGAAATTAAGAAATTCGACATTTTTCCGCTGGGAGTACGCACACCAAAAAAATTGTCGCTAATTAGTCGAAATTTGTCGCCAAATGTCAATTTGTCGGTCACTGGTTCAAAAGATATAAGGGTTTATAGATGGCCGATCTGGGGAGTTGGTCACATTCATATCTCAAAAACTAGAGCACCTAGCGAAGATCAGTTTTCTCCCATATTTACAAGATTGCCAGATTTTGAAGATTCCCATATAGAAGAATAACACATCAATATTGTTTTTTTAGTACTTACCTAAAGTTGACATTACATCTGGACCAATTGCGAACTAGACCAATTGCGAACTGGACCAATTGAGAATTGGACAGTTGGACATTTTGAGAATTGGACATTTATTTATTTATTTCAAATCTCCCTTACAACTATCATTACAGGTAATCCTAATGCGATAGCGCGGTCTCAAAATAAACATACATACATACATATTGCGCCCAAAGGATTTTAGGGTCCACGACGCGGCGACGGTTTGGGACATTTTTTTTAAATTGTTGGTACGTAGGTAATTGTAACAGTTGGTACCTATGATAATTCCACTTACACCTACCAACTTTGTCCGCCGCCAAAATCATCAACTCCATACTGAATATACTGATACATCAAAGAGCGAAAAATTAGGTTTGTCGATTGAAAAAAAATATTTCACAAGCAAATAGAATGAACCAAATAACATACAGTATGATTTTTTAGTCATGTGCATGAAACGTGGAGCAAGTATCAGCAGACAAGGGTTGTAAGCTGCTTACTCAATTTATTATTCTATGGGTGCTTTCATTACTTATTTTTATTTATGAAATAAAACAAATAAAATTAAACTGTTTCGTAAATCTACTATTTACGAAACAGTTACTGAAGTAAACTGATTATTTATTTCCTTTATAACATTTTCATACACGGCCGACACATTTTTTAATCTTTTAAAAAACCAGAAAGAAATATTTACAAAATATACTTTTTGGGCATGAAATTATTTTTTATTCGTTTTTATAATAAAATTTAATACATTTTTAATACAAAACTATGTATAAAAATAAAACATTTAAAAACATAAAAAATAGGGATCCCACCAGCATCGGGAACAGGGTCCTAACCACTTATGGCTCTTGAGAGAGGAACCTCCTAACAATACGCGCCGTGTCCAAAAGAACTGCTTTCTGAATCAAGCTCTTGATCCAACTGCCTAGCGAGAGCCTCCTCCCTCAGGTATTGGTCGAGGCTTTTGTCTAATTAAATTATTACTATTATTGAACTAGCTGACCCACGCAACTTTGTCTGCGTCACATAAGAGAGAAAAAGCTCGAAAAGAGAATAAATTTCCCCCGTTTTTGCTCCATTTTTCATTTATGCTCCGCTCCTATTGGTCATAGTCATAGCGTGTGTTATAAAGCCTAAACCCTTCCTCGATAAATGGACTATCCAACTCAAAAATATTTTTTCTTTTCGAACCCTTAGTTCTTGAGATTAACGCGTTCAAACAAACAAACGAACAAACTCTTCAGCTTTATAATAGTATCGATATATGTACATACCATTTAAATAAAAATGAATCCCTATTTCCCTTGGTCACGGCATCACTCGTGAACGGCTAGACCGATTTCACTAATTCTTTTTTTGTTGTGTTTGTTATTTTCAGGAGAAGGTTCTTATGAAAAAAAAAAATGTAGTAGGTAGGTAGTAGTAGGTAGGTAATAGTAGGTAGGCAGTAGTAGGTAGGTAGTAGTAGGTGGGTAGTAGGTAGGTAGGTAGTAGTCACTATAGCTCAAAATAAATTATTCTTAATAAAAGCAAAATAGTTAGGCATTTATGATAAGAGTGTAGAAAGTTGATTTTTACAAACGAGTAGATAAATGTAACCCAAATTTATGCAAGTTTTTTTACCACTTTGCGAGAAAACCAGTACAAAAAGGTTTCAAACTTTGTTTATGGATCTGTTACTGTTGGAATTTCTGTTTCTCTGGGCTGTTTTTTTTTTAACTAGGACGTCGTCAACTGTTTTTTTTTTTAATTCAAAACTTTCGTCTGTAATCATAATCTGTAATTATAATCGGGTTACGTCGGGCTTAAATTAAAGGTAAATTCGCGATAAATACCCGTTTTCATATGTTTATAATTATAATCAAGTTGACAAAAGAGACCAGAAAATATTGAAATTCAAAATCAAAATACTTTATTTCACATAGGCCTAGATGGGCACTTATAAAACGTCGAAAAAGGTGCACCGTTCGCGTTGGTCGATTCCATGGAGAAGAAGCGGCAAGGAACTACATGGAACTTACTCTTTGCAAATCATTTGGTATTACAATATTATGGGATTTTAGCGCCGTGTGTATGTGTTACACTGTATTTTACACTTTGATTGCGACAAAATAGTAAATTTAGTCAGACGGACCGATAAACGGACAGATAGACAGTCGAACAGACAGACGGACAGGCAGACGGACAGGCAGACGGACAGGCAGACGGACAGGCAGACGGACAGACAACAAATAGACAGACAGATGGACAGACAGACGTACAGACAGGCGGACAGATAGACGGACAGACAGATGGATAAAGGGACGGACAGACAGACGAATAGATAGATAGATGGACCGACAGACGGACAGGTGGACAGACAGACGAACAGACAGACAGACGAGCAGACAGACGGAGAGATAGACAGACGGACCGATAGACGGGTAGCCAGACGGACATACGGACGGACAGACGGATAGACAGACAGACACACGGACAGATGGACAGACAGACGACTAGGTAGATAGATGGACAGATGGGCAGGTAGACAGACAGACGGACAGACAAACAGACAGACAGACACACGACGAACAGACAGACGGACGGACAGACACACACGAACAGACAGACGGACAAACAGACCAAAAGATAGACGGACAGCCAGACGGACAGACAGACGGACAGACAGGCGGACAGACAGACGGACAGACAGACGAATAGACAGACATACATACATTTGTATCCTTTCTATTTATTTTAAAAATTAGCAAGGTCTCATCAGCAAATAGAATTATATCTGATAATTTGGACATCATATTTGGGAGATCATTAATGTAAACCAGAAATAGGAAAGGACCGAGAATTGAACCTTGGGTCACGCCTATCTTTACTAGAGACCCGGAGGACGTCACCCCATTTACATTTACTTTTTGCTGCCTGTTTCATAAGTAAGAAAGAATAAGATCAGCAGCTTGACCACGAATTCAGTAGTGGTGTAATTTACAGATCAGTGATCAGTGGTCGATGCAGTCGAATGCTTTAGAGAGATCACAGAAAATGCCAATGGCATCCTGGGACTTCGTCCGTCCGTTTTCAACCTACCCTTCGTGAATCCAAACTACTGCTTATGCAGAATCCGATTTAAAGTGAGACAACATCTGGTCCAGCAGGATTTTTTCATAGATTTTACTCAATGGTGGAAACACAGATATAGGTCTATAATTAGAGGGATCACTCTTACAACTCGATTTAAAAAATGGTACTACTTTACTATATTTCATTAGACTAGGAAACATACCGCTATCCAAACATTGATTGAATATGCCTGTTAGGATAGGAGCGATTGATTCAATAATATCTCCAAGAATGTTGACGCATCTGCCCCATAAGTCTTCAGTATTTTTAATGTTGAGACTTTTGAATTCTATTTATATTCCGCTAATTTTGTTTGTGCATATGTGAATTTGATTTACATTCGATCTCTAAATGGTAGTTTGCGAGGGTAACGGGGATCTATCAGCTCCGGCAAAAGACATTTCTGATAAAATGTATCTAATTTTAAAATTTTGTCTGTCGTCCAAAATGCATCATCTCTTTCAATTATATCAACTTCCGTGCCATTTGGCGTCCAAATAACAAAATAGCAAAACTTTCGTCTTGTTACCATTAGTTGACCTTGAACCTGGTAATAATAATTATGTGTTTTTTTTAGTTTTATTCCATTTGATGTTTCTAAACAAAATGTAATTTTTTTTTGTCGTACTGCCTCCAGAGGTGTAAAGCCTGCTGCTGATGACGGGCACTTTATTTCAATCAGACTGTCTGTCCCTAAAATACCGTCTGGACTAGCACCAAGGTATGGTTTATCCATACATATGAATAAACCACATGGTGTTACTTTTTGTTTTATTTTCATTTCTAAATCCGCAATTGCGGTTGTCTCGTGTGCCTTGCCATATCGAGTAGCATCGTTTCCGGTAAATGTAGAATATAACATATTTTTTAATGTCGCAGTACAAGGCGTAGAGTCCTTCATTTTACAAATTTGGCCGAATAAAGATGCAGTTATTCGCTTTTTGCGCTCCACGATCCATAAATCAGAGTTGGATTGTGCGATAGTTTTCTTTTCTAATTCTTCAATTTCATCATTATTTAATGAAATTGAAAGAAGAAAATCACTTTTCATTTTTTCGAAAATATCGGGTGGCATATCGGGCTCTTGCTCTGTAACATCACCGTAGTGTGTATCGGCCGTTTTAAAACGCTTGGCTCTTTTAGTACCGCGTGTTTTATCTAATACCCTCCGCTTTTGTTGGCGTGCTAATTTATTTGTCATTTTGTTTATGTATTTTTCCGTATAGGAGTATGACGTTTCAGGGCATATTACCTTTTGTACTTTATTTATAAAACTATAGTCTTTTGTATTGTAGTGCCCTACTGCGGAAAAACATCTTGCTTCGTACGTCCCCCTTCGCGTGAAATTAACGCGCTTGCCTGCAAGAAACTTTGCTATTATGCAATTAAATTGTTCTGCTGCATTATTGGTCTCTTGAAGAAGCAAGCTTTCCGAATTTTGAAGAAGCCACCCAAGATTTTCAAAAATATCGTTCCATATCCCACTAGATTTGAGTTGTGGAACGAGGTTTTCTTCGGTCACTAATCTTTTACAATAATATTGTTTACACGAATCATGATATCCGAATACGTGGCATGGCCCATTCCGTAAGTCTTCTTGAAGGATTCTAATCTTATCTGCTGTTGCGACCTCAAGCTGTTGCGCGTTCGCTACTGCCCCAGTAACTGCGTTATTTAGGCGTCGTATTTTGTCTAAAAGCGCTTTACGTAAAATCACAGGTACAAAGCCAACTTTGTTTTGAGTTTTTTTCCCTATTTTTCTTAGTTTATTTGAATAATTTCGCAGTAAATGATTACTACATTCTATTTTTCTGATGTGAACATTAGGACCATACACCATTGCGTCTCTAAGAGCGTTCATTACACTGCTATCTCCATCACCAATTACCTTAGTATACATGAGCCCGTGCATCTCCATGCTTACTTTGAATCCATCTACAATGGCCGATGTCTCCATTTCGGTAGATGGACCAGACCAGTTTTTAAAACACACGTGTGCTGGAATTGAGGATTTTTTATTTTGAGCTATAGCACATACGCTACAATATGAATTTTTTACCCCAATGTACAGTATTTTTTTTGTCCTGTGCCCTATTATACAACCTACACCAGAAAGTGAATTGAAATTTGTACCGTAGCTACGTTTAGCCCATGATCCGTCTGTCACGACGGTCACACATGGTACACCTTGTGTAACATCATTATTTTCCAAAGCAAGTCGCCTTTCTTCTGCACCTGCTTCTAACATAAGCTGTAACGCAATGTCTTTTTGTATAATGCCTAACTTTTGACTGTTTTTTACATAATAAGTTTCACTCATATTAGGCATATTTAAACTAGCACATATCTCATCAAGCTGGCTCCAACCATTGCCAGTTTGAGAGATACCCTCGATTGCATTTAAATTAATGGGTATTTCTCTAAATTTATTAGATTCCTGAGATTTTATGTTTTCTAATTTGTTGCAAAATTTACACTTGAAAACAAATTGGGAGTAAAACCCAATTCTTTTTTCCATTACGAATTCCAAGTGCTGAAAATTACATTCAAATGGATCATGCCTAATATTCTTCAATTGTTGAAACAGATAAGCAATATTCACTATTCTGTTTCCTTCCAAAGTTGCACAATCACTCTTTTCACGATTGTCGGTTTCAAAAGAGAAATTGTAGTCATCTGAATCGGATTCACTAGATTTGTTGTATTCATATGTGGTTGACATCGATTCTTTCGGTGTGGTCCTGTAAACGCATAACTCAATTAGAATACGCAAAAACTAACGAAAATGGATTTACTGTAGTGGCTATTGTATTGTATAACGGGCTGGTGTCCGCAACTACACGTCAAAGCGCGTATTTTGCATACGGGTGGGAAATTCACTCTATCCACCCCAACTACCCGAGAAAGGCCAGCAGCGCCCCGATGTTGAAGACAATCTCGCGGGGTGTACCTGGGTTACCGAAGTACTTCGCCCTGTATATTGCAATGACTAGGCACGGCACAGGAGGCTGTCTGTGACTCCTATGACAAAGAGCTGTTTATTAAAAGAGAAGTATCCGGTGATCAGTTGAACTGTGCGCAGCTGTGGTTTGGTTAGCCAAAGCGCGCGTTTTCTGAAGTGGCCGTTGCTGGCGGGAAGTGCCTCCTTGGCCTGCCAACACTCCAGTGGTCTAGCCACGGCTTGTGGTGTTGTTCACTACCAGTGTGCGTAAGTATCCGAAAGGGAGTGATAGATTCGGGTCCCACCGCTGCCATGCACGATCCCCTTCTAGCGAGTTCGTCCGCCGCATTATTGCCACGGGAATCGCTGTGTCCTTTGCTCCATTGGATGGTTATATCATTGAGATTACTAACCTGGTTCAGGCGTTGATGACACTCGTGTATGAAACCAGAGTTGACTGTGTGATTTTTTAGAGCTAGCAGTACCGCCATGCTATCTGAGAGTATACGAAATGAGTGGTTCCCGACCTCCCTGGCTAAGATGGCCGATGCCGCCAGGGAAATGCCCACGAATTTTGCTTGATGGAAGCTGTAGTTAGTTTAGTGCGGGGCCACCAGACCACTGCCCCATAAGTAATTATAGATCGGATCACCGCACAGTATAACCAAAGCGTAATTTTAGGGAATAGGCCCCCTTCTTACCTATCATCCTCCTACATTGCCAGAAGGTAATGCAGGCCCTGTTTATTTTATTGTATAAGTGGCTACTCCAGTTTAACTTACTGTCTAGGATGACTCCCAGATACTTGACCTCATTGGCTAAGAGGAGTGTCTTATCGAAAACTTTGGGTAGGCGATAAGGGCCTAGTGTTCGTTTTTGGGTAAAAATGACTAGTTCAGTCTTCGTGGGGTTCACTGAGAGGTCGAACTCTCTGTACCATCGTTTAACGATGCGTAGAGCCTGTTGAGTGAGGTCACAGATTGTCCCCGTCACTTTCCCCGAAATGAGGATAAGGAGGGATATGTCGTGGCTATGATTCCATACTTACAAAATTGGCGTGTTACGAGCAAAATCAACGTCAGTTTGAGTTTGAATGACTCCGGGGCCAGTCTGATCGCAAGGTAAAACCTTGTCTGGTCGTAAAGTTGTCTCATGTACTTGTGCTTGAACGACAACTTGTTTAAATGACTCACGAGGTGATCTAAAAACAACATAGGTAACAAACAAAAAGTCGGACATTATAATAAATAGAAAATTAACACCTCAAAAGAACGAAAGTTATTGTATTATTACAATTGCTAATTTTCTGAGTTTGAGCGCATGGCGAAGTAATGGCGGCTGAAATGTCCTAGTTTAATAACTACGGTACATATACCTATGAAAGTACTTACGATTGGGGTGTGGTCAGTACATGAGGAATATCGCAACTAATCTGTTCACAAGGGTCATTTACTGTAGGTATATTTTCGCATTTTGCAGACATTGCTTCATGTATTTCTACTGCACAGGTATCTTGCTCGAATGAATTTTGTGTTGATCTAAAAAAACATGGAATATACAGAGTCAAATTAAATTAGTTAGCGAAGCTCCACTCACAAAAATCAAAAGTTTTTTTAAATTTTTCGGGTCAACAATCATAACACTCAAAATAATCATTACGGTTGAGACGTATCCAGTACAGGAGGAATATTTTCTTTGTTCATGAACCATCCCCTCAATGTTCTTTTGTACTTCTTCTTCCGTGGGGCACTTAGTTTTAGGCGCCCTTTTTTCCCCATTCGCCAATCTTTTGTATCTGTTGCATAAAAATAACAGCATTATAAAATACCTTAACACTATTATTTATTTATTTTATGAAAGAAATGTTTTATTCGTAAACTAGCTTCTGCCCGCGACTTCGTACGCGGATCCTGTTGCTTTTGCCAGCGATACCGGGTTCGTCAAAATCGAAGATCTGAAACGTCGAATTCTAAGAGCCCGGGGACGGGAAAATAACGGATCTTTCCCACCTGAGCAACACATACCGTTTGGTTCTTTTTGCCATTTAACAGCTTCACAAAAAGTATAATGTTGAACCATACCTCCGGAATATGTGGCGTATTCAATCATAGGAGTATACGTAAATGAACTCCGTTTCTTATCAACCCAAGGAAGGTCGTCATGCCCTACGGCTATAACACCCGATTCTTCAGATGTTATCGACATTCTGTTCATGTTCATGTTTTCGTGGAAAGATTCTTTACATTTTTAGGCCCATTTCTGTACAATAGATTAAATAGAAAACTAAGTATTTATAACTTGAACTATTTTAGCTGTAAAAAGACTATTATTACTTTTTTACAACCCATAACCTATGCACAGACAGAAGATTTACTTGTTGTCTGCAAGTAAACAGCTGACATGTTTGTTTGTTTTGTTTTCTATGTAAGTCGTAATTTTAGTAATTTACTTTTATATTTCCTTTAATGTTAATTTATTTATTTTAAGTAGGTATTTATGCACTTCCTAGCCTGAAACACAGGTTCCACCTAGTTCAGGCAATAAGCAACAGTACCCTATTTTGCTTGTTATGATACTTAATTGTAAATGTGCCCCTTTTGATAAATAAACGATTATTATTATTATTATTATTATTATTCTGTTCAGAGAATGTCGAAATCCTCGCGCTCTTCTTCTGTCTCTTCATGCCGTACTCCAGCAATTCTTTCTCTCTCACATTCTAACTGATTATGAATATTTTGTTGTGTGCGTGTTTGGGGCAATGTATGATAATCTCGAGCAGCGAGTCGCGCATCACGTTCATCGCTCGTCTCAAAAGACCTGTTAGTAGATGTGCGAATACGCTGAGAACTCAAGCGCAATTCTCTATCCGTGAACGCAATCAGGCATCTATTCTTCACTGGTCTCTAGAGACCTGGATGTAGATGCGTAAATACGCTGAGAACGCAGGCGTGCTTCGCGATCGGAAGTGGTTTCCACGGAGCAAGTTGCAGCCTGATGTTCTCGAACAGCATCAAGTCTCTCCTGACGCTCTTCGGTAGATTCTTGGGATCTTATGATCCTCAATCTTTTAGCTCCTTTGAAACATTGGGAAAGGTTTGACCTCTTTCTAGGCATGGTTATAGTTTTGTTGTGAAGATACCTGATCAATTAAAATCTAAGTGCCCTGCGTTACCGGGTAGGCTACCGAGTCACGAAGATAAATGGAAAAGGAAATTAAACACTCAAATAACATAAGCCCGAAGACATATTTATTCGATAAAATGAGTTTTGGTCAGTAGAGTCAAATTTTCAATGATATACCATCGTCATTGAAAATAAGTCCTAAACTGTTACCGTCTTAACCGCGTGGAGGTACTCCCAGTTTTTGTTATTTAATAATTTTATTATACAGTGAAATAAGTGATAGCTTTGCAATAATTTTCACATCAGATGTTTCTGATCTTCGATTTTTTATAAGTCAACAGGAAATGCCCATGAGACCGAACAACTTTTGCTAAGACGTCATCATTCCTATATGTGTTATGGTGTAGCTGGGCTCTTGGGGTTCCACAACAGGTGTCCCAGATCTTCGATTTTTATAAATCAACAGAGAGTGCTTATCAATATTGAACAACTTTTGCTAAGACGTCATTCCTATATGTGTTATGGTGTAGCTGGGCTCTTGGAGTTCCACAACAGGTGTCCCAGATCTTCGATTTTTATAAATCAACAGAGAGTGCTTATCAAATTGAACAACTTTTGCTAAGACGTGATTATTATATGTGTTATGGTGTCGCTGGGCTATTGGAGTTCCACGACAGGTGTCCCATCATCATCATCATCATCATCAGCCTATAATGTTCCCACTGCTGGGACACGGCCTCCTCTCAATGAGAGGGAATGGGCTATAATATATAATCCACCACGCGGGCCCAGTGCGGATTGGTAGATGTCACATGTCTTCGAATTTTTGGTTCTAGGACATGCCGGTTTCCTCACGATGTTTTCCTTCACCGTTTTGAGAGCAGCGGTGATGAAATAAATTACACAAAGTAATGCGCCTGTCTGTGTTCGAACCCACGACTTACTGTTCGTAAGTCGGGGCCGCCACCACTGGGCCACCGCTGCTCTTCAGGTGTCCCAGATCTTCGATTTTTATAAGTCAACAGAGAGTGCTCATCAGATTGAACAACTTTTGCTAAGACGTCATTCATATATGTGTTATGGTGTAGCTGGGCTATTGGAGTTCCACGACAGGTGTCCCAGATCTTCGATTTTTGTAAGTCAACAGAGAGTGCTCATCAGATTGAACAACTTTTGCGAAGACGTCATTCCTATATGTGTTATGGTATAACTGGGCTCTTGGAGTTCCACATTAGGTGTTCCAGATCTTCAAATTTATTCTCTCAGCAGAAAATGCTCATCACGTGGAATAATTTTTGCTTTGGTGTCATATTTGTATCTCTTATAGTTTAGCTGGTCTATTGCGGTTCTACATCAGGTGTTCAGGTTTCCAAGATAAATTATAGCCTATATGTTGCCCAGACATAATATCTATACAACAAAAAAGAAATCATTCAAATCCGTTCAGTACTTCCGAAGATTAGTGTGTACAAACAAACAGACAAACAGACAAACAGACATACTTTTTTTTTTGGATTCGTACTCTATTACTGTTTCTAAACCACCTTCAATCATTATTTTTTAAATATATTCAATGTACAGACACAGCTTTTTTACTCTTTTATTATATGTATAGATATAGATGTGTCGTTATTTACTTGTTAAATTATAATGTGAGTTTATTAATTTATTTTTGTAAGCTCTTTCGATTTTCGATAGTTAGAAGGCTGCCATTTAAAAAAAAGGTAATATAAACCTAGTATTTCATTGAGGTAATGAATACGGTTAAAAAGAAAACTATTAAATTCACACAATAATTTGTGACAACCCTCGGATACGCGACATCAGACGCGAGTTCGAAGCGCGTAGCGAGTACCGATGCAACGCGACAGGGCGTTTTCTACCTCATGATGATCAGCTGATGCCAATTCCTTGAATTATTAGGGTAAGCACAATATGATAGTAGGAAGGTGGTTATAACCACCTTCCATTCTCTGGTCTCCCAAACTAGATACCTAGCAGATAAGTCTTTTTAGTTTTTGTTTGGTAGCTCATTTGCCTATTTATTGAGACAGGTTTTGTTATATTTTAAGCTATAAAATATAACACTGGTTCTTATGAGATTACTATTAACTGGGTTGTGGAGGTCAGATAAGCAGTCGCTCCATGTAAAATACTGGTATTCAGCTGCATCCGGTTAGACTGGGAGCCGACCCGAACATAATTGGGAAAAGGCTAGGCAGATGATGATGACTCATGGGAGCGGAGCAGTCAGAAACCCTAGTACAAGCATACATATATGGGTACCTAATACGATATGCAACTGGTACATACCTTTATCATTTTTTTTCTTTTTATCATCAAATGACTCCGCCCAGAGCGGGGGGAGTGTCAGACTTTTACTGACTAAAACCCATTCGTGTTCCTTCCTCGTCCTTTATGTTCCGGGGCAACGGTATCTCTTTCGAACAGTCCCGCAGCCCCGGCAGGCTTCGGCCCTTGCGGGGCCCCTTCCTTTATGCTGACAACTCTTTGAGGCGCGCATGGAACACGAACGCGCCGTCGACACGGCATGTCGTCATAAGACGGACGGACGGCGAGCTAGCCCATAGCTCACCGTCCGCAGGCCCGCGTCTACGGTGGCCGGAGGCCACCACGTGGCCCCCCACGCCTGCTAACACCTACCACCTCCTTCGCTAGTATGACTGCTTCGCAGAAGGAAGGGACGGCTTCCTATTCCGTCTCGCTCCGGACCATGGATTGAACCAGGGCCGGACGCGAGAGGTCGCCGCCGCTGATCGCCGTACTAGGTGCATACCTACGTTATCAATAGGGTACCCCGACTGCCAGAGGCACATCATAGATATTTTTACCGTGCCAGAAGTGCCAAAGGATGGTTTTATATATGTATATGTGCCTACTATTTGAGCAACCATTTCCATTTCCATGAACATACAAACTAAAAGCTTAGAGCGCATCGCGCCCCTCTCAGATCCAGTGTCTTGCTTACATATGGTGCCTAGTGTACGTACACAAAGCCGCGAAGCACCGCCGGCGGTCACTAGTAAGCCTGCGGCGCTGTGTTCTTAGAGAGTAGCATTACTGGTCGAAGTCGCCATCGACAAACGCGTGCCTCTGCCGTTGGCTCGTGTCGCCGTGTAAAAAACACTAAATAGATTAGGTGTACCAAAATAAATGACTTACCCATTGTTTATTTGTAGTTGTTCACACCTGTTCTTCAATAAACCAGCACAATTTCACTGGTACAGCGCAGCGTCCACTCAATCCAACAATTTCAATTTGTAAAATAATTTGAAGTCCAAACGATGTACGTCAAACGTCATACGTATGCACAGAGCATCTATATATTATGTTCATACGAATGACAGGCTGCCAGTAGGCTGTCGAATAAGGGTCATGGCACACTACACAAGCACCACCGTACCGCCATTTTATAATGTATTTATGAAAAAACTATATGACGAACGCACCTTGGTATGTCTCAAACATGGACTCCATCATGAACTCTGCGTCAAAAGTGTTATCTAAGAAATCTCGAAAAGGACAAAAGCCTACAAGAAGCGAATCACTAATCATCCAAATATGCTGGCCGTCAATCTAATGAACACCCAAACAGTTGTTCGTAGACTAAAAAAAAAAGATTCCTCAAGACCTTCTCTGAAAAGCACAAGAATAAACGGAGCAGTCACTGGACGGCTTTCGTGTAAGCCCTTTTATTAAATTAAATCTTACACATATTGCTGAATATCTACAAGATTGCAATAAACAAGAAAAAAAATGAAAACCTGACGGCGGCGGGCCGTCAGCGCGCTTGCCGCTACCATACAACTCAACTCGCGGGTGACTCGGACTCGGCGCGCAGTAAGCGGGCCGTCCGCACGAGTTGCCCGCGGTTGCTCGCGAACCAGTGCCAGCACGCGGACCGCGTGCTTACGCCTCGCTGACGACGCGTGGTAAGCGCGCCGTAGCCTAAATTCAAGGCATGGGGCAACAGCTGTGCTGGTGCGGTGCTTGTGTAGTGTGCCGTGACCTTCAAACTGGAATACGCGCGCGCACACGGCACCGCACTTGTGACTGGTGACATATTGTTCATGTGTGTGAACAAGCGTCATCCTCCCGCACCGCACCGGGGGGGGGACATTATTCAGTGAGATGCACGATAATTCACAGTCAAAGGCGCGCGTAAAAATTACGAAAAGGCCTTTGGAAAATCGAGTTTTATGAAAAAAACCACTGCCTCAATCAATTTCATATAAAATATATAAATTTTTTCGATAATTGCGCTTTGTCGGTACCGACTTAGTTTTGGAAGTTTGATTCTTCTTTTATTACTAATTTACGCCCAAAGTTGCGTTAAAATTGGCAATAAAAACGAATCTTTGGTAGCTTGTAACTTTATAATGGCTTTATATTTTACAATTCTGTTTCCGTACAGACAAAGTAAATAATGAGACAAAACGATACCATGTTTAACTTTGGATGTAAAGTTTCAAACAGTGGAGTAATACTCCCCCAAAATTTGTATGGAAAAAATGTCGACTAGATCAACCTTAAGAGTTTAGCATGGAAACGCCCTCAAATTTTTAGTTATGATTTTTTATTGCGAAAACTATAAGTTTTATCGCTAAACTTCAAAGGTAACAATTGTAGAGTTAACAATTTTCTTTCAAAAAAAAATATTTGCGACGCTCAAAATGTTTACTGTTTCGGAGATATGATTTTTTTTCGCAAAAATTTTGGAAATTTCAACCCCCTCCCCAATTTAGGGGTTTCATCAAAAAAGTTTTATTTTAAAGTTGTCCGTACTTTTACTCAGAATGATAAAAATGAAAAACGGTACAAAAATTTTTCATAGGATAAAGTAATGGCCAAAAAACAGATTTTAGAAAAACCGCCCCACCGCCGCCCCCCATGGACGAATTCCGCCCATTCACGAACATAGCCTAAGTTTTGACCTTTTCGATTTTTTGGCCAAGTTTGAAAGCACTCGGTTCATAATTGCGACTTGTAGAGTGTGGCTAAATTTTGCTTGTCACCCTTAAACATACGTATACATATAAATCTCCCTAAGTGAGAGACCAATTAGGTAGATTTTTTTTTAAAAAAAAAAAAGGAAATCTACCTAAAAACAGAAACCAACAAAATAAAAAAATCTAGTTGGTATCAAATACGACATCGACAATTACTCATTCTATCTTGTTCTACTATACATACTTTCTTTTTCTGCCCCTGCCGTAACTCCATAATCTTCGGCTTACCTAGGTCCCTACAAAACGGTAAGTACTGCCAGCCGCAACGTCACGTGTGCGCGTCCATACGATTGGTACCTACCTGTACTATTAACTTGTGTACGGCCTATACTATTAACTTGCACTGCTGCAAAAGGTCCTGCTGCCGTTATTGGTGAACGAATGAACAAATACAATGCAAAACTTCATCCCCTTTTCCCTTAGTGGGTTGAAATAAAAAAAAAAACCAACGACTTACTAACTTTGATACTATTCAGTAACTCAAAAAATAAAAACTTTAATTAAAAACAAAATGATGGTCTTTTTTCACCCCTCAAGGGTTGAAATTCTAATAAAGCCGTTGCGTTAGCTTCCAATCATAAGCCCAGATAACAAATTTTGTACTTTTTACGTCGAAAATTAAAGATTTTTCACACACAATTTCATCCCCTTTTTAAGCCTTTGGGGTGGAATTATCAAAAACGCTGAAACACGTATAAATTAATTTTCAATCGTCAGCCTACACACAAAATTAGAAGATCCTAACTTTAAAACTGACGGACTTTCATATAAACTTCCATCCCCTATTTTATTCCCTTGGGGGTAGAATTGATCAAAATCCTTTCTTAGCGGATGCTAACGTCATAACATCTACCTGCATGCCAAATTTCAGCCCGATCCGTCCAGTGGTTTGGGCTGTGCGTTGATAGATCACTATGTCAGTCAGTCACCTTTGAGTTATATATATTTATATAAGATAGATAGAAGATTAGATTAGGCAAAAAAGTCAAAGAAATCAGTAATGCCGATCAAATAGCATTCATGACATTGGGTGTATAAAAACGATATATTATGCTACGAGTACCGACCATGTAAGCAACACCGCGCTCAAAAACATAAATCACTGACGTTGCTCAAAAAGCCGCCAAGATAAAGTGGGACTGGTCTGGCCATGTCTGCCAGACGAGCTGTGGGCCAAAATAACCACGATGTGGAGCCCTGACACAACCACAAGGCGACGCGGTAGAGCTCGCAGGAGATAGCGGGACGAGCTAGACAAAACCAACGAACAGTGGTCCACATTGGCCCTGGATCGATAATCTTGGAAGTCATGGGGAGAGGCATTTGACCAGCAGTGAGATGACACAGGCTAACAGTAACAGTCACAGTACGAGATCATAATGTCCGATTTCCTCCCGATGCAGTGTGTGGTGAATTTTGAATCTGACTAAATAGAGGTTCTGCTATACAGACCATCTGATAGATGGACGTTTTGCTACATGCACATTTTGCTAATTAGACCTTCTGATCAGGAGGGCATGGGTGCACTATTAGATAGTCCAGCTCTGCCTAACTCTTTAGTGATTACAGGTGCGGTGTTATGTTATGTTAGTAATTTTGTTGTTCAGTGTAGTATGTATGTAATCTATATTCTAGCTGTCACTAATACAGGGGGGTAAGGAACGTCGACACACAAACGGTAACCACGTAGGTATTCAGTCAATCATTCCAAACCCCCCACGTATACATTTATGATCAGTAATTTAAAAAAAATGCTCCTATAATTATATATGTACTAATAAAATTTTAAGTCCCCACACTAAAAAATTTCCATAGGTTATTTCAAAAACATCTGCTGTGTCCTACAAAAGTTCAATAACTAACGGTTTTCAAAATGTATAGGCGTCTTTTTTTGTTTGAGCAAATACACCTTATACAGGTATATGGCGGGTAATTTAGATTGTGCGATGCAGGATTTTTAGTTGTTATATTGCGTCATAGATGTGACATGTGTGTGAGTACTTGCCTTAGGAGCGATGTGGGGCATCCTTGTGTGGGAATCCTTCTTGTCGCTGGGCTCGCTGGAGCACTGGCTGCGCGAGCGGATGTGCACGAGCTCCGCGCTCACAGAAGACGCCCTGCCGCGCCCAGCCGCCTGGGGACCAATTTAAAGCTTTTATTTTAAACTAGCTGTGCTTCACATTCAGTACTATAGGGTAGTTGACACCATAAAACAATCATTCCAAGACACAAGCCTGAAAACCAGATTCATTTTTAATAAATTGCATAATTACTCGTAGATTTTTAGTTAATTTGAAATCAATAAATAGTCGAGTCATTGGGTTAAATAAACAGTGACGTCACAGCGTGCTATTGCCATACAAAATCTATTAGAGAACCGCGTTTTGATAGCTCTTAAAAAGTATGTTAATTGATTGGTGTGTCATCTATGGGAGAACATGTTTTCAACTGCAAATGTATTTTAATTAATCATCTCGACTACGACACCCTTTTTTTTTTTTTTAGGATGGGAAATCATCAAATGACTTCTCCCACTCTGGGCGGAGCGGGAGGGAGTGTCAGACTTTTACTGACTAAAACCCATCCATGTTCCTTCCTCGCCCTTTATGTTCCGGGGCCGCGGTATCTCTTTCGAATGGGCCCGCAACCCCGGCAGGCTTCGGCCCTTGCGGGCCCCTCTCTTTATGCTGACATCTCTTTGAGGCGCGCGTGGAACACGAACGCGCCGTCGACACGGCCTGTCGTCTTTAGACGGACGGACGGCTAGCTAGCCCATAGCCAACCGTCCACAGGCCCGCGTCTACGGTGGCCGGTAGCCACCACGTGGCCCCCGACGCCCGGTGCGTCTCCCGCGGCGGCCGGGAAGAGAGGCTCTCTCCCTCTCTCGTTCCGCCACCTCCTTCGCTAGCATGACTGTTTCGCAGAAGGAGGTGACGGCTTCCCATTCCGTCTCGCTCCGGACCATGGATTGAACCAGGGCCGGACGCGAGAGGTCGCCGCCGCCGATCGCCGCTACGAGGACACGGCGGTGCTCCGCCCACGCAGGGCAGACCTCCACCGTGTGCTCCACCGTGTCCTCGGTCGATCCTCGCAGTGGAGACACCCGGGCGTTTCCTCCCGCCCGATTCGGTGCAGGTACCTCCCGAAACATCCGTGTCCGGTGAGGACCTGCGTCAGGCGGAAGGTGAGGACGCCGTGGCGCCTCTCTAGCCACTCCTCAAAGAGGGGACTTACCGCCACTATCGTGGCGTGCCCTGACTACGAAACCCTAAAACATTGTTGGAAGTACTGCACGCACAGTAAGTGCGTGCAGTACTTCCAACAATGTGACGATTTTACATTCCACAGGCAAAGCACAGCATCACACCACAGAAATTGAACAGTTTGTTTTATACAGAAGGTAAAACTGATTTAAGAAGCAAGATTTTTGAAAATGAATTACATAGAAACAGGTTAAATAGGGGCGAAAATTCTAAATAATGGAAACTATACTCATTTTGATACTGGGAAATCTCATCTGGGCACAGTTTATCGTGTACAGTTCGTTCAGTTATTTTACTGCTGGCTATGGAATGATTTGAATATTTTTTTAACCACATTCTTCATGTTATCCAATCGTAGCAGGTGGCATTCTGTAGTTGTGTTCTGCATGTGTATATGTTCATGTTAGTCAACTTAATAGCTAGAGGCTATCTTAGATAGTATTAACAAAATGCACAATCGGTAAACAATAGAACGAGTGTGTGTACTGACCGGTACAGAGCGGCGTCGAAACGTGACTTGCGTCGCATCCGCTGGTACCATGCTCTTCAGCGCGGCGGCTAGCGACGCCTCTGTGGAACAACAATACAATTTTCATCCCCCCATCTCGGAAAGAGTATTTTTGCTCTTCGATATCTGAGTGCAAAAGCCGTTTTTATCGTCTAGAGGATAAAGTAAATTTGAACTTAGAACATCGTGTGCACTAAGTATAATAATTAAACCTATTTACTTCTACCTCCATGGTGCCGAATTTATCATACATTTTTTTTTATTTGTTAATAACTCAGACTCGGAACCTTCTTGGTGTACTTTTTTTAATTTGTTTTGCGCGCGCCATTTTCTTTTCACGTCATATTGTTAACCTAACCTTAAGGCCGCTGTACACATTGGGCCAGCGTATTGGGCCAGCGTGTAAAGACCTCCTTGGCGGTATGTTGGTAGTTGGCGGCAATATTGGCCGGCCAACCGAATGTTGTCGGTTTTTCGTTCACCAATCAAAGGATCTTGGCGTGCTTCGCAAACAGTGTTTGCACGTTGGCGTCTTATTCAGTTTGTTGTAATTCGTCAGCAAACACAGTTGTGTCGCGTGAGTGTACGTTTCCAAGATAAGATGGCCTGGCCAAGTATTTATAATTAAACTTGAAAATTTATAGAAATGTACCGAAATGAACCAGTTATGGAATCCAAAGCATGCACAGCATAAAAAAAAAAACAAAAAAGTTAAATACTAAGCTAGTCAATATCTTTTTTTTTTTTTAGAATGGGAAATCATCAAATGACTTCTCCCACTCTGGGCGGAGCGGGAGGGAGTGTCAGACTTTAAAATTACCACTCATTATCTAGCGACGAGGAAGTTTATTTGACGCCAACAGAATTAACTGAATTTGTTAATAACGCGCGATTTTTTTTTTGCGTTTAGTCATTTCCTCGCTGAGGTGGGATGAAAAGTTACGTGTTGCACTCGAGTGCAAAGATTTTTCATTTCGTGCTCTTTTGATTCCCTCGCTAACGCTCAACATTCTAAGGTTTGAATCACTCGCTGCATTCGTGACTCAATTTTAGAATCTTTCGCTTGCTCGGTCATCAAAATTGAGCACGCGGTTAAAAAGCAACTTTGCACTCTTGTATAACAAATAACTAATTTACTACTAATTGTGGATTAGGCTAGGCTATCGGAGTGGGCCATACTCCCATATGATGGCACTGCTGGTTCGTGAATGACTAAATCTATACTAATATTATAAAGCAGAAGAGTTTGTTTGTTTGTTTGTTTGGTTGAACGCGCTAATCTCAGGAACTACCGGCTCGAATTGAAAAATTCTTTTTGCGTTGGATGGTCCATTTATCGAGGAAGGTTATAGGCTATATAACATCACGCTATGACCAATAGGAGCGGAGCAGCAATAAGAAATGTTGCAAGCGGGAAAAAAGCTTCCGTTGAGCAGGCGATGCGTTGCGATATTAAAACTTCACGCGAACGAAGTTGCGGGCAGAAGCTAGTATAATATATTCGGATTCTAGGATATATCAGTACGCTCACATTGTTTTCTTTCACCATTTTGAGATCAGTGGCGATGAAATAAATTACACGAAGTGTCTGCCTGAATTGGAACACACGATCTACGACACTAAAGGGTGTAAAAAACCTCTTAACGAAACCGAAAAGCATTTGTTCTTCCCGAACCTTCTAGTTACGGAGATATTTTGGGTCAAAGTTCCAACTTTGTGACAAGTTTTTTTCTAAATAAGTAAAACCAAGGTACAAATTTTACTGTAAGATTTTTAATTAAAACGTCTCCACGACCCCCGTACTATTCATTCCATCTATAATCACGATGTTTTGAGTACGTTACATTGAGTTCTACAACAAAACATGATTTTTCACGCCAAAAAACAAAAATTGTTTTAGATTGATGTACAAAATGCTTGGTTGACGGCTTCGTGATGAGGTTGTTTACACCCTGTATACTCGTATAAGTCAACAAATAACCATAAATTAGCTACTTTTTCAACACAACTAGTACAAAACATTTAAAAAAAAATAACTTGACATAGTTGTTCTACCTAAAAAATAAGCTGAAGATGTGATTCTCTGTAAAAACCGTCCAGACTCGCACCCGAACTGGGCCGGCCCCTCTTACAGAGAAGAGGCGTGTGTCGCAGCGATGCAGGGTGGCCACTTATGTTATTTTACTCACCTGACTTGACTTCCGGCTGGTACGCCAGCCAGGAGATGAGCAGCGGGTCCACGGACATGGCGAGAGACTCCGTCCAGATGCCACAGTAGTCGAACGAGGTGTCCATCTTCTGGTTACACCACTGCAACGCCATACGGAAGTACGGGCTGCAAGGGGTCGGACATTTAACCAGTCTCGATTAATGTAACACAAACGGAATTAACAAATATTACACATACTGCTCTGTCAAGAAAGTAACGGGAAAAGATCAATAATACAAAAAATGTTTGTTATTCATCCAAATTTATTTTATCACCTTCAAAGCATGCTCCTTCAGAAACGATACACTTACGCCAACGAATAATCCAATCATTAAAAACATTTTTAAACGCTGTTTCCGGAATTGAGTTCAGTTCTCGCCGCGAATTTTTTTTTTTGTTTCGGTTCAGTTGGAAGGCGCCGCTCCGAAGTTTTTTGACTAGTTTGCATGTCAAACTCGTAAACCCACATTTCGTCACCAGTAACAATGCGTTTCATGAATGTTGGGTCGGAATTGACTCGTTCTAGCATGCCGTCAGCGACTCTCATATTATGCGATTGAGTTGTAGAAATTCAGGTCTTTTGGGACTAGCCGAGCGGTAACATGTTTCATACCCAAATGATTAGTTAAAATGGTACGGATCGACTCGTGAGATACAGAAAGTTCGGCGGCTATCTCTCTCAAACTTGAAATGAGGTGTTTCAGTCACTATTTCCTTCACTTTTGCGATGTTAACTTCAGTTGCAGACGATGATGGCCTACCAGAGCGAGGCAAATCTTCCATCACATTTTGACCGCTTTTGAACGCTTTCCCACTCATAAGCAAGTGTTTTTGATATACTCGATTCACCGTAAGCCTTCTGTAACATTTTCAGTGACCCCGAACACGAAATTCCATTGGTAATGCAAAATTTAAGGCAAACTCTTTGTTCGATGTTTTTGTCCATAGTGAAATTCGCTATACACACTAGAATAACTAAAAACAACACTGTATTTAATATTAATAACAGATGCAACTCAAACTCCGTGCCAAAATGGAAAACAGTTGTGCCAATCTAACAACAACCAAAATTTATATTTGGGGCCATAAACAAATCATCCATTCCCGATACTTTTTTGACTGAATGTAAACCAGACCACTTATATGAAACGTCAAAAGACAAGACACGGGTCGGTTTGCTCATTTCATATGGAGAAAAATCGAAACCCCAGATAAATTCTTAAACCACTAAAATACACTGAGTACATTACGCGACACGAAAACGACCTTGTTTACTATAAAGGTTGTAAAAAGACTCTTAACGAAGCCGAATGGCACTTGTTCTCCCCATTATTGCGATAAACTTATTAAAGTTCGCACCAGTAATTCGTGCAGTAAGAAAACTCAATGATGTATCTCGGCGTTTGGATATATTTTCTTGTTCTTTGCCGGAATTCGAAAGGTTGACACTTAGCATGTTGTCTACTGTGTAACTTATGCGTCTACCCAGATCCGTTAGTTGGGACTGGACAATTAGCTATACATTACTACTTTTGTTAGCTTGGGTTTTACCTGTTGAAACAAATGTATGTGTTAATGAATATTTTTTTTTGTTCTAGACCAATACCTGGGAACCTTCTAGTTACAGAGATATTGAGGGTCAAAGTTCCAATTTATTCAGGTTTCTTTTAATACATATTTTTAACATAAAACTTTACTTTAAACACCTCCACGACCCCCACACAATTCAACTCATCCACCTGCACAATGTTTTGAGTGCGTTACATTGAGTTTTACCGTAAAACGTGATTTTTTACCCCAAAAAAAGTTTCCCAGCAATAATTTTTGCGTCGGGTAGACTTTGATGTACAGAATGCTTGGTAAACGGCTTCGTGAAGAGTCTATTTACACCGTGTATTTAAATACAAATTAGTATTTACTACTCACTTGGATGACGGTCCGTCGGGGGCTGAGAGTAGCCACGCCTGTCTCAGTTCACCATCCCCTATAATTTATTTCCATTGACAAACGTATTTCGTTCAGTTTTATATATCTAAAGTGGCTTGAAGTATCATTTCTTAGAAGTGCTACACGCGTTCGGATCGGCACATTTCATTCGACAGTATTTGTTGAACAACGCAAGGCAATTACTACACATATTCGGCAGCGTAGCACCTCTGAGTGGTCATTACATCAATAGGCTAGACGGCAAAAAAATCTAATTAGTCCTAGTAGATTATCAAAAAATATTTGACCCGTATTTTTTCTTTCGTTACGTAAACCAAAAAAGACGAAGATACGACGCGTTTAAAATTCTCGATACGTCACGCCTTGGTATAATTTTTAGTGAGTTCTGACGTCACGAGCCCCCACTCCCGAGTTTTGGAGCGTTTTATCCATGTCAATATTCACTGATTTACAAAAACAAAAGTGTCCATTATTTTCCAATACTCTTAACTGACGGACTAAATAGATTTGTAATTTTTTGATACTCTCGTCATGCCTATTGTATTGTATAACGGGTTGCTGTTCGCAACTCCACGACAAATCGCGATTTTACGTACGGGCTATAATCCACCACGCGGGCCCAGTGCGGTTTGGTAGATGTCACATGTCTTCGAATTTTTGTTTCTAGGACATGCCGGTTTCTTCACGATGTTTTCCTTCACCGATTTGAGAGCAGTGGTGATGAAATAAGTAAATAAGTTTAATAAGTAATGCGCCTGTCTGGCTTCGAACCCACGACTTACTGTTCGTAAGTCGAGGAAGCCACCACAGGGCCACCGCTGCTTTCGCCATGCCTCTTGACCTGCTTAAAGACTTCGAATAAAATGAATGAATCGATACGGACTTCAATCATTATGTGAGTAAAATTACTTATTACTTTTTCGTAATAACTGAACAGATATTGTAAATTTATTTAAAAAAAAAAATAGCAGTCGAATCCCTGTCCCGTTATTATTTTCTATCGTAAAATGTCATTATTAGAATAAATATGTAATCGTAATTGAAAAAAGTTACGCAATTTTGCAGTTCTAACTTTGAAAAAATAAATAATATTTTATGTCCGCCGTTACAAGGTTACATTGTTGAATTTTGATTAATTTTTCAAATGCGATCTATTATCTTGGCCCTTCAGTAGTTAGCTGTACCGTAGAACGACGGATAGGCTACGCTGCGAACGGCTCCCGTAACCAAAAACGGCATAAAACGAGTGCCTACGACTCGTATTATCACAGTCCTTACACAGTTTACTTCTGATTGAATTGAAAATGACGCTGATCTTTATTTTTGTTACAATAAGGTTGCTGTTTCGTTGCCACTGAAAAGTCTGGCAAATAACAGTGATCTTTATTTTCATTAAGTTAAGGTTGTTGTTGAGTTGCTGCTGTTAAACGTTAACAAACTGTGAAAGTAATACAAAAACCTACTTGGTTCATGTAGAGCTGTGATCTTGGCCGATTTCAATACAACAACGTGTGTGTTGATCTCTCTGGTCAGGAATCCACGCATGGACAACCCTTCCAGGGTCATGTCGATGGCTACTGCATCTATAGAACAGAAACGAGTACATTATTGGTTGGAAATATATTTTTATGTTTGTAATTCGGATTAAGTTTGAGTGAAGATTCGGTGAAACCGGTACGGACAGTTTGTAAAGTGACCGCGGACATCGGAACCGACAGATGCATTCGTACTTAGGTATCTGTCAAAGTCCATTATCCGGTCCCGCCCGCGTCCGAACTTTTCCATACCCATTTGACCGCAGCTTGACTTAAGAAAAATAAAATAAACATATAAGAATTATATTTTAAAGTTAGAACTTAAGGAGCTCCACGAGCCGATGGAATGGTTGTTGGTGTTACCTTCGTCGTTGAGCGCGTCCATCGGGAGCGTGGTGTGTTTGAGCGGCACTGAGCGTCGCTGAAGCATCAGCGAGAGGGGTAACTCGGCGGCCGCCTGCAGCCGCGCCGACGAGCCGCATACACTCAACTCCTCTGAACAAACAAACAAAAAAACAAGCATTATTAATTCGACGTGTTTATGAAGAAACTTCCACATGGATCGATCTTCAAAGAAAAGCAACGCTTGCTAAGGATGGGTGGTCATCCATTACGAAGGAAAATCGGTATTAGTTCCATCCATGCCCCGAGAAACACGTTAAGTTGAGACTCCCAGCTGTCACTTGAAAACCTTTGTTGTTACTTGTAGTTAGAAGCCCAAAACTCTGACCACAAGACACATCAAAGGGTAACGTAATTAATAGCCAGGTGTATAGTCTGGTATTCAGCTGCATTTGGTTAGACTGGAAGCCGATCTCAACATAGTTGAGTAAAGGCTGGTGATGATTTATTTAAAACAACTTAATCCCACCAAAAATCGCTTTAGGCTCCACCATAAAACAGGAAAAGTGGCAAGGGGGCGTGTCGGTGTCCACGCGACTGGCACAAGACCCCTCTCTGACTTCTTGTGCCAATCATAAGCAACGAGACAAGTTAGCGATGTGCTTGTGTACCGATGTTTTCGTGTGGGTAAGTTGTACGGTGCATGGTAAGTACACGATGTGTTTGATGACATAAGGTTTATAATTGATTGTGTAGTACGTCCTGTTTTAAGAAATGCGGGTGTGTGCGCGACTTCGTATCTATTGCTTTTACTGAACTGCATGAGTAGTAGTTGCCGTGTGGTAGGGATAAAGTGGAGACACAGGGCACAGATTACACAGGGTTCCGATACATTTTCGTCTAACGGGCATATCTCCTTCTTTATTATATCTATGGGCTCCACAAATACCGAATATTTAAATGAGATATTCATCATTTAGTCAAGCGTTGCACAGCACATTGAGGCAACACTCTTAAATTGTGTAGTCCAAACAGAAATTATTTAATCAACGTTTTAAACCAGCGGACATATCTGTATGGACAATTACAGCTTGGAGTGCGAAAATGTGCTGCTGTTCTACCAACATTCAGAGATAAAAGGATGTAAATAGATTCTTATCGAAGCCGAAAGGCACTTGTTCTCCTCGTCACTGCGATCATTTCTTATGTTTTGTTCTAGACCATACCTGAAAACCGGTATACCGGATAGTTACGGTACAAAGTTCCAACTTTTTCTCGAGTTTTTTTTTTAATACAAACAAAAAAACAACTTACTAATCTTCAGTTGATAAGACAGCTCAATCGAGTTTCTTTCCTCGAAGAACCTCTTGTACAGGAGATGGTGCGTGACGAGCGAGATGTCTGCGCGAGCGCAGGGGCGGCTCTCGGTGCCGCTGGGGTTGGTGAGGCGCGCTTGCAGCCCGTTGGCCGTTAGCGTCACGTGGGCCCGCGCGCCCTGCCACAGCGGGCCTTCGTCTTCCGGCATCTGGCATGCGGCGGAGCAAACCCTGGTGGATCATGAGTAAACTGACTGACTTTCTATATTCTACACATAGCAACGTCCCAACATTCATCTCATTATAACGTAAATAAGGACCATGGTGATTCTGAGAGTGATGCAACATCGGTAAAATAACGGTGAAGGGTCTTCCGGCGCGTGGCCCCTTAGTCAGCAGAACGAACGTCGCCATCTTGTATTGTCAATAAAATTACATAATAACAATAGAACTTCGGATCGATTTCAGTCACGGTGGCGGTGAATCTTAGCATAGACTAGCCATGTATGTGGTACATAATAAATAAATAATAATACCAGCCTATTACTGTCCCATACCCATCTACATAATTCCGCCGCGCGCCGCTAGAGGGCACGACCAGTAGCAAAACATGGACAATATACTCGGAATCCTTAAAGAGATACAACACGACATTGCAGAACAAAAAGGAAAAATAGCAAACATGGAAAGCAATATAACATCAAGCATAAATAACAACATAGATGAAAAATTCAACTTCGTAGAATCAAAGATGTTAGAACTAGAGGAAAAAATTAACGACCAGCAAAAAACAATAGAACAGCTAGAAAAACAAGTCAAGAAGAAAAATGTTATATTTTTTGGTATCACAGAGACAGAGCAAAATCACGAAGACCTGATTACAGTGATTATGGATATCATACAAAAGGTCATGGGCATTAGCTGTCAGAAGAACGAAATAGAAGATATAAGAAGATTAGGCAAAAAAAGCGACAAAATTAGACCAATCATACTAACACTTACAACAGTTAGGCGAAAGTTTGAAATACTGAAAAGAAATAAAACACTTGAAGCATTATCTAGCTACGTGAAGGAAGACTACCCGCTAAGCGTCGTGCAAAGACGGAAAGAACTACAGGAAGAGTTAAAAAAGGAACGTGAATTAGGAAAAAAAGTCGCCCTACGATACGACAAAATAATAACACTTAACGACAAATACCAGAAACCAGAATATAAAAGCAATACAGATGGAAAAAGACAGCAAAAAAGGAACCTATCAGAGTCACCCAAAGACATTGGAAATAACGGAGGAACTAGCAACGAAGAAGGAAAGATCAACCAAATACCCAAGAAAAATAAGACCTACAACATCTCTTCATACATGCGAATGCCTGCTAACATAAATAATAAAGCCTCACCAGAGCTAGCCACCAAATCCAAAGAGACCTCTCATCAGTATCAATGTGACTCGAATTAGCAACTAATCACAGCCCCTCCACCTCCCCCAATACGGCCGGTCCCCGCGGGGGTTGTAGACTGTATCCCTCCATGCGTGGAGAAATTCTATATTGGCACTTTTAACGCACGATCTTTATCAACAGAAGTTAGAATGGCAGAATTAGAATATGCTGTATCAAAAATTAAGTGGGATATTGTGGGACTCTCTGAGGTCCGACGAGAAGGATGTTTCATCGAAGACAGAAGAGAATACACATTTTACAACTCCGGCAAGAAAAAAGGAGAGAAAGGAGTGGGATTTGTTGTTAAAAATAATAATGACATTGAAGTTGAGGATTTTATACCGATCAACGAGAGAATTGCAATTTTAAAAGTGAGAATTCAACAACAAACCTACTCAATTATCCAGTTATACGCACCAACGGAAAAGGCCCCACAAGAAGAAATTGACGAATTTTACGAACAATTAGAAGTCACAATGGGAAAATGCAATAAAAATGTGATATGCATGGGTGATATGAACGCAAAAGTTGGAGAAATGCCCGCCGAAGATAGTTATATTCTAGGAAAATACGGCTACGGTTCAAAAAACAAGAGAGGAGAAGCGTTTATACATTTCTGTCAACAACACAATTTATCAATAATGAACACGAAATTTAAAAAACCTCAGAAAATGCGATGGACTTGGAAATCGCCTGACGGAGTGACAAAGAACCAAATAGACTATTTTACTACGAATATCCCAAAACTTGTAGAAGACGTCAGCGTACTAAACAACTTCATGTTCCCTAGCGATCACCGAATCATAAGAGCAACAATCAATATAAAATCACAAAAGCCATCAAGAAAGCGATATAACAAAGTATCACAGAAGACCGACATTTCGAAACTTCAAGCCAACCTAGCAAAAAACCTAAATAACGCCAACCACGACAAACCACTCCAGGAATTCTACGATGGCATCGAAAAGAGCATAATAGATAGTTGTAAAAACACAATAATAAATAAAAAAGAGAATAAGAGAAACGCCATTATGACACCCGAAATTAAAGAACAAATATACCAAAGACAGCAACTAAAAAACAAAGAAAGAAAAACCGTAGACGAAAAACTCCAACTAAGCATGCTATACAGGAAAATAAACAGAAATATTAAGACCAACATTGAAAACTACCGGCTAACAACAATACAGGAGTACCTAGAAAAAAGCGGAGGTGTTAACAAGGCATACAAGAAACTTAACAATACTAAGCAACAAATGACACAGTTAAAATCAACCTCGGGCTCCACAGTTACCAATAGACACGATCTGATGCAAGTAGCTACACAATTTTACAAAAATTTATACCATAAAACTGAGCACCATACAGAACCAATAGAGATTACCCCACGAAATACAGATACCCCCCCACTATTTACCGAAAGTGAAGTAGAGTTTTCCATAAACAAGTTAAAAACAGGAAAAAGCCCAGGCCCAGATCGTATAAATAATGAGCAGATTATGGCAGGAAAAGAAATGTTAACGAAACCGCTCACCAAACTTTTTAACCAAGTGTTAGAGAAGAAAGTACTGCCGAGGCAATGGACAGTTGCTGAAATAACCTTGCTCTATAAAAAGGGCGACGCCAAACAGATCACAAACTACAGGCCTATTAGCTTGCTGTCCTCACTCTACAAACTCTTTGCGTCCACACTTTTACGACGGATAACAAGAACCGTGGACGAAAACCAACCGGTTGAGCAGGCTGGATTTATGCGAGGATTTTCAACCGTAGATCACATCCACACGTTAAAAAACATAATAGAGAAATATAACGAGTATGGGAAGTCGCTCTACATTGGTTTTGTGGACTATGCCAAAGCGTTTGATTCAATATCACACTCCTCGATATGGAATGCTCTATCAGAACAAGGGGTAAACGCTTCGTATATCGACACTATCAAAGAACTCTATAATAACAGCACAGCTAGAGTGAAGCTAGAATCTTCCGGTCCTGAATTCAAAATGGAACGAGGAGTAAAGCAAGGCGACCCGCTCTCGCCCAAGCTATTTGTAGCGGTGCTGGAGAGCATTTTTAGGAGTCTAGACTGGGACGACGTCGGACTAAAAATACATGGCAGGTTCCTATCACACTTGAGATTTGCAGACGATATAGTACTGCTATCAGAGAACGTTGAAGAGCTACAATACATGTTTGAATCACTAAACTCACAAAGTAAAAAGGTAGGCTTAGAAATAAATCAAGAAAAAACTAAAGTAATGACAAATAGCTGCCACAAACCAATTACACTAGAGTCGTCAAACCTTGAATACGTAGATGATTACATATACTTAGGCCATCTAATTTCCTTCAACAACGTCACAACTAAAGAAATCAACCGGCGAGTCGAAAACACCTGGAAGAAATATTGGAGTATGAAGGAAATCTTCAAAAGCACCTTGCCAATAAAATTGAAAACCAAAGCAATGGAGATATGCCTGCTACCATGCCTCACCTACGCCTGCCAAACCTGGTCTATCTCGAAGAAAGTTATCCAAAAAGTCAGGACATGCCAAAGAGGTATAGAGAGAAGTTACTTGGGACTAAGGCTTAAAGACAAGGTCAATCACGCAGAGATAAGACAGCAAACGAAAGCTAGAGACGTCATTCGGTATACCCTAAAACAAAAGTGGCGCTGGGCGGGTCATATACAAAGAACCCAAGACGAAAGATGGTCGTCCACAGTAACTAACTGGTACCCGTTCAACAAGAAACGCAAACGCGGTAGACCCCACAAACGATGGAGTGACGACATAGCGAAAATTGCAGGAAGAACTTGGACAAGGTTAGCCAGAGACCGACATGAGTGGCACAGCAAGGAGGAGGCTTTTACCGCCTTAGGCGGTCCTTACATTTAGTTTTTTAAATCAAACAACTTGTGTAATAATATAATAATGAATTTAATTAATTAATGGAATGTTTAAGTGTAATGTTATTTCAATATTAAGCAATTTGCAAAAAAAATAAAATAGTTTAGTCAGCATTGTAAATTGCATGTTTACTAGGGCTGTTGATCATTATAATTAATTAATGTCTGTATTGATTACGCATGAATATGTATAAAAATGTAAGGAATCAAATAAAAAGCTTTATTATTATCCTTTATTCATTATACATCTTATTTTATACATTTTTAAATATTTCTTCTAAAAGATATAAAAACATTTAAAAATATAAAAAATAGGGATCCGCCGGTGTCGGGAGCAGGGTCCAAGTCACCGGTGGTTAGGGTTGCAGAGACAGGAACCTCCTCACAATGCGAGCCGTATCGAGGAGTACTGCTTTCTGAATCAGGCCCTTGATCCAACCGCCTAAAGAGAGCTTCGACAGATGTTCGTCGAGGCTCTTGGCTATCAGGCCATTGGCCGTCACGACAATCGGCACAATGATAACCGAGTTCATATTCCACATGTCGCGAACCTCGTGTGCCAAGTCGAGATACTTAATTTGTTTCTCTTTCTCAGCTTTCACGAGGTTCTCGTCATGAGGGATAGTAACATCGATTATCATTACGCGGCGCGCTGATCGGTCTATCACTACTATGTCAGGCTTATTGGCGACAATAGTCCTGTCAGTAATGATAGACTGATCCCAGTACAGCGTGACATGGTCTTTCACGAGAACTGGGTCGGGCACATACTTGTAGTACGGTACTTCCGATTCCACAAGATTAAATTTCAAGGCAAGTTGCTGGTGAATAATCCTGGCTACTTGATTGTGTCTGTGCAAGTACTCGCCGTTAGCTAGACGAGAACAACCAGAAATAATATGTCTGATGGACTCACCCGGAAGGTGGCATGCCCGACACACGTCAACCGTCCCGTCCTTCATAATATATTTCCGGTAGTTGTTCGTCAACATAACTTCGCCCATAATCGCACAAACAAAACCTTCAGTTTCCCCAAAGAGGTCGCCAAAACGTAGCCAGGACACGGACGCTAGAAAATCTACATCGGGCCCATGAAGAGCCCGGTAGAAGCGCCCGTGAAGCTCCTTGCCCTGCCATTCTTTCTTGCGGTCATCGGTAGTAAGTACCACAGGTTTGCGCCAGTTCTCTTTAGCCATGGACAACGGGGTGAGTCCCTTGTCCACTGCGACCACATCTCGGTGCATACCCACGTCGGCTTTTAGAAAATATTCTCTGAGGCTGCACACCTCGCGGTTGTGGAGGGTCTTTGCATTTAAAAAGCCTCGACCCCCGCACTTCCGCGGGATGTACAGTCTCATCATCGATGACCGTGGGTGATGCATCCGGTTTTCGGTCAGCAGTGTACGAACTCTTCTATCCAAGGCGTCGAGTTCGGTCTGAGTCCATTTGAGTATGCCGAAAGAGTACATTAAAACCGGCATGACCCAACCGTTGAAGGCGCGCACCTTGTTCCCACCTGAAAGAAGGCTATTTAATACCTTCTTTAGGCGACCGAAGAAGCGCTCCCTCAACGATTGTTTCATGTCAGTTACGTTAATGCCTAAAGCTTCCGACATACCCAAATACTTATAGCTCTCGGATGAGGAAAGGGATCTTAGGTGTATGGAATCCGAGAGTTGAAGTCCCTCGGATCCCATAATCTTCCCTCGCTTTACATACATGACTGCACATTTGTCCACACCAAATTCCATCCCGATGGCGCTACTAAAAGTTTCGGTTACTTTCAGTAGCTCCATCAGTTGCAATTTGTTGGGGGCAAAGAGTTTCAGATCATCCATGTAAAGCAGGTGAGATATGACCTGACCATCTTTCCTCAACCGGTAGCCTAGTCCTGAATTCTCCAGCAATGTGCTTAGAGGATTCAGGGCTAAACAGAACCAAAGTGGACTCAGACTGTCGCCCTGGAATATTCCCCGTTTAATCCATACAGGTTCATCATTCCCCTGGATCTGCCGACATCCTGGATATCGAAGGACCGTTCTCCATTGCCCCATACATGACTCAAGGAAGGCGCGTAGAGTTGCATCTATCTTGTACAACTCCAGCACCCTCATGAGCCATGAATGTGGCACCGAGTCGTAGGCCTTCTTATAATCTATCCAGCATGTTGACAGATCCTTGCGGGCTCGACGGACCTGTTGGCTAATGGCCATGTCGATGAGGAGTAGCTCCTTAGTACCACGGGACCCATTCCTACATCCATTTTGAGAGGCAGACATAATAGAGTTATTGTCAATGTGTGTATTAATTTTCGTTCTCAAAATGGATGTAAGAAGTTTATAGACCGTCGACAAACACGTGATCGGTCTGTAGTTCTTGGGTTCCGCGGGACTACCTAACTTATGGAGCAGGTGGGTAACACCAGTTGTTAAAAACTGTGGTAAGGACCCAGACTCTAAGGATGACTGGAATTGGGATGCCAGGTAAGTGTGTGAACTACTAAACCACTTGAGCCAGAAGTTATGCAGTCCGTCCGGTCCCGGTGATTTCCAATTCGGTAACGGACGAACTGCTCTGGCTATATCTAGTGGCGTTATTAAAATTGGTTCCATTGTTGGAATAGGTTCACACACTCGCTCGACATCACGCATCCAGTCAGCCTCAGAATGACAGACGGGCACCGACCAGATGCTGCGCCAGAAGGAACTCGTGGTGGCATCATCCGGGCGGCACACATCCGTCATATTTGGCTGAGGTCGCTCCCAAGCTCTGTATACCCACCTCTCATCGCTCTGGAACATGCGATTCTGCGAGTACCGATCAACCCGCCGCTTATACCGCCGTATACGGCTCGCCCATGCATAAACTTTCTGCTTCAGGAAGTCGATGCGCTCTGTGACACGGGACATGTATTCTTGAGGACTGATTTCAGTCCCCGAGAATGCCCGCCTCACAAAGCGCATCACACGAGGTCGTGTATTGCCCTCCCTGAAGCAGTATAGTTTGCCGATGAGTACCCTGGCCCCGTCAATACGGCGCTCGATCCTGCGCTGCCAGGCTGGTACGGCTGGTTTTGGTCGAGTAGCTATGTCACAATTTGGGAACTTGACATTAGCTAAACGACATGCCGCAACAGCCCCACAGAACAGGATCGAGTGTGTATCAACGAGGTCCTCGCTACTCTCGAATAAATTCTTGAGTTGCGAGTCCAGGGCACACACCAGCGCCCTATTTTTTTTATGCATGGGTAACCGTGGTAATCGGGGTCTAAGTTCGGCAGAAATTGATCGATACTCACGAAGCGCATCCTCCAGAGCGCTCCTCAATCGGTCGTTGCACTGGCTACTTACCGTAGCAACCCTATCATCTTCCTCTATAACAGCGGGGTTGGACTGCGGTGGGGTTGCATGAATAGCTGATGCTTGTACCGCGGTTTGTGCTTGAGTGAAGATGATACGGTTGTTCAGTACCTCTGAGCGTAGCCTATCAAGCACGGCGTCGTCCAACAGGTGATTGCGTTGGATGACCCGCACCTGATCCGACAATCTTTGGGCCGAGGCGTTGACGGTTGGTTCAAGATCCTGAAACATAGACAGCATCCTAACACGGTACGCAGTGAGGTTAGTTCCCCCCTCTGTAGACCCGTAGTATGCGCGCATGACGTTCTCATTCATGGACTGAGTCCATCTCATGCGCTGCACACAACCACCGGTAGCGGGGACCCGGCTCGGGGCCTGTTGGCCCCTAAGTCCCAAGCTCCTCGGTGGCCGGCCTCTCCCCGCACGACGTACAGGTGTTGGCGACGTCGGCGGAGAGAAATATTCGTCACTCGAGCTCGACGCGACTGCCACTGCCGGTGACACTGGAGATCCGGGGTCCGGCGGCGGCGAGGCGGAGCTGAGCGACGAGTCCGGGGTTGGTGGGCGTGCGCGTCGTCGGGAGGCAGCTCTCGTGATCATTTTCTTAAAATCATCTCATTATTCTTGTTTTACAAAATGTTTGTGTTGACGTCTTTGATTTGACAGACGTCATTGGTCGTGTGTAACAGTTTTTTCATATTTTCGATGTTTTGATTTTCTTTCTGGTTTTCTTTCAATTTTATTAATATTTGTGTGATTCCAAAACTGTATTAGAAGAACTATTGTAAAAGTGTTTTGTATCAAAACCAATATTTTTATGAAATACAATGATGATGATTTTTTTTTGACCGATCAGTTCACGGTGTTGCCAGATTTATTATTATTATTATTATTATTATTATTATTATTATTACTGTCCCACTGCTGGACAAAGACCTCTTCTCAACAGAGAAGGCACTAGCATTGATCATTTGGCGATTTTAGACTTATATTAATTAGAAGTCCAGGTTTTCTCACGGTGTTTTCCTTCACCAATGTCTATGAAGTTCAACATATACTTAGAAAGTACATATGAATTGAAAAAGTCACATTGATGCTTGCCCGGAAATGCACCCGCAACCTCATGCATGAGGGGCGAAGCCTTAACTTCTGGGCCATCACGACAATTTATTGCGGCAGATATTTTTGTGCATAATTATGTGCGTACGCAGAACACACAAACTATCATCCCATTCAGTTCAATTCCCAGATTTAGAAGCTTATCACTAAAATCTTTACAACTCGGCTTACCCGAGAGCTTGACGAAGCCAAGCCAATCGAGCAGGCCGGTTTCCGCAAGCGGATATTCGACCATCGACCATATCCACACGGTAAAGCAGCTGATGGAGAAGTGCCAAGAATACAACCGACCCCAAATAGCGGAGCATCAAATAGCGGACGTATCGATCGTATCTAAATCCAATTTGCTGAATGCAGCCCATTCTACAAATTGGACGACATTCTGAAATCGACCAAAATTCCACACTGCCTGAAGACCCGTCTCTATAATCAGTGTGTTCTGCCCACTAGGACAAACGGTGGTGCGACGTGGACGCTCTCATAGGAGGCTGTGTCCAAATTCAGAGTAGCACAGAGAGTCATAAAATTAATAGACTGAGTTCCGAAGGTCTAAATCCACTGCGGAGACGCACGAAGGTCTTTCATATAAGAAATCACGTCATTGAACTCAAATTTGGTTGGTTGGGCAGGACACCTAGCAAGGCGCGGTGATGGCAGGTGGAGTGAAGCTGTGACCGAGTGGCGTCCAAGGGAAGGTCGTCTGGCGGCGAGATGGGCAGACGATATTGTTGCCATTGCTGGAATATGCTGTATGAGGTTGGCACAAGAGCGTGGAGCTTGGCACAAACAAAGTGAAGCCTGTACCCAGCAGTCGGTGAAGTCGGGTTGTGGGTGATGATGGATGGCCGTCACAAATTGTGAAACTACAGCTGTTACAAAGTTTATGTAATGATCTATTTGGAATAAATACTCTTGAGTTTGAGTTTGAGGGGGCTTTTGGAGGACTCTTGTGTAATTTTAACATTAAGAAAGTGTGGATTATCATAATTATATAGACTCACCTATGACCATACAAGGGCACCAACACAATGACATTGGTACTGGGCAGCTCAACTTCTAATATAATTTCGGTATGCGTGTGCCGCTCGGACTGCGAGTGATTCCAGGGCACCAGGCGCACGCGCATGCGCCGCACGTCCACCTTGATGCAGCGCTGCGGTAGGTTATCGCTCAGGGAATCCTTCTCTTCCACGGTCAAGACGCGTTTCGGTGGGCCTGTGAAAAAAAGAAGTATTTAATACTCGTAGACTCATAGGTAAAAAAAAAACAAAAAAAAATATACAAAGCAAATTAAAAAAAACGGAATTATTGATATTTGTACTTTAATTTTTATCACCATCATCTGTCTAAATCCGGGCAAGTACCAGTGTGACTTTTTCAATTCATATGTACTTTCTAAAGTTTATCTTGGACATCATAGACATCGGTGAAGAAAACATCGTGAGGAAACGATGACGTGAAGGTCTTGAGCAAGTGTGGTGATCAATGCAGCAGTGAGACAGTAATAGGGTGGTATTATTATCGGTATAGCTTTATTTATATAGTTTAATCGGATGCAGCCGAATACCAATATTTCGCATGGAGCGACTGCCTATCTGACCCGGCGGCACCAAGGGGTCTATGTAGTTTACGAAGCACGGAGGGAACTCGGTATGAAATAGATTGACGGGCCGAGCACGTCAAGCGTTGAAGGTCGTCCCGTTGTTATTACCACGAGGCCCCGTTATATTTAGCTGCAACATTTTCTCTTTCTATTTTCGACCTTGGGCGGTGAGTTTAAAGTTGAACTTACACGATGATTCCAGCTCGTGCTCCTTGAAGATATTAGTGAGCGCCGCAAGCCGGTGTATCAGATCAGTGCAGATGCGCACGTCCACCGGCTCCACTACTACTGAAGTGCTGCAATCTTCTACCCAGTCACTGTAACCACAAATAAACCGTGTTCCGTCATTTCACAGAAAATTCATTTACAAATTAAAATGCTAACGAAGTATGAAAAAATACCCAGGCTTGGCGCAAAAGAAAAGTATCTCAGATTTTTGGTATAAGCGTGTAATAAAATGCTACATAGGTGGCATCATCAAAATGGATGGCTTAATGTAAGAAATCGCTATTTATTTAGTGGCAGGGTTGACTTTCAGATATTTCATAATGTAATTATTTGCAATTAGCATACACTAGCCCGGATGCAGCTGAAGATAAGATTTTACTCATTACTCAGTAATAATTACTAATAATAGACGGTGCAACTAGCTAACCTACCTAAACCTTGGTTTGGTTTTTTTTATTACGTAAGTTTTTTATCTCAGTTTTTACGTTAAATTTCTGGATAACTGGCACTGGTAAACTGTAAATAAGTAAATCAATAATTACGCATTATTAATTTTTATATCACGCTAAAGTACCTAGGTAAGTTAATCGCGCCGCGCGGGCGGCACTTTTGATTTCGTCAGTGCGCGCCGACAAAGAACACCGCCACCGCTAGGCTACCTAGACCGCAGACGGTACTAGGCGCGCATGATTACGGAAGAGATTTTATTTATTTCTTTATTAGAGAGAGAGCGTGGTATGTGCAAGTAACGTGCAAAGTTATTGACCCACGTAGTGAAGTGACACGTTTGTTATGATTTGAACTTAAAAATCTTACGGAATCGAAATTTTCGTATAGTGATTCTATACCAGACGTTATCTTTAGTGGTTAAGGATAGATATACCCTTTCCGTTAGACGATGTATAACTATTGGTCTTATACAAGATTTTCATACGAGTTATGGCGTCCACCCGTCCACCATGACGGTTGCAATTAGAGTTCTGTTAGAAAATAGAAAAAAAAATATTGTGTGTAGTTATGGAAATACTTCGTAATAATGCGTCGATAAAGCGTTTCTTTTTGGTATCTAGACTAGATACATTGAAACTGATGTAAAATATTGCTATTTATTTTATGACAGAGGTAACTTCAAGGTACCTCTAAATAGTTACAAGCGGCAAACTTACAGGATACTAGTTTTCCCTTCAACTTCATGGGCACCAGGAAAAATACTGTGTAAAGTTGTCACTGAGAGCAAAAAACAATGTACACCGAAACGAAAGCTAATTTATGGTGTTATGTGTCAAAAAAAGGCGATTTCAAATGATAACGCAAGGTGTTCGAAATCGTCTCGGTATTACACTCTTTCTTACACGTCTTATGGAGTAGAATACGTACCAATATCGAAGAAAGTCATGTGATTTTACACAGAAAAACCGTTAACTAAAAATAATCACTGTCACTAAGCAAAATAAATAGTATTTTCAAATATGTAGCCATCGATTTTGATGATGCCACCTAAGTGGCATTTCATTTCCTACTTACCTGTACTCGAAGTCTGTAGGTGGGTTTTCATAAGCGTTGGTGTTCGGATTGCTCGGCTTACGTTCGTGCACATAGTCTACGTACACAAGAGGGCCCATGTCGGCTAACAGGTCATCGACCTTGTCCCGATCTTTTTCCGGCAGATCTGGTATAGAGAAGTTCTCCCCCAAGACTTTTTCTGAAGCCTGTCCAGTGAGTGAAGTCCGTCCAATGCTTGAAGTCAGTCCAGTGGCAGAAGTCTGTCCAGCGTTGCCTTCGGCGACCTGTTAACGTAGAACGGGAAAAGTTCTTTATAGTAAAATAATCAAACTGAAGAGTTTGTTTGTTTGGTTGAACGCGGTAATCTCGGGAACTTCTGGTTGGAATTGAAAGAATCCTTTTGTGCTGGATAGTCCATTTATTGAGGAAGGTTATGCTATATAAACATCACCCTACGATCAATAGGAGCGGAGCATAAATGAAAAATGTCGCAAAAACGGGGAAAAATTATACCTTTTGTGAGCTGTTGTCTCTTACGTGACGCAGACGAAGTTGCGTGGGTCAGCAAGTTAAGTTAATAACGTGTAAAAATGAAATTTGGGCTAAACACCGAAAGCTCAAAATCTCTTTTCAAACACATTTTCACATACTTTATTACACTATATTATTATACCATGTAAACCATGTGTGGCGGCACATCATCACTGAAAGCTACGCCCATCCTTATTGATTCCTCGGCGAGGTGTCAAGTCGACTTCAGTCTGACAGTTGGAATTTTCTCTAGAGGTTCTTGGTGTTTGCCTGGTCGATTAAATACATTTCTAGGTGGACTTGTAGTTTATTTTATCACACGATACTTGTGGAAAACATCTCCACACATGCTTTATTAGGGACAATTTAATAGATCACATTTGACATCTGTCATTTCTAAGTAAAGGTTACCTCTTTTTGCCATTATTACAATAAATACGTAATCGTAATTAAAAAGTAACAAATATTTTATGCCCGGCGTTACAAGGTTACGTTGTTGTATTTTGAAGAAGTGTCAAATGTGATCTACTGTACGTTACATTTCACTATCATAAAATGTGGAAGTGCGTGGGATAATTACAAGCCAGAATAAACAAGTCAGGCTCTCACCAGAAAAACACTGAACCAGAAAGTACTAGAGAAACGATTCAACTGTCTTGTCTCTTGCAAAATGATTCTGGTTTTTTGATCTTGTTGGATAATTCCAAAAATGTACTGTCTACGTATCAGAATCGTTATATTTAGACAACAAAAAACCGATGAATTTCATTCACTTTTAGTCGTAGTGTTCAATAAAGTAGTTTAAGCCAAAAAAATATGGTTTTTTTTTATACTTATCCTAGGTACTACTTATGTTATGATACATGTTAAAAAAAAATCTGATGTCCGTACATTGTTATCCAGACACCCTGATGTAACATAATGCTTGTTTCTTCGTGGTACTCGATTCATTTTATCATTTTTTTTTTATAACATGGCGTATGGTTGTCGCCATATTGCAACTATTATTATGATTACTGTACTTTCTTTAGTGACTCTCGCAAGATTAAGACAATCGTTTTTATAAATACTTTCTCATGCATATTTTGAAACGTAGAAGTATATTATTAAATGAATAAACCGAATAGGTGTATGCACTCACCGTAGAACCCACGGCTGACTGTGCGGGGGACGTCAATAACTGCGATGGCTGATTCTCGTCGGTCGTCTCTCGTATGTTGATCGCGCTCATTACTTCCATCTTGTCACTGAGCAGGTGTTCCGGCCACGTCCAGGTTTGCTGCTCCAAGCTTGACTCTGGTTGAGGCGCCTTTTGCAAGAATATCATCGGCTCGAGTTGGGACTGAAATATAAACTTGAGAGTCCAAAAAAAACGAAATAATTTATTAGAATACAAAGTTTTTATTTCAGACCGGAGTCCATAGGGTTAGTAACAATAGTGGTATGTCATAGTAAGTTCTAGTGTTAATAAGTTACAGACATAGATGAATATGTACAGTCAAAATTCAGCATGGAGTCGCGTCCACCTCCGCAACACCGGGGAATCCCACCGATCTGCGAATATACTGAGAATACTGTTGGTGCTGCCACGAACACGAATCATCAAGGATGTACTATCTATTTATAATACTGGCGGCAAAACCATCAATATATTAGTATCTGCAAACAACCCTGACGCACTACTACGTCACGGCAGCCGCAGCAGCACTTTCAGTACATAATCGTATTAAACGCGTAGGTCTTATGTTGGCTGAGTGAAGTTGACCCACTAGCTGCACGTGTAGGACTGACAGTAAAATTTGAAAAGCGTTACTTTAACAGGCTTCAGTCCCATATTTTAATCTTTTAAACCAGCCACACCATATTGTATTGCTAAAAAGCAAATTCGCCTCAATACAATACAAAAAAAGCAATCGCCTAAAAAATAGCTTCGATCCAGTTTAGAACAAATCCGACCAATCAGAAGCCACCATTTCATAATTTCTAAGATGGCGAATCTGTTACTATTCATAGTAATTCACGTGTCAAATAAAAGAGTGAGAGGCATACTCGCCATACTGAACTCCACCAAAGCGGAGACAAGCACAGCCAAGAGGAGATATATACATGATTCGACCCAATATCACAAGAAACGAGAGACGTGATGTAGATTTCAACAAATTTATGTCGCACATCACCTCTGCGCTCCGCTTGTCTTCGCATTGGTTTTCATGTTTAATACTCACCGTCTTATAATTAACATATCCGCAGACGCACTTGCCTTGCGAGCGTACAGTGAGCTCCCGGGCTAAGAAGCGCACGCGCAGGTCTGTGGGCGTGCAGAAGTTCGTGACGAGCGCCGCGTGCGTAGCGCACAGCTCGAGCATGGGGCGCGGCCGCTTGCGGTTGCTGCCCTCGGTCTCCATTAACTGGGACGGACATACAAACATGATCTATAATAAAAAAAATCTATTGCCACATACAGGGTGGCGCCGACAATCTTCTATACGAATTAATAACATTGAACGTGTCTGTTTGTATATTCAAAATAACAGCTTTTTACTGAATACATATAAAAATATATACAAAAACACATTTTTTTATATTTTTGTCTGTGTGTCGGTCTGTCTGTGTTTCTATCTGTTTGTTCCAGCTAATCTCCGAAAGGGCTGGAGCGATAACGGACTGATGTTATAAGGTCTAACTAGGGATAATTTATTAAAAAAAAAAATAAGCTCCGTGCAGAAAAATAAAACCCTTGAAATTGTTGACGTAATCCGATTACGCTACGGCACGGTACGGCGGTCCGGTCGGTGTGATTTTATTTGGCTCAGCAGATTTCGTCAATCACTTCTGTACTGTAAAATGCAATTAAAATCGCATCGGAAAGTATTTCACTACATTTTGAGGGAAATTGAAAAGTTTATAGAAGAGTTAGTTGTTATAATTGAATTCGCACAAGTTTTAGCAGAACCACGGACACCGAGTCCAAGGCTGCACGCGTAAGCGGATTGATGGGTTCGGTTGCCATCGGGTTTGTTCGGCTCTGAGGCCCTACTCCCTAACGCTTGCTCCGTATATTCGGATCCATCCGTCTCTCTCGCTCACGGCTGCAGATGAGTGCGAGTCTTGAAGTAAAATTGCTGTAATCTATAACAGTCGTGTCACTGGTACACCAGAAGGTAGTAGGCATCGGTAATCACCAAAACTTTCCCTATAGTTTGAAAGCATATTGGTTTTTTCTTATTAGGTTAAAATCTGTGTTTAGGTCGGGTTTTCTTTTCTATATATACGTAATGTTGATATAAAACAACTGATACCTTAAACATGAGCGACACATCATCAAGGTACGCGCTGAAGGAAACGGGCAGAGGCGTGGGTACAACGGGCGTATCCTCCACGCCCGTCTCGCGATCTGCTAGCGAGGGCAGCCACGACCATGCCCACTCCGACCAGCTCTCCTGGCGAGCCGGCTCTGCTGAGTTCCCTGACGAGGTACCTTTACAAGGTAAATGTATTTTTATTAAGACAACCGCATACCCACATCTGCAATGATCATTAAGATTAGATCAGTCGAAGGACTCGCGCCGTTTTGTTCGCCAATCACCCAGGTTGGTTGCGTGTCCATTCACTCCCAGCTAAAGTCGCATGTCCTGCTACCGCTCGCTCGTATGGTTCAGTGGCGGACACGCCATCGTCACTAATATTTCTATAAAAACCGCTAAACTTGAACTTTTAAACGCTTTGAATAACGCTCTGTCTAGAACGCTTGTGATCATCATCGCTACCTGAACACGGTCCGTCGAGATCCTGTCGCCTTTCTGATGAGATCTATGTTGTCATGCTTATCTTTGTGAATTGGGTGAACACAGTTAGTAAATCAAAATTCACCCTGTATATTTGTTTGTTCGCTATAATGTCAATAGAAAAACGTAAATAATGCCGTGACGTCTTACAGGGGAGAATTGAAGAAGAAAACGTGTTGCGCCGACCTCAAGTAGAATGGGACTAGGACAGGAAGATGATGAATGTCAATACGAGCACTTTTCTTTCTTTATTTGTTTACTTACTTGGGTCTGCCGGTGCGGCAGGCTTCAGCGCAGAGGCTGAAGATTTGTCGGCGGGCGCTGGCCGTTCGTTCAGCAGTCGGATCAGCAAAATCACTTGTTCGTTACTGACACTAAACGCGAGCTTGCGCGACCGCAGCTGGACGTCCAAGTTGGTCGCGCGGCGAGTGTTAGCTGACAACAGCTGAGTCTGCACCCTAGAAACATGGTACCAGAGTTAGTAGAGCGACATGACTAACGGTGCTTGAAGATACACAGGTCACCAGTACGGACAAGTCAGGACGGAGTGCGAGCTGGTAAAACAGTTCTATAGTTTCTATATGCGCTCGCAAATAACACACTGCGAAGGGTGGAGAAGTTTAAAGTATCTGGGCCAATGGGTCACTGAAGATCTTAAGTATAATTGTGACATATTGAAAGGGAACACAGCTCGCTGACTGTCTGTTGTACAGGTTTGCACGTTGTGCGAAGCCAGCCAGCAACGCTTTTCAAAGCTTACTGCCATTCCTTCTACATGTGCAGCACTTCACTCGGCGGACGTAAGACCTACGCGTTCAATACGATAATGCACTAAGAGTGCTGCAGCGGCTGCCGCGGCGTGATAGTGCGTCAGGGTTAGAAATAAATGTGCATCCCTGATGACTCGTGTTCGTGTAGAAGATTCTATTCTAATACACAAACGAGTGCAAAAAAACCGTAAAAAAGTACAAGTTCCGGTTTTTACAAAAGTTTTGAGGCGCCTCGAAGCGCCTCCAAGTTTTTGCATTGCAGCATCTACTCGTATTTCGGTAGATCATAAATCTATCGAAGTGAAACCGTAATATTGTGTAATACATGCGACGGAAGTATCTCTGCGAAAGTACTCTACGGAAGTATCCGTGCTTGGGACACCCAAGACATAAATAGGAGCCCCGCGTAGCAGGGTTCCGTCGACTACGCTTTTTAGGGGAATATTAAGTGTTTTGAGGTTAGGTTCTATTAATCATTTTTTTTTTCAGGAATGGTGCATTTTCTTTTCATGAGTGTGGTCTATGGGGCAAGGGGGACCCACCATCCCTCCACACCGCGCGAGTTGAGTTCCGTCGCATATTACGGTTTCACTTCGACAGATTATAATCTACCGAAAAATAATGCGTCATATTGTAAGCAGCATAGATATAATAAAGAAGGAGACATGCCCGTTAGACGAAAATGTATCGGAACCCTGTGTCTCCACTTTATCCCTACCACACGGCAACTACTACACATGCAGTTCTGTTAAAGCAATAGAGACGCAGTCGCGCACACACCCGCATGTCTTAAAACAGAACGTAGTATACAATCAACATCAATCTGAACCTCAACAACCTCATCTTCCTTATGCCATCAAACACATCGTGTACTTACCATGCACCGTACAACTTACCCACACAAAAACATCGGTACACAAGCACATCACTAACTCGTCGCAAGAAGCAGCGGCCGCACTACGCGATGCATCCGCTTATTGAACTATCGTTTGGTGATTTTTACATTGCTTGTCCAGTCACTTAGCGACAAACTTAGGTAGTGGTTGAGGAGCAATGTATTTATTGCAAAAATAGTATAGCCAGTTGCTTATGACTGGGCCAGTCGCGCGGACACCGACACGCCCCCTTGCCACTTCTCATGTTTTTTTTATATTTCTATGGTAAGCAGTATGTTCTTTTGACAATCCTTCGAAAGTTTACAATCTCGCTAGTTATATTACAATCTAACAGTTTTTACAATTTGATGCAGACATAATATTGTAGGCTCTCTAACTGAAGGTTCTAAGTCATGCTGGAGCGACCAAAATGAAAATAAATAATATTTTTTTCTTTCTTACCTGAAGTTCAGCTGACACCGGTAGAGCAGGGGTTCCTGAAAGAACCGTATCTTGCCATCAGCATCGGACTTGTCGAGACACAGCGTCAGGTCATCCAGTCGTACCAGCCGTCTGATCATCGGCCCAATCTGATCGATGTCTGGAATACGGAATAAGTAAGTCGGACATCTGTCAAGCTACCTTCACTGTGGATATGTCACCGTAAAATTGTCAAATACGTTATATTACAATATAACGTGTATCTCTCTAGCGATATTGTAAAGTCTCGAATTATTGTCAACTGAACATACGGAAGTATCTCTTGCCCCTATAAACGGGACTTGGGGCACCCCCCCGTTAGGTTTTTTTTTTTTTTTTGTTTGGGCAGGAGTGGGAAATCCCCGCGGACACCTCGACTATCTCACAGGAATTTCTCTCATGAGACAGTCGAGGTAGTGCCGGACTCGAACCGGCTAAAAACCACTCCTGCCTAGCCAGTGTCCCTCTGACATTATCAGAGACCTTGTTTACTCTGATAACACTTGTTTGCGACTTGTTGGTTAGAGGCCGAAGAGACCACGCTCTATTAAATTTGGTCTATTTTCATACACGAGTATTTTGATTTCTAAATTTTGACTAAAAATATTACACTATGTTTTACTTAAATTTTTGTTTTATTACATCTGTCAATTTTCCTATTTATTTATGAACACTTTATAAATACTATTATGATAACTCTAAAATTTTTGATTCTATTTTAAACAAATTTATCTGAGTAAGTCCTTTTATATGCCATTTATACCCATTTCTGCGACTGCATTCTTTTGATTTCCATCTCTGTTTTTGTTTTTTCGTCTTTTTTATTTATTTTAACTTATACTGATATGGGGAATATATACTCAGAATATATTTACAAATCAGTTTTTTCTGACTAGTGTGAATTTTAGTCTACAGGATTTTGCAAACGTGACACAGCTTAGCGATTTCACTAGGATTGACTCCTGGTCCAGTTTAACTGCAGTCACTTTCGCATGAAAGTGGCTCCAGTTCCCATTCTCCATAGAGCCAACCCCAGTGGTTAGCTCCATACGTCTGCATTCCGGTTGCATCGGGATTGGAATCAATGTATACGTGGAAGTGGGCGCACCGACCACTTTAGCAATACGCTATGGTTGCTCGCGCGAATGCGTCCCACTTCCTACGTATCGGGCAGTCGCTACTGAATGCATTGTGCTGGTGCTCCCCAAGCTCGGCTCTGGTGCAGTTAATGCACACCGCTGCTTCTCCGGTCTGTTTGACTGGGCAGTCCAACCGAAGGTGTGGACCGCCGCAGTGGCTACAGAGATCGGCTGGCTCCGTGCACAGGCGTTTGCCGTGTCCGTATGCCAGACAGCGGGTACACTGCACCAGAGGCGTCTGGTCTTCGACGCGCACTCTCTGGAGGTCAATTCGAAGTTTACCCCCTTCGAGTGCCCTCTTCCAGATTGCCGGGGTAACACTCAGCACAATACTATTCGTATGCGGGTTTCGACACTTTTTCCTAAATCTAACAGACATTTTCTGTTCCTCGTCCCCGAGACCGTGAAACACCTCCCGGTTCTGGTTCCTAAGGGCTCTAAGCACCTCTTCATCACTGTGCACTGTAAGCACGTCCCTAAGGACCAGAAGCGGGTCCCGATTCTTCACCGCCTCGACGACGAGGTTCTCTCCGGCCGATTCAAGTCGCTTTTTTAATTTTTCTCTCTCCTCCTTGGTTGCGCACCCCATGATGACCTTTTGGTCCTTAGCCTTTCGGACCCTCTCTACTCGCACCCAGCCCTCCTTCGCATCCACCGCTTTTCTCACTCTTTCGAGGACTTCGGCCCCCGTATCCATCTCATGTGTGGAAGAGACCACCACGGAGTGCAGCGTCACCCGTTCCGGGGCCTGTGGCCTGGTGTGGGCTTTGCTGATGGCTGCAACACCCGCGTAAGTGGTCTCCCCCACACATTCCCTGCTTGCCAGACTGTCTTGGAGCTTTTCCACCCTCTCGGTGTTCTCTTTGACAATGGAGATGTGCTCCTTGAGGGTGGTAATGAGCTCAGTCTGGCTCGCGAGACTCTCGGAAATGGACGGGGGGCAGAAGTCAGCAGTAGGCGCGGGTTCCGGCACAGCTGAAGGTGCGGCAGAGGTCTTGTCGCGCTCGGACTCCTTGACCAGCTCGTAAAGCCTGTTTATGGCTTCGAGCACCGCAGTCTTTATCTCGGCCTTGAGGTTTCGAGAGTTGCCCAAATTAAGCTTTGCCTTATTTAGGCAAGCTCTCGCTTCCTCAATGCGACTGCGGCACTTCGCCTCAGGCTTTTTGAGTGGTCTTGAGGCGTCGATAGCGGTTCGGCGCGTCCCCGGAGTGGCAGGGCCTCCCTGTGACGCAGAAGGAGTCTCGTCTCCGAAGGAGATTCTCCTCCTCGCAGCCACAGACGAAGGCACCGCTTTCTCCGCCGATCGCGGCGAGCCACTAGAGCCAGGCCCCCCGTTAGGTTAGTTAGGTTCCTTTAAACCCTGCACTCGGAAATAGGGGCCCCGCGAAGCGGGGCTCCGTCGACTACGCTTTTTAGGGGAATATGAAGTGTTTTAAGGTTAGCTTATAATAATCGATATTTCTCAGGAATGGTACAGTATCTTTTCATGAGAGTGGTACCACTGGGCAAGGAGGACCCCTCCTTCTCTCCACACCGCGTGAGTTGACTACCATCGCATGCATTTCACGAAAAATAATGCATTTTATTGTAAGCAGTATGCTCATTTGACAATAATTCGAGACTTTACAATATCGCTAGTGATATTACAATATTACGTATTTGACAATTTTACGGTGACAGATACATCATGCAACATAGTGAAATAAGTACTTATGATGTCAGCGTTTACCGTTTCTACTCTTTCCTGAGGGATGGAGTGTAGTGGTGTACATAAGTATAGTACGTATTGTTACATCGGACCTACTAGAACATTCGAGAAAGCACGTGATTACAGTATGTGTACGTTGGAATTTCGAGAGATTTCTATTATTATTACTTTCAAAGTTGGGTAGGTACCTACAAACTCGCGACCTCTTTATAAAAAGACATTAGAATTTCGACCGTACGCCTAGGGCATACGGTTCATATTTGTTTGTGTTGTACAAGTAGCTAGTAATAATAATTACCTACCTACCTACCTACTCTTTTGTTAGTGTTTTCTATGACCCTCTAGAATATTCGAGGTTATTCTGGTGTGTCTGTGGGCGAGTATAAATAGACCGCTCAGGGCCGCGACAGTCAGTCTTGTTTTGGCTACACAACGAAGCGAATCGAAGTGAACTTGAAGTGCGATATCTAAGCGAATAGTGATCAGTAGTGTATTGTAGTGTACTTGTGATTAAGTTTAAATTGTTTTGTGATTAATAATGTGATTTTGTAGTGTACTTGTGAGTGTGTTGTTTAATCGGTAGTAATTAATTTATCTCATACCCAGCTCGTAACAGTATATTTCATGGATTTTATGATTATCATATCATGCATGACACGTTTTTAGGGTTCCGTAGCCAAATGGCAAAAAACGGAACCCTTATAGTTTCGCCATGTCTGTCTGTCTGTCTGTCTGTCTGTCTGTCTGTCTGTCCGCGGATAATCTCAGTGACCGTTAGCACCAGAAAGCTGAAATTTGGTACCAATATGTATATCAATCATGCCGACAAAGTGCAAAAATAAAAATTTAAAAAAACATTTTTATTAGGGTACCTCCCCCAGACGTAAAGTGGGGAGCGATTTTTTTTTTAATTTTGACCCTGACGTGTGATATATTGTTGGATAGGTATTTAAAAATGAATAGGGGTTTTCTAAAATCATTTTTTGATAATATTAATATTTTAGGAAATAATCGCTCCGAAAGTCAAAAACAATGTGTCCCCCCCCCTCTAACTTTTGAACCATAAGTTTAAAAAATATGAAAAAAATCACAGAAGTAGACCTTTATATGAACTTTCTAGGAAAATTATTTTCAACTTGATGAGTTGAATAGTTTTTGAGTTATATAGCACTTTTTAAAAAAAACGCAAATGATAACTTTGTTTTTCATACAAATACTATGAAAAACAAAGTTATTTTTGCTGACGAAAAATGTTGGTATTTTTAATGGTCTGGGAAGCTACGGAACCCTACAGTGAGCGTGGCCCGACACGCTCTTGGCCGGTTTTATTTGTTTATATCAGCTGTCATTAGTGAAGTATCGTTTGGAATTTAAAACGAGTTTAAAAGATTATTCGTGTATGTAGAGTTTGCACTTTCACGAGTACGAATATTGTTGGTGTTTTTCGGGGACTTAATCTTTTTGTGATAAGCCCTAGCCTGGTAACTTTGGCCTTAGACCAACTAGTTTTGCCGTTCTATTTGTCTGCAAGTTACTTGAACTGGTGGACGCAATTAACACCACCGAGAAGAAGAAACAAATGTGAAGCCTATCCCGAACAGTGAGTGATTCCGTGCCGAAATGTTGATGATGATGAGTATGATATCATACCTGCAAACGCCGGTTCCCAGTCAGGTCCAGCGCTGTTCACGGCCAGATGTTTCACGTTGAGGGAGAGGACGATGTCATCTTGCACATACTTCACGATGAGGTGATGTACTCTGAGCGCGATGTTGTTCACTATGCGCCGGACTAGAGCCTGCATGTAGCCCGGTGGCGCCTCCATCGGTTGGGACTTGCGACTACAATACCACACAATCTTTAATTAATGTAAACCATAGTATGACTTGCATTTACTTCGCAATAACTGTATTGACTTTGACAGCCTAGGTAATTATGTAGACATTTTATAAGGCCCGTTTTTTATAACTTACTTTCATATACTCGTAACTGTCAGTTAACATGCCACATCTCGCAGCTATCAGTGTTTCTATAAACAAAATTGGCTTGAAATATCCTATCCGCGATACCTACCCATCACTTGATTCATAGAAAAATTAAAGAAAGATTTTCTGATACGTTTTTTTTCTAAGAGTATATAAGGAAAATGTCAAACAGACAGAGATAGCAAACTACCGAAGCCGAAAATTAAGTTATTGAAAATGGACGGAGGGACAACAGACAACCATTGGACATGTTTTTTAAGGTGACCAGTCAGTTCACCAAACATTAATTCACAAACTTTTACTTGACAAGCAACGATTAGAAAACACATAATTTATCATTTCATCATTAAACAACCACAAGTTTAACAAATAATTCACTTCGCAAAATAATTATCCGATAAACTTTTATTTAATAACGTATTATTTGACAAACAATTCATTATTTTTTCGTTTTATCTCATAAAACAACGTTTGAAATAAAGGGGTCCATATTGGCTCACCTAAAGTTCTTTACCCGAAATTGTTCTTCCTTTCGGGTAAAACGATTTGTACTCCAAATGATCACTCTTCCTAAAATTTTTCATCCTAAAGTTTTATTCATACTATTTGTAGTGCTACCGGCGATGTTCATAACACTCATGTTTCCGAAAATTGAAATTACGAGTACTAATATCATTCATGTAATATATTGAAACTCCTACTGTTTTTTATCATAACGCTTTTATCCCTAAACATAATTACCATAATATTTTCACTCATACTCAGAAAGAAACATTTACCAAGTGTAATAAAAAATATTTGTGGGTAGAAGATATTTATAGTATTTTTTTTGTTTTTGATTAAAGGTCGTTTCACTGATTTTCGTCTTAAATGAATGAAATTCAGGTCAGTGTCGTCTTGCACTATGAAAAAAAAACTTGGAAAAATTTCGTGACCAATTTCGAGGTAGCGCTCGCCGGCCGCTGCTGCAGCACCGCTCGCTCCACTCGCTCGGCTCGCGCGTAGTAGTTGGTCACAGTTCTAACCTAACCTAACCTATGGATCCCTTCCACATAGTTTTTGCGACAAACGGTTAGTCGGAGACAAAAAATACCAAGACACTTTTAGCCTTATATTATTTTAGGTGTTTTATGTTATGTGAAAATAAAGTTACGCAAAATTAATGTATATAATACTGATTACTATGAATAAAAACAAATGTTAAAAAAAAGATATGACTTTGAATAACAGTGTAAAAGATTGTTATGTTGAGAAAATATAGGAAAACAAATAATAGTTTAATAGATGTTTATTGCTACTGACATTATGAAGTTGAATGATTCGGAATTATGACATTAGAGACAGAGTAGTTAGGAATTGTGATTGTTATGATGAAAAATGTTAGGAAGAACATTTTCGGATTTCCAATTATCGGAGTTGAAAATTTAGGTGAACTTTGGCGCACCCGAAATAAAGACATTATACATATTGATTGTGCCATTCCAAAAAAAGAAAATAAATGAATTTGGTTTCCTATAGGTACGCACAAATTTTGTGACATAAATGAATCGCTGCAAAACCGACTCCACGTAGTCTTTTCTGCCCTACCCTTAGAGTTAAGCCCGCGTAGGCGCGGAGCAAGCCGAAGCTGCGGTGGTGAGCGTTAAAACCCTCTGCGACGATAAGCTCGCGTGTGACCGCCGAAGCCCCGCAGCGCCGGAGCCGTGACAGAAACCATGCCTGCTGCATGTTGCATGCTGCATACTGCAAGCTTGCTGCTCGCTTGCTGCATGCTTGCTGCTTTCTTGCTGCTTGCTGCTGCATGCATGGAATATGCTTGTTTGCATCTTATGAAAAGCTATGCATTTACCTTATTTTTTTCTTAAAAAAAAGTAATAAAAAAATACCAGCCTGTAAATTATTTTGTTGAAACGTGATTTATCCAAATGAATCTAAGTATAAAATGAAAAATTTATAAATGAATAAATATCATCTGATGCATTTGATAAAAGAAGTATTTGCCAAATAAATGTTTGTAAAACGAATATTTTTAAAATAATACATTTGCGGAATAAGTTGTTTGCGAAATAAATAGTATAAGAAACGTTGGTTGTCAATGGACTTTTGGTAAAACACTAGTGAACCGTTTTTTAAAGAATAAATGTAAATGATATAATACATAAGTATGTAAAACTGTGTCTGATATTTAATATATAAGAGTAAAATTTAAAATAATTGATTCTATTAGAGGTAATAATTGTATTTAATTAATTGATATGTACTTAATGTCTAAGAGTAAATTTAAAAATCGTCGTCGCACGCCATGAGAAATGGCAGACATGTCGTGAGCCACTCTTATTTAAGATCTTGCATGCATGTATTATTTTATTTTAATTCTGTATGTAAGTAAACACAATCATGTTTGAGCTAATAAAATTTCTTATTCTTAAAAATATTTTCCACACTTCAACTACTTGGCTTTTTCCGAAAGTGATGCAGTCACGTTTATCGTAACAATTTAGCAGTAAGGGCGGTTTCCGCAGTTTACATGTTAAATTACCGCGGACATGCGGTTAAACATTATGAAATGAAGAAAAAGAAATGAGCTAGCTGTTGGCTTCTACACTATCGGCGTAGAGCCTAACGTTGAAAAACCAATAGTGCCCCAAGGAGCAAAGCGCCCAAGGAGCAAAAATGCTTTTAAAACATTGAACTTAAGAGGGAATCCTTTACCTTGGTTCCGGAGTTGCGGCGGGGGTACTTTCAGCGTCGGTAGGCGGATTCAGGCTTAGGACACATTCTGAAACAAACATAACGTTTTATAAGTAAACTAGCTGATGCCTGCGACTTCGCCCACGTACAAATTATAAACTAAAACCTTCCTCGAGAACCACTCTACCCATTGGTGAAAACAACTTGAAAATCGGTGCAGTAGTTTTTGAGTTTATCGCGAACAGACAGACAGGCAGACGCGGCGGAGGCCTTTGTTTTATAATATGTAGAGAATAGTGATGGTCAAGAGCCTTTACCATACTGCATACCTTGCCGCATTATAAATACTCGTTGTCCTCCTTAGAGAGATATTACCTATCGGCGCAGCAGATATTACAGTGTACAGTTACGAGCACCAATATGTATACACTTTCTTTAATATAAAAGCTATTTTCGCGAGATATTATAACGATTGTAGCGAGACAGGATCTTTCTCACATAAATATGAGTTCCAGAACTATGTCCGTAAAAACATGAAATTTTAATCAGAACAGTAGGAGAAAAACACCTTTAAAAATTCTTAAGTGTTAACATATTGGTGCTCGTGACTGTACAAGTGTGAGACAATGCATTGTCTCTTCTCTCATCCGACACGACTAGAGAGATCAGGCGCCGGGCCAACGGCCAAACGTGTGCCCTGAGACACGGGGGTAGCATTCTGTCATCTTCCAAACTCACAGCAGTTCCTGAGAAATTCCTAGTGTACAAACCCAATAACACTTTGCCTGACCCGCATAGACCCATAGCGCTAGGTTTTGAGGTTTAAAAATATTAAAGTTGTTTGTTTTTTGCATATAGTTTCCGGACCACTAATGCTTAACGCTTAACACCACTAATGCTAAACACCACTCCGCGCCAACGAGTGTGGTCATTTGTGAAAACGTTAAAGGTATTCAACATTTTCCTAAGGATACCTAGTTCCTTACCTATAGTATCGATGGTGACGATGATAGGCTCGGACATGACCTTGGTCCACGGTACTTGGATGAGCAGTTCGTGGATGCGGCCCGAGACCAGCGTGAAGGGCAACGCTACCTCGTTCTGCAGCACATCCGCCTTGAGCACCAGGTTGTGAAGCGCCACGCCACCGCCCCATAGTGACACCTGCGCAAAATGTGACAAATTACACCTTGGTTAAGGTACCTATACGCACATACATACACATTCCGCCTCTTTCCTATAAGAGCGGGCAAAAACTACAGAACGCCACCTGATCTTTACAAAATTCATACTCTTTTCGCCTCGTCCACGCGTTCATACATCATGTACGCAAAATTAATTTTATTCATGGGAAACTCAATGACCGCAACTATAAAAAATGTAAATCCGATTTCTATTCGTACCGCGATGTGGCTGCTCACATTGCGGCCAGCTTCTGCAACTGGCAATGGCAACCGCATCTAGCTTGCAACCAACGATCGACCGGAAGGCGGGTGCGAAGTACCCAGACTTGAAAATGCAAGGGCTGCAGTTATGCCAGCTTCTGCTTACAGTCAGTTCAGTTACAGACAAAACTGTTAATCGGTCAAAACCACTTTTGACTGGTTTCTGTCAAAACCCATATGAAGTTTAAATGCGTTTAAGTATGCATTAAAAATATGTTGTTTTAGAATGCCTCAGTTGTACACATACCTTGTTTTAGAATTACTTACATGATGTTTTTCAAAGGGTCCAAAAAAACCTTAACCTATTAAGTAGGTATCTAAGAAAATGTTAGTTATTGTTCAAATAATTTTTACCAGTAATTGGTAATTGTTAACAGGTTTGATTGTGACATTTAAATATAGCTAGTACGAGGCAGAAAAAAACAAATTTGACCGAGTCAAGGATCGAACCTAAAACTCGTGAGCACGCCACTAACTAAACCCTTAACTTAACATTACCTTTCTCATGAATTCTCTGAAAACATGTGTGTCTAATACAAAGTAGAATCACAAAGGACTTAGAAAGCAACAATAATAACAAGCGTTTGTGTAGTTTAAACGTTTTATCGATTGACGTGATTCTTAATTCGCCAGCGCGGCATTGATAATACCAAGGTCAAAAAGGGCTTTGGTCTACAGATCGAAATATTTGTTCGTGCTTGACAAAACATCTCGCCTATGATCCTGTAGGGTTTGGCAGAGGTATACCTATTGACTGGCCCTTCACAAAACCAGGTATTGTGATCAAGTTCTTTTTCTGGACCATACCTTGGTACCTACTTGTTATGGAGACATTGGAGGTCAGCGCTCCAACTTTTTTACAACTGTCTGTCTGTTAATTGGTCCCGGCTTTATATAATCTCTGAAACTGCTGAACCGCTTTTCACGGCAGTTTAACTGGCAGATAGCTGATGTTATAAAGAGTAACTTGGGCTACTTTTATTTCTAACGTTCCGTGCAAAAAAATTAAAATGTTAACAAACTCCGATTCAAATGTATTCAAAGTAATGTTTTTATAATCATTTCACGCGAAGGTCGCGGGCAACGCTATCTACAAAATGTACCTACTATATTGTTCATATGTATGAAAGTAGGGACAACTCATTTGCATTTCGATATTAATAGTAAGAACATCGATTTTCTGAATATTTAATAAAATTCCTTGCTTCACAGCTGCCTCGCTTTACTTCACGAACTTACCCTTGAAAGATGGACAAAGTGAGTAAAACTTTGTTAGGTGATTATCACACTCACAGTCACACACACTCATTGAAGAAATTTAAATTGTAAATAATTAGAATATCTTGATAACCCACATGATTGTGATGCCGGAAGACAGATATGTACTTCATATAGTCGTTTGATTTGTTAGGTTCGAAACGAGCGACAAAGACCAAACAAGCGCCTTGCAAACAGTAACCAAGAAATTTCGAAAAATGTAAATAAACATGTCATTACCATCTACTTATGATGATAGTTGTTACATAGGTATAAGCGTAATAACCCTATAATTTTCCCACTGCTTGGACACACGTGTACCTGGGTGACCGAGCTCCGCTCGGATAAAAATAGAAAAAACCGGCCAAGTGCGAGTCGGACTCGCATATAAAAAGGGTTTCGTACCATCGTAGTAGGTGAGCTTTAATTTTTAATTAACCTAAAAGAAATTCTTTGAATCTGAATTTCACAGGCTACCCACACCCAGGAGACTCCACCTAAAACTGGTAAATTGCCAGCACAGTGGATCATTGGATGAGTTGCTTATATTGCATGTGACATTCGTCATTCATCCTCCTGCCTTAATCCCAATTTGTTTGGGCTCACCTCAGCATGATTCTTTTCTTCTTCCATACCTAATTCTCTATTAATTGTCATTTCATCAGACGCATCCATTCTATTCTAGCTTATTACAAATTTATATACTAGCACAGACTATTATAGCATATTACCTGTGCATCAGCCGGTTTGAAGTCCTTCACATATTTGTCCACATAGCTTAGCAGGATCGGTGTTACATAAGATTCTATTTTAAACATCTTTCAAGGCAGCTGCTAGGTTTTGCTAATCTGCATCATTGGTTGTATTGTACTGAAAATGAAAAACAAATGCAATAAATATTATTATAATAAGATATTCAATGTCTGGTTTGTAATCAACGTGTCTTGAGTCATGACTTCATGAGTCACTTTTTGATAAAAACCTGTGTATTGGCCATGGCATTACATGGCTAGTAACTATTCATTACCTACGTCATGCATGATACTGCTGGACAAAGGTCTCTCTCCCTGGCATCCAGATTTCTTGATCCAGGACCAATGTGGACCACTGTGACCACACAACAATGAGTGATATTTTTAACCCCCGACGCAAAAACGACGGGGTGTTATAAGTTTGACGTGTCTGTGTCTGTGTGGCATTGTAGCTGCCGAACGGATGAACCGATTTTGATATATTTTTTTTTTGCTTGAAGAGCCATGGAACGCCCTACAGATGTCAACCATACCGTTCTTAGTAATGTATTATTAGTAAATGGTTATTAAGAATAAGAAGGCAGAATTTAAACTGTCCTATTACTGCCTATCCTTTTCTCAACCTTCAGGCCAGTAGAACAATATTTTAAGTGGAACTTTTCCATGCTTAATTAAATGAACAAAGGTAGGAAAAGAGTGTATGATGATGTGTATGTAAGTAACATGGGGCAATAATCCGTGCACTTTGACGTGGGGTTGCAGACTCCAGCATGTTATACAATAACATGAGACAAGAGCAGGTAGATAATTACAATAATAATCAGTGATTGTAGAGATACACACTGAATTTAAACATTTGTGTAACAAATATGATTTTGGATGACTATCTGAAGGTACGTCTGGACTTCTGGAGCTCTGCAAGATGAGTATGTTTTTATTTAGTCTAATATAGCTTTCTTCTATAACTAAAGTAATTAGCGTTAGCATGCGTAATTAATAATTAGCATAAAGTGAAAACAATTACATATTCAGAACTCAGGTAGAATCTCAAGCCTTAGCAACTTTTAAGTCTCCTGATACTCTGTGTTTGTGATCTCAACCAGCTAGCAAATTGGCCAGCAGTCTAGGGTGGAAGATGTATCAATAAACTGCTCCTGCATATCGTCTCTTCTGTCTTTTACAACCTACCTTCACTCTCACTACTGTACTGTCGCCAACACACCAAAGCCGGACAAGTAAATTCGGAAGAAACCATGTAGTGTTTAAAGCGCTGTTTCCATTTCTAAACCAGTTACAATATGACCAGTGGTAAATAGCGTGTACTGTTGTGTTGCGTCTAGTGTGGTCGGAATTAATTGCAAAACGATACAAAAGTTTAGTGCTTCCTTGGATATTAAACGCGTTAACTATTATCAAACTATTCACACTCAACAAAAACTTCATAAACCAACGTGGTACGTGGATAAATAAATAAACACAAAAAATCCGCTTGAAATATTTTACGAATTAATTAAGCCTTACCTAGATAATGGGATAAACGGAAGACGTTATTGAACTATTTCTTTTATCAATACTTAATTTCACTGAAATTTAACTACAATTTCGCGTAATGCGATTTTTAATAGGAAAAAGCAAAATAAGATAAACACCGCAATTGAGTTTTTTCTATCTGTGGTGAATGGTCAACGTCAAAGTCGTCAATAATATGTCACACTGGCTTTTTTTTTAACCAACTCAAGTTCTAACCCTTTCGTATATTTTGACCACATTGTCTATTAAGCAAGATTGTCTGGACTTCAAAAGAGACTATGACCTCTGAGTTTGTTTCGGCTGTTTCTTCTCAGAGTAGTCAGGTACGAAACACCGGCCCCATCTAGTTCTAAAAAAAATTACGTGTAAAAGTGTTTGAGAAAAACTACTTGCTGAATAAATATCATTTATCATTTAATTCACATGAGGACTATGCAGATTAGTGTCTGAGATGGTCTTTTGAAGATAGAACCACACAGATTTGAGTGGACCTGTCCAGTCGCGTTATCGTGTAGTTCGACTTATAACTCAAGGAGCTCAACGAAACGACGAACAATACCAAAAAAAGGACATTTGGGTAGGTCGCTTATTTGAATCATCTTAAAAAAAATTGGTAAAATGGACCTTATGGCTACAAGTATAAAGTCCATTTTAAGAATTTTAAATTTTAACGTGTTTCAAATTATGATTCTGCTATAGTGGCCTTTTTAGACCCTGACCATAGAGTCAGAGGTGAATGTTTTTTTTTTTATTTTGGAAAAGCGATCTACGTCTTTACAGCGGCGTAATCATATTTTGAATATTCAAATTGTGTTTATAAATTTAATATCATAGATAAACATGATTCTTTAAAACCAATATTTTCTTATAAAAACAAATTAACATTTATTTGTGTTCTGTGCAAAGCACTGAGCTGCTGACTAAACGTAGCTACTAATATCTAATCTGTGACTAAACGTAGTGATTATCACAGAGTACATTGAATGTGATTATATTTTATTCTGTGTTTCTGACTACCCTATTTAAAAATGTGACTCAGGTTGGCTGGACAAATCTTCAAAATAGCTCGCATTTTACTAGGTCATTAGGGCACTTTATGTGACGGCTAAACACCTTTATTTCAGAATTTGTGACGCTACAGAATCTTAGATAATCGATCGAAAGCGGGTCCAGCCATCTTGAAAAACCACTTTTCGCTGGTCTCTCAATCTCGGTAACGGAAGTGATTTTTACGACTTTTTGCATATCAACGGGCGTCACATAAGTTTGTGACAGGCATCGAGCTAAAAGTTTTGTGATACGTACAGTTGTTTAGTAGAAAAATGCAAAAAATCTGTGACAGCCATCTTGAATTTACGTATAAAACTTTTGGCTGGCACTTCCGAATCTCAATAACGGTAGCGTTTTCGAATATGGTTCCTTTACTAAAACTTGGTGACGCAATGTGTGACAGTAATAGCGTTTGATTTATGGCGTCACATGAAAGGGTTTACGAGAAATCAATAAAAACCTAATGTCCAGCCAACCTGAGTTCAAGCTGGCTGGACACCTGTATCTCCGCTGCCTGATGATCTACGACCTTCAAAATGTTTTCAAAATGTTGTGACGGGGACGATAATGATAACCTGAATTTGTGACGGAGAAACTTTGCGTAGTTTCAAAGATATTGATCATTTAAATTTTCCCATACAAACTCTGCAGTAGGGTTACCAATATTGTAGGTTTTATGTAGGACTAAGTATATTTTATGATGTTTTCTTTAATGGACGAAAATCCGTGTACTGGTGATACTAATAAGAACAACTGTAGATATTTAAATCAATAGAAGACAAAAGTGTAGAAGTGAGGAATGGGGGTAATTTTTTAATGTTATTGATTATTTACGTGCAGAAATCTACTCTTTTTGGTAGGTAGGTATTGTTGTTTTTCATGGTAAGTACATAGGTAGTTAATGTGTCAGGATAACTAATGCTCTAAGGTATTAAATTGAAAAAATAATGTTTGCTGTAAATAAAATCACATTTATTTGTACTTATACAGCGTTTCAAATGATGACGATCAACTCCATTTGCACTTCAGTAACCCTCGCCTTGTACCACAACGTTGTTTTTACCACCGCCCTAAGTGTTTGAAGCGCAAATGAAGTTGGTGGTCGTCATTTGTAATATAGCTGAATATACTGTGCGTGCAAGCAGAAATTTAAACAAGCTTTGTAAACAGTACGATATAGATCCATTCCAAACTAGTGTGACGTCAGCCAGGAAGTGCTTGAGTCAAAGCTTCTTCATGTAGTTGCTTTATGCTGGTTGATAGGCAGTGTGAGCAACATTGTAATTTTGCTGTAGCATATACACAGTTATGCGTGAATGTCCGTAGAATTTAGTTTTTTTCTCTGTATTTTATAAGTGGAGACCTGTAATTGGCTTTCAGACTATTGTACTGTCCTTGATCTGTTTGTTTTAGCTGTAAGTCTCCCATGTTATTTAAATAAATAAATAACATGAATAAATAATTAAATAAATACTAAAATATTCTTCAATACCTATTTATAAAAGACAATAATTCGGTATGTAAAGTATTTTTCAGGTATTTTTTTTACATTTTTATTTCGTAAAAAATTTAATTTTAAGCAACCAACTAGCTTTTTTTTTTCCAAGTAACAGTTTCTTTTTTATTATTTTTTAAAGTATTATTCGTGATGACGTCATTTCATAGCCTGAATAGCTTTAAGTCTTTGCCACGTTTTCAGTACATACAAAAAACACTAATAGATAACTTCAAAGTTGACATTGATGACAGTTGACGCTTGACAGATACGTGTTTTTATTTTGTTGTGAAATGTGAATGCTGTGATCGTGACTTTGATGTGAACTTTTTGTTTGAATTTCTTTTCCTACGATTTTTAGCAAATTTTAATTTCTATCCATTATCCGTGCTGCGTATCCGTGCAATGAATCTGTCATCGACAACTAGTGCTAAATGCTTCGTACCGTCATGTAAAAACACTACAACAAATAGCCGACACAAACTGTTTGTAAATGTGAAAGAAACGCTAAAAAAGAAGTGGTGCAAGGAAGTAAATATTATTATGGAATACAAGCCTGGGCGTCGTCCTTTTTGTTGCGAAGATCATTTGAACGCGAAATTATCAGCGCGCGATGCATTCAAATAAATAACACAGTAACTAGCATTGACAGTTTTGATTTGACACTGACGGTATGACAAACAAAAGTATTTTTTTTAAATTTATCTTGAAAAGCACGAAGGAAGTAGTCTATTCAGGCTACGTTATGTCGTCATTTAGAGGTCAAATGAAAGTCAAATGATAACAAGTATTATTGTGAAAATAAACACAATCTTGTGATATAGAAAGCTAAAAATAGAAAAATAAGGCATAAGACCCTAAAATCTCCAAATGGTTTTGGAATCAGCGTAGGTTAATTTTTACTTTACATATCGAATTATTACACAAAATCAATCACAGCATCAGTCTTCATTTTTGGTTTTAATACGTACTAAGTACCTAGTTAGCTAGGTGATTTTGAATCAATAAGTTGCGTAAAAAAAGTACAAAATATCTGTGAACGGAATGTAATACTTCCATGATAGCTGATGTTGGTGTCGCCATCTATTGCTTAAAGTTGGTACTACTAGGACAACTGGTCGAATCTTCTCTTATTAATTTGTTGTCTTACCGCAGATTAATTAAAAGTTGTCTTACTCTGATTAGTGATAACACTTCGAAAAGTACATACACTGCAGACTGTCGAGTTTAGTTCTCATTTTCAGTTACCTAAGATAATGAACTAAACGCGAAATACAAGTGGGCTCTCTTGCAGCGCTGGTAGTCAATTATTATTTTGAATTAACACATACTTACGCTTTTTATTACAGGAAAACCTTTTATTCACACGGATAAATCAAATACAAAGCAGGCCTGGCTGCTACCGGCCGATTAGTATATTAAAAAGAAATCCTTCATTTATGTAAAAAATATGGTCACCTCACAATATTAACGGATGTTTGTATGGGAAAATTTAAATGATCAATATCTTTGAAACTACGCAAAGTTTCTCCGTCACAAATTCAGGTTATCATTATCGTCTCCGTCACAACATTTTGAACACATTTTGAAGGTCGTAGATCATCAGGCAGCGGAGATACAGGTGTCCAGCCAGCTTGAACTCAGGTTGGCTGGACATTAGGTTTTTATTGATTTCTCGTGAACCCTTGCATGTGACGCCATAAATCAAACGCTATTACTGTTACACATTGCGTCACCAAGTTTTAGTAAAGGAACCATATTCGAAAACGCTACCGTTATTGAGATTCGGAAGTGCCAGCCAAAAGTTTTATACGTAAATTCAAGATGGCTGTCACAGATTTTTTGCATTTTTCTACTAAACCACTGTACGCATCACAAAACTTTTAGCTCGATGCCTGTCACAAACTTATGTGACGCCCGTTGATATGCAAAAAGTCGTCAAAATCACTTCCGTTACCGAGATTGAGAGACCAGCGAAAAGTGTTTTTTCATGATGGCTGGACTCGTTTTCGATCGATTATCTAAGATTCTGTAGCGTCACAAATTCTGAAATAAGGCTGTTTACCCGTCACATAAAGTGCCCTATTGACCTAGTAAAATGCGAGCTATTGAAGATTTGTCCAGCCAACCTGAGTCACATATTTAAAAATGTACTCTGTAGTCTGCTCTACTCTGCTATTTTGAACACATTTTGAATGTCTTCTTGACAGCTTTGTTGACAGCCCAGCCAGTCAGCCAGTTGACATATGTGAGACACGATACGAGAGGTCGATGGGTCAGTAAAAATGTATTTTTATAGTAGATTTTAGATGTCTGTCATGGTATTTGCTCTTTGTCATTAAACGCTATATGCTATGGTTTTGTTTTTATGCATGTAAGTTAATTTTGTTCACATTCAAAATATTCTTAAGCTAAAATATGTTGTCATTGTTGCAAATTTTTGTCGCATTTCCAACGATTTGTTTTTGTGTTGTATTTGACGAAATAACGTTATATAATAGATAAATGCGACGATGTGGACAACCACATGAAAATATTTTAAATTAAAATATCACGGAGTATGGACAAGCATAAATTATGTTTTGAGCAATGGCTGTGTACCTTCCATTTTTTTCAAGCTTACCATGTGTTATATTCTTGCTTACTTACCCTCCGAATAGTTCAGTTCATACCAGAATATCCTTTGTCATAGGTTTTCTTATTACGTTTTCTCGCTTGCTATCCATAAACAAAGATGTTTGTTTGTTGTGATACTTGTTTACTTTAACACAGTTGGGCTATTGTTCTTTTCTTATCTATCAGTAGTGAGAACGAGTAGACATTTATTTTGTAGTTCTATTCTACTATATGGAGCGTGTTCTTTTTATACCCAGCCTTTTCTGTCGTACTGCTGGGCAAAGGCCTCTGTGGCTTTTCCTTTATACAATTTGCCCCCTCCAACCAATCCATTAAGAAGCCTCCTGGCTTGCCTCGGTTAAACGGTTGTGTTCTAGCACCCACTGTTTGGCTATCTTCGTCCAACTCTCCGGCTTCATCCTAGAAACGTGATACATGAATTAGGTTTAAATGAAGGGTGGTAAAAGTATGATATTATCAGATTCTGGAGAAACCTTAGTTAGATACTTTCTTCTTCATGTTGTTGAATCCCATTTTAGTTACAATTATTTTATTACCTAACCTAATCTTACCACGATTATTCTTCAAGGTCCGCCCCAGGACCATCAACAAAGGCCCTTTTCAAAGACACCAGAACTGGAAGCTCTAAACTCCACCAATAATTGTTCCAAAATTATTTCTTTTAATTGTTTTTAAATATATAGGAATGTTTCCTTTTAGTGAAATTTGCTATCTCCAGTATTTAGAGTACTTTCCCTACAGATGGCATTGAAAAATTCCAGCCTGTGTAAGTGGCCTCCTTAAAAAAAGCGGCCAAGTGCGAATCTGACTCGCCCATGAAGGGTTCCGAATCAAAATTGTGTAAATTGCGGTTTACGATTTATGACGTATTAAAAAAAACTACTTACTAGATCTCGTTCAATCAAAGTTTAAGTCGATTCATTGAGTATCTTCAGCACAACTTTGACTTGATAATGATGCCAGCTATCGATTGATATACGTTTTATGCGTGTCTGATCAAATCAAAGTTGTGCTGAAGATTCCATCAGTGAATGGACTTTAACTTTGATAGCTCATATCCCAGAAACGTGACACTTTAGAACATTTTGTCTCTTACAAAACTTGTTTGTATTGATACCAGCTATCGATTAATATAGGTCGTATGCGTGGCTGCTGCTTTGATAAAAAAACAAAATGGCGGAAAAAATCCAGCCAAAAAGTTCAAACCCCCTTACTTTACTTCGGGCTTTTACAGTAACATCCTTGACTCGTAATGCCTACCTTTTTGTTTTATCACTCCTAATAATTGCAATATATAACAATAGTCTAGGAATAGTCCCCTCAGGAGTTTTTCTTGTACTATGCCATCCATGGTGGCAAGGCGGCCAACCTGGATGCTTTTCCTGTATTTCTTTTCCCTCTGATACTTACATAAATCCTAGATTTTCTACCAGCAAATAAAAGATGGTCTTGTTCCATTGTTTTGTATTGTACAACGGGCTGGTGTCCGCAACTCCACGTCAAAGCGCGTATTTTGCGTATGGGCTATAATCCACCACGCGGGCCCAGTGCGGGTTGGTAGATGTCACATGTCTTCGAATATTTGGTTCTAGGACATGCCGGTTTCCTCACGATGTTTTCCTTCACCGTTTTTGAGAGCAGTTTTGATGAAATAAATTACGCCTGCCTGGGTTCGAACCCACGACTTAGTGTTCGTAAGTCGGGTCCGCCACCACTGGGCCACCGCTGCTCTCGGTCTTAATCCATACATTAAGACATGATTGACGCTGCATGTGGCTGATATGGGGAACTTTGTGAATGTTTCAGATCTACCTTGTATCTTGTGAACATACTAGAACATTCAATATTGCGAATAATGATTCAACCATTAATTAATTATTTGAAGTGTCCGACCGAACCGTACCCAGAACATACCTAGGTTGGTCGAATATAGCATGTGGTTTGAAATAAATAATATGTAAATAGTTACGATAGTTTTAAGTCAAAACACTTTCAAAGATTAGCAACAATTTCTTTCTTTTGTTTTTAGTAAAACTGCCAAAGTTAGCAACCCATGCTAGTAATAATAAAAACATACGGGAATGGATTAAAAATTCTGGAGGACACAATTGTTTGCATTATGTTAGTTTTCATATTCTGCATTTCTGTATGTCTATTAAAAGAGGTTTCAATCAAAATGAGCAAGTTGAGTTGAACAACACTTGAGTTAGCAAATTTTCGTTTGCTTTCTGGTTTATTTGAACATTGCATTATTTGTTATTTTGCATGTGAAACAGCTATAAATGTGGCAACACACTCATTATTTTTTATTATTTTATGATTAAATCAGTTTTTACCATCATAGGCTGACATTTGGGGGAACATTTAAATCTATAAAATATTACAACTTATGATGATTTTGTTTCAGGATGCAAAACTAACAACAGAGCAAATTCCATGTCAACAATAAAATATATTAAGCATAACAATAGCGTGTCAAGGATATTAGTAATGCATGTACAACGCTGTTATCAAACTTTATGTAGCTAGGCTAGTTTGAAAATTTAAATATGATTTATTTAAATGTAAGACATATCCATAGAAAGCTATGCTGAAATTGACAAATAGTTTTTACAGATATTTAGTGTTTACATGTGAGAAGGTTAACAAGGCACATGTGAGAAGATTCTCGCATTTTAATTGTGAACGGAAGACATGTGGTACGGAGTCTGTGGACATAAAACTAATTGCACAGTTCCATTCGAGCCTACAGTTGCGAAAACACGGCCACGGGAAGAAACGGTTGAAGATCAAGATACCGCCTTTGAGTACCAATGAGTGCAACAAACATAAGCCAATGAGTGATCCGTTGCAACCATCTATACATCATGCAAGCTATGGAGGACAATTTGATGTGTAAGTTATTAGAATAAAAACATTGTATTATTATGTTTACTTATAACTTCATCTCTGGTTACGCTGGAACTTCTACTGGGATGAGTAGTATTGTCAGCATCGAAATTCAACTTATCAATAGGAAGTTGATTTTTTCGATAATATTTTGACCGTTAGGTGTTTTATACTTCGAGATTATGTACTTTCGGTGTTTGTGTGACTGACACTGATAATTGACTGACATATTTATATTAGGTGAGCGGCTGATTCATATTTATTTTATGGCCGTGTGTGTTTGGGATTTTGTTCACGAGTTAACATATGTGTAAGTCGAAAGTGTTAACTGACTACTTATATCTGTGTATCAGGTTCAAATTTGACCGAATAGACGCAAGTGACAATATGCCCGACGGATCTTCCGTCAGATGTACGTGCGTACAGCATCATATAAAATGTTTAATTCCATCATCTAATTACTTGTGTACTGTCCAGTACGGCAGGTCATAATGAGGAATGGCTGCGACAGACGGGTGAGACGGCTTCCTCGGGCGAGGGTAGGAGGCCACTCAACATACCCTCGAACTTCAGAGTGTGGGAGACTGTAGGCTGCGGCCGGGATAACAGACAGAGTGTGTATTTTATTCCTTTAGTCTTGGATTGGGACAATCGTACAATAGGGAATATGCATGTAGGTATTGTTTTCTTCACTTAAATCAATTAATTACACTATTATCAACCCAAGAAAAGTATTAAAAGTTAATTTCAACTACTGCTTGTCGCTTAAAAATAATACTAACTCCTGCAATTTTCTATGAAAGTTCAAACGTGATTGTCGCGACCATACTTTAACGTCATTTATCAAAATTTACCTTGTTTACATCTATTTTTTTTGGCCGTAATAAAGTAATTTTACTAATTGTATGTGCTTTATTGAAGCAAAAATTGCGATAACGATATTATAATAAAATCGTAGTGCAACTTTACCTACATTTCAAATAAAAGTTATTTTTTGACATATGAATTTTGATGTCACTACCGCCGTTATCGAGGACGACGTGTTTTGTGAGTGCATTCCGTTTCACCAAAAACATGTTACTCAAAACAATTAATTGTAAAATAAGTGATGTATTAGAAACTTAAACAAGCGCACCATAATGTTTATAAGCGCCAATACAAGGCATTTTTAATAAATAAAACGAGTTTTGTATTTCTTGCATATTCCCTATTCTTTTAAAGTTATTATTAAAGCAGCGCCAGCAACCCAGTATCAGCTTTATTGTGACAAGAATTGTGATAACTGTGATATTCACATCGATGCACAATCGCGATCAAATGCATGAAAAAAGTCTAAAAGAGGTGCACGGGGAACACTTTTATAATAAAACCAGAGGTCTGAAACCGCGAAGAAAAATTATCATTACATTTCTTTTCCGCATAACTCAACAAAATGTAGAATTTTATAATTGTTTTATTAATCTGTTTGTTAAGTGTAAATAATAGTGTTTTTTTATAAATGGCTTTGTTTATTATTTTTAAAGTCACAAACAATCAATTTTGGGGCTGCATCTAAAGGGGTGGTCACAGTCACTGCTTACTGAAGGACTGGTTTCCGCAGGTCCATCGTTGAAATTCAAGGTGCTATCATACAACTTGCTGGCGCAGTATCTGCTAGAGTGCCACCCCTACCTGTACACTGACTGCTCGCCGCACGACCTCAAGTGGAAAGCCAGAGCTTCGAGACTATTTGATGAAATCACTAGTTTGTCTCCTGATGTAAGTTCTTATTTACGATTATCGTTGTCCTGCCTTATACTTTATATCATGCCTTTTCTTTAATACTTCTAACAAGGGCAGGAGTCTCAGTACCCTCCCTCTTCGTAGCTAATTATCCTTCAAACAGTCCAACTATCATTGTTGGTCTATTATATCAATCAATCAATCATTTGTATTTATTCAGTTCCAACGGAAATGTTTGAAACTGGTAGGGATGACCTGGTGTTACAGCAAAGATCGATACCACCATATCACATCATATCACTTTAGCTGCTTAGTTTTAACTCTAAAATCGCTGCTCGGAATGAGAAATAATTTGTTTAATCTTGTGTTCCAGATACTATGTTTCCAAGAAGTACAATCATCACATTTAGACTCTTTCTTCTCGAGGTTCGAACAGATCGGCTACACCAAGATATTCAAGAAGAAAACTGGTCACCGGCAGGATGGGTGCGCCATCTACTTCAAGAAGACGGTGTTCGAGCTGAGAGGGCATGTGGGTGTAAGTATAAACATGTATTCAATGGGGATGCACACTGTGGAACTAATGGCGCTAGCATAGCTGGTTCCAAGCATCGTCATTGGTTGAAAATCAAGGAATGTCATTTTATATTTTAAAATACCTAGACCTCATTGGTCAGATTGAGACCAGCTATGGTGGCGCCATCTACAATTAGCTTTTAACGGTCTTCCCAATTAACACAGCCTGTCGTATTACTGCTAGGAACAGGCCTCTTCCAAGTAACTGCTGTCGTCGAGGGCCCTATTAAAATACTGACAAATGGGACGATTTGCCCTCGCACCATTTAGGGTTCCGTAACCAAACGGAACCCTTATAGTTTCGCCCGGTCCGCTTGTCAGTCTGTCCGTTCGTATTTCGCAGCCAGTTTACTCCCGAGACTGTTGTCACCACACAGTTGAAACTTTGAGAGTAAGGAGTCTTCTATGAATCGCTACACAAAGGTTCAGTTAACATTTTAAAGCTAGAATTCAGTGTATGCATCGATTTTAAGTGCACATATAGACCCGATAATGTTTCTATGTTAAGTATTTAAAGCTGTGCGTCACTCCGTCAACTGGGAATCTTTTTCCGCATTTTCCTCAAAATATTGACTCTTTAAAATTTTCAATGGAAACTCCATGAATAGAGCTTGGCATAACCCTTCTATTCAGCGACGACCTTCTCCGATAGTCTTGCAGATAAGCAGTTCAGCTGTCAATAAGAGTAATAGCATTATTGTGACAGGATACATTATTAACATACAGTATTTCAACTAGGGGAAAATGTCCGGAATCGGGTCACACGAACAAAAGCGTTGACACCAATTCTTATCATACTAAGTAACAGGTTACTTGTGAGTAAGTCGGGGTTTTTGTGTTTCGCGACAAGTAGGTACGTTACGTGTATAGTTTTACATAAAAAATGGTTTAGCTGACAATTCTAACACCCGCTTTTAATTTCACAATACAATACAATACAATACAATGTCTTTATTTTTTCTCTTCACAAAGGTTCACATAGTTTACATAAGTAAGTTGTAACAATGTTTTCTTAACAAAATGCAGAATATTATGTTCCTTTGTGAGAGACTGGCGTCCATACTAGGATACCCTGTGTGACGGATCCCCAGGCTCTCACCTCGAATTAAATGTAATTTACTTATAATATAATAGCTAAATTGAATACATATATATATGATTTAATGCAGAAGGGAAAAGGGCAGACTAACTTAATTAATGCAAACAAATAAAAAATTTAGATATGGTGTAGTGTAATGGGTGTGTAAGTAAAGTGTCCTGTGAAGTGTGCAGGTGAAGTGAGTAGGTGATGTGTGTAGGTGAAGTGTGTGAGGAGAGGTAGGATGATAGTGTGGGCGTAAATGTGTCAGGTGATACAGTCATGAACTGGAAAATGACTATTACATATTAAGAGGGTACAAGAAGTAATTGCTCTGTAGTGTCATAGTCTAACTTTTGCAACCAGTTTGAGACTTTAATCTTGCAATGTTTATATGGGAGTGAGTAAACTGACAAGCTTTTATTAATTTTGTTGTACAAGTAGTTTGCAAGAAAACCAAAATGCCGACGGGAGAAAGTGGTGTGGAACTGAGTAGTAGGACAAACTGCGTGTTTACGTCGCTTGCCATCAAAAATACCAGGATCATAGGGAAGAGAAGAATGCCTGCGCAATACGGTATTTAAGATGAACAGTTGCCGTACAGTTAATACTCCAGTTCTCTCATAAAGTTCTTTGGTGGGAAATAAGAAAGGCAAAGAATTACTGACCTTTAAAACGGCTCTTTGCGAACGTTCAATCCGGAGCATTGATGTTTTAGTTGCCCCACCCCATACCGTTATGCAGTAAGAGATCAGCGATTGGCACAATGCGAAATAAACTGTTCTCATCACGCCAGGGTCCGCAACATGACGAAGATTTTTAAAAACAAACATTAATTTCCGGATTCTTGAGGAAAGAGAGTATATGTGTTGCTGAAAGCTGAGAGAGCTATCTAGGATGACTCCCAGGTACTTTATAGATTCTGTACGCTGGAGGTGGGGACACAAGCAGTGAGCACTATGGGAAGAAATGCACAAGGATGTATGAGCGGTAATTTTGAAATTATCCAGCGAACAAGAAGGTTTTCTAATGGAAAAAGAAATATATTTTGTCTTATCTACATTGAGGGTGAGTTTATTCTTAGCTAGCCATGACAACACTAAATTAAAGCCTGTCTGCGCGTAGCAGTATACTTCTGGCCAGGTGTCAGCTTCAAACAAAAGCGCTGTGTCATCGGCGAAAGTTATGATCCTTCCACCGGGCATCTTAAGCTCACAGAGGTCGTTGATGTAAGTCAGAAATAATGGAGGACCGAGAATGCTACCCTGTGGCACGCCATGCACGACGGGAAGGTCATTGCTAGTCCATTCATCCACCCTGACTCTCTGAAATCTGTTGGTGAGGTAGTCAGAAAAAAGCTCAAGCTGTGTACCCCTTACACCAATGTTCTCTAATTTCCCCAGCAATAGTGGGACGGAGACCGTGTCAAAGGCTTTGGCCAGGTCCATAAAGATTACAACGACTTTTTTGTTCACATCCAGTTTATCAGAAACAAACTTAGTAAGATCATGAATGGCGTCACTGGTCGACCGGCCAGATCGAAAGCCGTACTGAGAAGGCGATAGCAATGAATATTTTTCCAGGTAGTCGACCAGGCGATTTTTCATGATCCTTTCCAAAATCTTGGACAAAGCCGGAAGGATGGAAATCGGTCTATAGTTATTGACACAGGCTCCATCGCCACTTTTGAAGATGGGGCGAATCTCAGCTATTTTCCAGGCATTTGGGAATTTGCCAGAGTCAATGGCGAGGTTGCAGATAAATAATATTGGAGAAATGAGAACATGTCTATATCTCTTCAAAAAGCTGGTAGAAATGTTGTCGTAGCCAACAGCACAACTAGACTTCAGACTATGAATAATATTTCCGATCTCTTCCGAGTCCGTGGGGGAAAACACCATCGAGTTGGAATGAGGCTGGAGCGGAAGCGCCGGGATATTGTCACCCGAATAACAGCGTTCAGCAATATTTTTGCCGATGTTAACAAAAAAGTCATTGATTGTATTAGTCGAGGAAATAGGATCATTAGAATTAATTAACTGTGTGGCTTCGAGTTTAGATGTTTTAGTGTGGGTAATATCTTTTATCTTGTTCCATAGCTCTTTGTTATTAGTTTTAGCAGCAGTCTTAAGTTCTGATTTGTCATGTTCCCTTTTTATCTTTTTTAAAAGTTCGTTACAAAAGTTTCTATATCTTTTATATGTTGTCAATATGCTTTGGTCTTTAGGATTTTTTTTTGCTTTTTGGTGCAGTTTGTCACGATTCCTCATACATCGTAACAATCCGGTCGTTATCCAAGGCTTGGTTATTTTCTTACGGTTGGGGGTTTTAAATACTAGAGTATTCGAATTTATAATGCAATTAATTGTGTTAACAAAGTACTGAACAGCAAGATCAACATCCGTCATTGAATACAATTCATGAAAGTTAACTTTTGTAATTTCAGAATCAACATTTTCGTAATTTAGGCGTTTAGTTATTCTATTGGTCTTGTTTTTGTGTTTACTTAAATCTAAGACAAGGAAAACGGCATCATGATCGGTGATGGAAGTTTCAGCCACGTAACAAGAAGCAGGGAGTCCAGTTTTTAATATAATGTGATCTAAGCATGTTTTATTATGTGTAGGGAAGGTATAAGCCGGCAACATGCCATGGGATGCTAAAAGGTTCAGATAATGTGCAGAATTTGAGTCTGTGTTGGTCTCTGTTATGTCCACATTAAGGTCACCTATGAGAATAAAGTTTTGTATATTGGAGTTAGAAGTGAGAAAATGGTCAAGAGAGGTTAAAAAGTTATTAAGGTTTTTGTATCCAGCAGGTCGGTAAACTGCTAGCATGGCTGTATTTTGATTGATTTTGATCATTAGACAATTACAATCAGAAATGGTAGGTTCTTCTATGCACACGCCAATGTTATTTTTGCAGTATACAACGACCCCTTCGTTTTGAGTTACAATATTATTAGTTTTGTAGTAATTATAACCTTCCAGTAGCGGAATGTTGTGTGCACAGGATAACCAGCATTCCGTCAGCACAATGAAGTCCCAACCTATTTGTGATCTCTGTAATAATGTGAGTAAACCGGGTGTGTTACGCGTAATGCTTCTGATATTTTGGTGTAAAACTTTCAGGGATAGTTCAGAATCACTTATAATGTTTTGACAATTATCAATATCGCAGGTGAACGAGCGAGCCACGGAAATACGATCTAAGTCCGAGATTATGTCTTTGGTACTATTGAACTTAAATATTACGGAATAGTGACATTATAAATATGTAGGTGCTGCATGGAAATATAAATAAAAATATGTTATACGAGTACGAGTCTTGCGTAACTAAAAGATCGTTGCTTAACAATACATTAGAAAATGATAATATCTTGTACATCGTAACTATGCACTCGTGTGGTGGTATGTAAAAGTGGATAATAATACTATGCAATAAAGTCCTAATTGTATCAACTTTGTGAGAATGAATAAAATCATATTCGAAGGTATGATACAATCTTAACTGCAGGGTATTTAGAAAAATTGTCAACACAGTAGGCCTGTTAAACTTTTGTACAAGTACAAATCGTGAATCGGAATATCGTTGTTGATGTAAACAAATATAGTTATGCTCGCAGAGTAACGTTCTATACTCATTCGTGTCATTTTGAATAAAAATATTAAGTTTAGTTTTGACTGTAATCCTGTTTGAGTGTAACGAGTATGTCGCAAGTGTAAAGTATAGTATACGTGTGATGTGAGTGTTAAAGTGTTTAATTGTGAAGTGTAGGGAGAATATGTTTTTAATAATGTTTTTAAGAAGAACACAAAGAGAGGGATAACAAATATCTAATGCTGTAAGTACTAGTTCCAGTCAATCAGACTTTAATTTAAGCAGGTCTTCCTCGCAGTCAATTCGAATTGGACGAGATGTTTCCTTTTCTTTTAAGTATATTTTACCGTAAGAATTCCAAAAGCTGTGATACTTATTATCGGTTTTGAAATTTTTCACAACGTAGCGAAGTTTTTTGGCTGCAGGTGTCAAAAATTCATCGATATATATTGGCTGGGACTGAGATGTTGTAGCCAGTTGAATGTGCGAAGTATTTAACTTGTTATTTGGATTGTCCTTGTTGAACGTTCTACATTTTTTGATCATGTTGTTCTTCGTGAACGTTGTAGTAAATTGAATTATAATAGGGTGCTTATTATCAACTTTGGTTTTGATTCGGAAGGCATCGTAGACATCAGAGTCATTTATTGGCTGATCTATAATTTTTCCAATATTTTTTACAATGGTGCGTAAAGTTTCCTTGTTTTCGTTGCGGTCTTTAGGAATATTATGAATCTCAACCGAAGTAGCTCGAGAATTTCGTTCTAGTAGCTCAATTTTCGTCTCCAAATAAGCAATAGTTTTTTTATTTTTAGAATTTTCTTGGTCCAGTCTCTCCATACGTTCCAGGAATCCATCATATTTATCCGAGACAAATTGTAGATCCTTCTTGATGCCATTGGCTTGTTCTTGAATTATGTGCAATGCCGAGTTGAGTTGGTCTAATTTAAGATTTTGCTGTTGCTGGAAGCTTTCGAACATTTCCTTGATTTCAGCTTTGATTTCCACAACACCTGATTCAACGAATTTTCTTTTAAAAGATCTCTGTGTGATGTTCCTGGACACGTCAGATTTTTCACTTCGGTTTGAAAAAAAGTCTAATTGAGTGTCGGAACCATAACTACCACACTCTGCGTTTGCCAAATTCGGAAACGACGACGAGGATTGCATAGGTACCGGTACAGGTGTTTGTGGGGGTACAGGTGTTGACGGCGGTGTGCGTTGAGTAGCAGCCATATTAGCGGACAGTGGCCGGGCAGTTAGATATGACGTGTTCTGTAGTGCGCTGCGAGGGACGACGTCCGCGCAGTGGAGGTGGCAGCTGGGCGGAGCCAACGTCCTTGCAAGTGTAGCCGGTGTGCTGTAGCGACGTGGTATGTGTGTGTGTGTGGTCTACACTACTCACGCAGTTTATACTCTTGACTAGTCTGGGCGCCTGGTACTTTTAGTTCGCTCACGGATTATTATTTTAGCTTAAATTTAATAAATATAATACTTTCAAATAAAAAACCAAAATCAATCGTAACCGTAGACACGACCGAACTCAACGGCGATCCGAGGGAAGAGGAAGACAAAAACGAACTACGCCGTTTACTTACTGGTTATCTTTGTACTGTGCCAGGATCTCCAGGTTACGCGTTCACATCATAAACGTGTTCTCCGATTGCCAGATAGGCACCATGTACAATTAATACGGGTATGTTGCATCCGGTCAGACTGGCAGTCGAGCCCAAAAAGCCCGGAAAAGGCTAGGGAGTTGCCAATATCTAATAGTACTTAATACACACATGAATTTAAAGATGAAAGTAATACTAATATTTTATGAAGAGGTAAAACGGGCCGCGTTCCGTTTTAGGCTGTAATCGATTTGAGCGTCCATAAACCCGTTCCGAATTACCTTGAGCGCGATCACAAGCGCGATATCGATGCCCCTTGAATCGTCATAGAAGATGACGTCATGACATGCGCCATCTTGCGATTACACCGACCATGCCCCAAATAAGTATCACCGTGAGCGCTGTCAAAAATGACCTGATGACAGATCTTAGCTGTCATAATCGTGAAATCTAAATCGGAACGCAAAATATTGATGTGAGCGCTATGAGCGATTATTTTCTAATACGGAATGCAGCCTTGTTTGTGAGTTTATATGCATGGAAGGGATAATCTTCTTCAGATTCCAAAAATTATATCACTAACCGGAAGCTACATTATCCCCTAGTGTCATAGGCTTCATTTAAAAGGTTACACAAATGGATTAATTTCTGTACATAACGAGAGTGAAACAAAAAAGATGGATAGCAAAAGATAGTCTACGTTTAAACGTAGGCTATTAATGTTATGCTCTACTGTTATATGGTAAACACCGATATTTATAGATCTGGTTTTTGATATGGCTGTGGATTGCGAATTATCTTAGCTATGGCTAGAAAACGCTCTGCTGTGCGATCGTTATTTTACCAAACGCAATGCGCGCTGCGAATTTGTCTTTTTTTTCTTTTATTTATCTTTCACAAGGTCCGAACTACCGGTGATCAAGGCTCTTAAGAGAGAACCCTCCTAATAATACACGCCGTGTCCAGAAGTACTCCTTTCTGAATCATGCCTTTGATCCAGCTGCCAAGCGAGAACCTCCTCAGCCTCGACCAACATGGTCGAGGTTATTAGATATTAAGCCATTAGCCGACACGACTATCCGCACAATGACTGTCTCAAGTCCCACATGTCGACAATTTTGCGAGCTCGATCTAGATATTTAAATTGTTGTATCTTTCTCTGCTTTGACGAGGTTCTCGAATCATCATGCGGGACCGACATATAAACAATCATTGCGTGACGCTCCAATCCATCTATCACCGCAATGTCAAACTTATTGGGAGCAAAATATGCTGTCACTGCCGACAGTTCGATCCCAAGTGGGTCGGGTCTTCGGAAGCATACGTATAGTATGGCGCTTCTGATTCCATAAGGTTGTACTTTAGACCAAGTTGCTGGTGGATAATCCTGGCAACGAGGTTATTTCAGAAAATATGTGTCGCTTCCATTCCATTCCGCGGCGGTGTAAATTGAGCGTAAGGGTATTTTCGACTTTTCGAGTGAAACCAAAATATAAAAATCCTTTTTATTATAAGTTCTTTCCAAAATCTGATACGGTACGTAAATCATTCTCTAAAATTCTTAACGTTTTTTTGTTATCATTATTTGTAAAACTTTTATTTTTCTAGCACGTTAAGCTGTTGGTCCCGGCTGTCATTTGTAGATCTTTGACAGTCTTACCGAGTGGTATTCGTGTTATTACCCAGTATACTAACTGGGTTGTGGAGGTCAGATAGGCAGTCGCTCAATGTAAATTGCTTGTATTCAGCTGCGTCCGGTTAGACTGGAAGCCGACACCAACATAGTTGGGAAAAGGCTAGGGTGATGATGATGACATTTATTTTGTACACTTGCCGTATGTTTTGTCCATCTCCTTCGATGAAAAACCTAAAGTTACTTATGTTTCAAATATTGGTATTTAGCTGGTAATTAGACAAATACAGTTGGCAGGAAAGGGCTAAGTACCCGATGATAATAGCAAAAAATGATCGCCAGTATCTTCAAACCTCATGCACTATCGTTGAATGTGCACTTTCGATCGGCAACTCCGACAAATGCGGCGGTTGAGTCGGTTTTATCTAGTTTGAGCTAAATCGAGCGGCTTTATCCGGGACATGACGTAATATAGCATCACATCAAGCCTGTAACCCTTAAAAGGTTAGGCAGAGGTGTACCTAATAATCCACTAACAATTCGCCAGTTAGTATAGGGGGCGAGCCTATTGTCATCAACCGGGCGCAAATACACCGATACTCCGTCGCAGCTATTGAAGATTTCCTCAAAGAAATACCCAACTTTGCCCGATCTGGGAATCAAAACCGCCCGGCCGCTGTGGCGAATCATGCAGACCCGAGAATGTGCACAGGAAGCACTTCTTACACGCTTCTTTAGTTTCGTCTGTGTCTGTGTGTGTGTTTATATGATCTATCATATACGTGCTGGTCCGAGTACTTCGCTGAAGAAACTAATTCCCAAAACCTCTTTTCTCAGGTGGAATTCAACCAGCCTGAGCTTCCGATCCTGAACCGGGACAACATCGGGATCATGGTGAAGTTGGCGCCCCGCGAGCTGCCCGGCTCTCCGGTGGTGGTGGCTACCACACATCTGCTATACAACCCTAAGAGAACCGATGTGAGGTTGGCGCAAATGCAGGTCTTCTTGGCAGAAATCGATCGCTTCGCGTACTACGACAATGGGAGAGAGTAAGTGTGACCTACTTACTCTTCACGCCAACATTTCTCTTTCTTCGGTTTATTCCCTCTCGAATCCAAATCTTGTCTGCCAATTTGAGATGTGGATTCACCTGGCTCGGGAACTTCTTACGTTCTTCATGACCAATTTTGGCGTAACCTTAGTACAAAGTAATAATAGTTAAAGCAGGTACATAATACACGCGAAGCAATAGAGGCCCAGTGGAAACGATTGTGTCTTCTGAGGGTCGATCTCAGCCGCGTTCAATCAATCAACTCAGCCGATTGTAGGCCTCTTGAGGGACGCCAGACCGTCACGTCACCGTCACAAGACGGGCTGTCTTTTTGTCTTACATAATAAATATCGCTGGACATTAAATATCGCTGGACATTAACACACGGCGCCACCTAGTGCCACACTAAGCAAAGCTTGTGTCGTGGACACTAGATAGTTGATATACTACATATATACTTTTTTGTTTGTAAATACATACTTATTATACATATAAACATCCATGACTCGGAAACAAATGTCCGTGCTCATCACACAAACATTTGCTCCTACCGGGATTCGAACCCAGGACCCTAAGAACGTAAGGCAGTGTCACTACCACTACGCCAATCGGGTCGGTCGTATAATGGCAGCCAAGACGGCTTAACTATGTTATATAAAGGGTGTAAATAACGTCTTAACGAAGCCGAAAGGCACTTGTTCTCCCCGTCATTGCGATCATCTTTTTATCTCCGTATCTAGAAGGTTCCCGGGTATGGTGTAGTCCATACCTGGGAACCTTCTAGTTACGGAGATATTGGTGATCAGAGATCCAACTCTTTGACAAGTTTTTTTTTTAACCCCCGACGCAAAAACGACGGGGTCTTATAAGTTTGACGTGTCTGTGTGTGTGTGTGTCTGCAAAATGGCGGATTACATATTTATTCAACAACTCCCCAATATGGGTATCAAATGGCTTGACTAGTAGAATACTACATAAGTACATAATGAATACACTATGATAAATTAAAAATCCATGATGGCCGTCACCACAAAATGGCGAATTAACGATACATTGTGTCGGGGGTTTTTATTTTTTTTTAATTTTACTTGTTTTAAAAACAAGTTATTACTGTAAGATTTTTACTTTAAACACCTCTACGACCCCCGTACTATTCAATCCATCTATCAGCACAATGTTTTAAGTGCGTTACATTGAGTTCTATCACAAAACAAAATAAAAGTCGTTTCCCAGCAATAATTTTTGCGTAAAGTTACGGTTGATGTACAGAATGCTTGGTTGACAGCTTCGTGATGAGGTTGTTTACACCCGGTATATGTATGAGTGCATTTTGTTTTGTTTTCAGATCGGGACACCTTCCTATAATATTGACGGGGGATTTAAACTCTACACCCGACAGTGCTGTTATAAAACTGTTAGACAGAGGACATGTTAGGTATGTTTAAATCTTTACATTATTAATTATTAAATATTTATATACTTAATATCACGCCTGTAATACCCGAACTGTAAAACACCCACATTTCGCCACTTATCGATTACAGTTTATTACATTTTGATTTGGTGGAAAAAACAAATATACACACATCAACACGGTCTAGGGATATTTTAAAAAAAGCGAATTACTATCAATGTGTTAATTATTTAACATGTACCTATATATTTAAAAGATACGTTATTTAATATTCTACCATTTTTTAATAATGGTTAAGGTACTTAGATTAAAATTTCAGGATTTTATGGAAAAAAAATGAAGCATAGACGGAAACCGTATATGAATTAACTTTTAATTTGTGAGTAAAAACTGAAAAAAATAGAAAAATCATTTAATTTGTGTTTATAAACTTGAAGTTAGTAGTCTGAGAAAGCGCCCATGATGTTCATAACACATCGGCAACGATTCGGCATGCTCAGAACAAGGTTGTCAATGTCTTGCTGCGGAATATTGTCCCATGTCCTTCTGAGGTGCGCAAAAAGTTGATCTTCTGTAGCCAGATTTTCAGGAACTTCCTTCAGAGCTCTTCTTTGCAGCATATCCCACGCATGCTCAATGGGATTTAGATCTGGCGATTGAGCAGGCCAGTCTAAGGCCCTAACATTATGTGTATGTGACCAAGCTGCTACCGTTCTCGCCGTGTGTGCCCGGGTATTGTCGTGCATGAGCAGGAAATCTTGCCCCATTTGTGTTCTGTGGGGCAAGATTACGGGCCCCAGCACCTGTTGGACGTATCGTTCTGCCGTCATATTGCCCTGCACCCAAACGAGATCCGTCCGTCCTCCAAGATGAATTCCTGCCCAAACCATAATTGTTCCTCCTTGGTATGGGTGAACTTCCTGAGGGTTCTGGAGACGGCTCCATCGTCCAGGAACTCGCCAAACACGCGTCCTTCGTGAATCTGGATGGAAGCCGAAACTGGATTCATCCGTGAACAGCACATTGGACCATTGCTCACGGCCCCAGTCCACGTGGTTCCGAACCCATTCTAATCGTCGTCCACCATTGCCTCTCCGTAAAGGTGGGACCCGGAGTGGTCTACGAGAGCGTAGATTGCTTTCATGCAGTCGCCTTCTTACAGTTTGGTCACTCACAAGCACTTGGTGTTCCACTCGCAGCCTTTGGACCAATTTAGTCGCCGTTGCATTTGGTTGAGCTCGCGCAGTAATTTGCAAAAATCGGTCTTGTCTGGGGGTAGTGATGCGACTTGGCCCCCGGTGCCTCTCCGCTACTTCACCTGTGGCACGATAGCGTGTCCACAATCTTGAAATTACATTTTGATAGGTCCCTATGGCCTCAGCAACATTGCGCTGAACAGATCCAGCTTCCAGCATTCCCACAGCTCGTAACATCTCCGCCCTCGTCAAATGTCGGCGTTGCATGGCTACAATACCTCAATTTTAACTTTATCTTTTTGTTTAACTTTTTTTTTTTGTTTAAAAATGAAAAAAAAAAACTGTAACTAAACGTAATTCGTATTGTTTTCTAAATTTCGCGCAAATGAAAATTCCCTCTCCTATACATCAAGACATTTTTATGCCACCGAAACAAAAGAATTTTCAAAAATTTGAATTTGGAATTAGTCTGAGATAAATTACAAACAAACCGGTGTATAAAAGATTCCAATGCGGCCAGTACTTTTCGAGTTATTTAATTGAGTATTAAATATCCCTAGACCGTGTTGATGTGTGTATGTTTGGTGTGACTTAAGTAAAATAATTTAAAAAACGATCCGTTGTCCCCATTGATCTATTCGCATTAATTGGGATAGCGGAGCTCGAATAAAATAATTTCAAATTGTTCCCCTATTTCTCTGTTCCCGTAAACCACCGGTTCACCACAGGATGGATGAAATGCTGCCATGAAACGACCAAACAACTCTAGTTTTTATGGTCCGAAGAAGTCGTTTTATGGTACTGAGAACAGATAATACGAATTCTTGTTGTTCCCATCAATGATGCAGGGTAATGGGAACAACGGGAAAAACTCAATGACGAACTTTCCTATCGTTGTTTTTTTTTTTAATTCAATAATTCTATAAATATAGTGTAAACCAGAGATGTTGCGGATGCAGATTTTTTGACATGATGCGGGTTTCGATGGCTCATATTCTCTCAATTTTTTTTAAACAAGCTTTGTTTGTTGCAGTTGTTGCATATTTTACAATGAACCAAATCCTGGTCATGTTCATCGTGTTTCACTTTGTGTCGGTGGTGACATTGTGAATTCACTTGTCCAATATACAACTGCACAAAACTCGTATAACATACAATACTCACTGTAGAGATATACACACACAATAACGGTAGTAAAAAACTGCAATGTTCATTCGATAAGCGCAAGTAAACAAGTTATGATTGATTTACGAGATACAAATGATAAACAATAACAAACGCATCGGATATACCGAAATCCGTGTCCGAAATCTTCACCCCTATTCATCAATCACAAATCTATAAAATGGCACAAGTAAAATAAAATTAGAAAACTCAGGCCAAATAATAAAAAATTGTAGAGGAGTGAGACAGGGCGACCCGCTATCCCCGAAAATTTTCATATCGGTACTACATACCAAACATAATGAAAGACCTACCCTGGACAGAAAAAGGCATAAAAATAGGAACGAAACACCTTCACCATCTACGGTTTGTGGACGACGTCATACTGGTCTCGGAAGACGCCACAGAATTACAAACGATGATAGAAGAGCTCGATGCAGTTAGCACAGATATTGGCCTGGAGATGACCATCCCAAAAACAAAGGTAATGACTAACCACTGCAAAAAACCAATAACTGTAAATAACACAACCGTGGACTACATAGACGATTACATCTACCTTGGCAAGCATCTTTTCGAAAAGACAACCATATTGAAGAGCTAGACAGACGCATTGCAATCAACTGGAAGAAGTACTGGGCCTACAAACAGGTAATGAAATCAAACATGAAGTTACAATATTGAAAAAGAAAGTGATGGACTCATGCCTCCTACCCTGCCATACGTACGGATGCCAAACGTGGATAATTATTTGACTCCACAACCAGCAGAAAAATTGCAACGTGTCAAAGAGCGCTAGAACGTAGTTCCTTTAATATAAAACTAAAAGACAGAGTACGACACAATTTAATAAGGAAAAAAACTCAAGTTATAGACGCTCTAACGTTCGCCAGAAGTCTAAAATGGAGATGGGCAGGACATGTGGCACGTTATACAGATGATAGATGGACGAAGACAGTGACATTATGGAGAGGCCCTCACGGATATAGATGTAGAGGTAGACCGGAAGTGAGATGGAAAGACGAAGTCGAGGCAATCGTAGGAAAAGACTGGCCAGATGTAGCCAAAAATCGAGAAAATTGGCATTCTTTGGAGGAGACCTTTACCCGAAAAGGGGTCCAATTAGCGTAATCACTATTATTATTCCATTATTATAACCACTTTTTGTTCTTCCGCGACTGAATAAAACATACACTCGTAATTCATTTGTATACCGTTCCACTAACAATTATAATAGAGAATTTACAGACATAGATCTTTTTAACAATTCTCTTAATAGCCTTAAACAAAAACTTAAAAGTAGATATATACCTATCACATAATTTAAACTCAAATTTACTTTATCCACGAAGGTACTTATTTTCAGTGCAGCTTGATTTACAGAGTAAAGTTTTCGCTTTGTTTTGTGAATTAGGCTGCATTGAACATTTCAGTTCTCATACAAAAAAATAATATAAATGTATTTGTTGCACGTTTTTCCTTGTCAGGAGTTTATTGTATATATTTTAAGACACATCGTCGGCACTATAGGTCTGTTGTAAGGAACCAATTTCTAATAATATTGTTTGTAAATACATGACTGTTTGTTGCCAAAATAAAATAAAATAAAAAATAAAATAAATTATTGTATTGTACAACGGGCTGGTGTCCGCAACTCCACGTCAAAGGTTAAATTAAATTAAAAGGTTTTTTTTTAATTTATATTTATTATTCATCAATGTGCTGACACACGTCACTCGCAAGCCCATTTTTCTTGTCGCGATATGCGCTGCATCCGCATCCGCATGAACATCTGCATTGATTATTGCGGATGTTAATGTAGATGCGGATGTCTAAACGATGCGAGTGCTCCGCATTAGCGGATGCGGATGCGAATATCCGCTACATCCTATGAACCGCCGATAATACACAAGCAAATGTATTCGAAACGATAGCAAATATAAGAGTCGTCACCCGTGTTCCGGGTGGGTCGACCCATTACCGGGTCCATGGGTTATTTTACCTACTTAACCGTAGTCCATAGCATTAGGGATTGTTTCAGATTCAGATAACTTTATTTGCGCAAACATTAGTGTACATACAATTATAAAGAAACAAATGCATGCAAGGTGTCAGAAAAAGAGTTCACTGGTGATGGACTTCTGAATATATTGATAGAAAATACAAATCCATAATAACAGGATATCATATCCCACCGGGACCACGGGTAACGAGTGACTGCATAATTTGAGGACAGGTTTATTGGTTTTTATTTACCAACTACCAGGAGGTCAGAACCATAAAGGAGGTATATTATAGTTTTAAAATAGGATCTCATAATCAATCCATGTACATTTCGATTATCATGTAGTATGCATTAAAGATAATACGAGTACTTCTTCATGATTCTGGCGTCGTAGTTTGTGAGACTTCACTATCCTTATTTACGTTTGTTTCCGTTCAGTTACACCATGTTGTGTTATGTATTGGAAAAAAATATCCCGACAAGTAACACTGTAACGAATGCCACGTTTTTTTTTACCCATTAATTAATACTGCAACTCAACAATACGCTGTATTCCCGTAAGTAACACATTTTTTAGTTATATTATTGTTAAAATAGACCCAGACATAATACAAAGATTACCCCATCGCGTATCTCTCTCTAAAAGAAAGCAAAGAAAAGTATAAGATGAGAAACAAGGATAGTGAAGCTTCACAATTTTCGTCACGACGTAGTGGGAAGGGGGGCCTTACGAGAAGGTGTATTGTAGATTGTAGGCAATCATTTGACGGGTTAAATATTGTGTGTGTCTCAATAGTCCTTTGCGCCCAAAATCCGTAGGACGGCAATCTGATACAACCGGAGACAGAGAATGCTATGGACCATCGGGTTTATACGTGCTTGCCGAGGTATGACACTACCAACTTTCTGACTCCGGCATGCTACTGAATCCGGACAAAGTACCCAATAACACTACCTGTGCCCGCCCCCAGAAGTAGAACTCAAGACAAACAAGGCCGATCCACTACATTTTCAAGAATTCTTTAAAATAGTGTGAAATATCCTTTAAAATATCGATGTCGCTACGAATACAGGCAATTGGTAGAAGTTATCATTACTCATATATATTATTTTGCTGATTTCACAGTGCGAGCCCATTCCGGGACGGTTCAGACTGGAGGCGGATAGGCGTCACTGACAACTGTCAACACCTGTCAGTGATCCTAAACAGACAACAGGGCCGCGACACAAGCTTCACTAATTTAGAGGTGAGCTACACTATAATACACAGTGACAGCAGTAGATAACCATGACTGGCAACTGTAAAGTTCCCACAGCTGGGTTTAGGCCTCTCTTTGATTGAGCCAATCTCTTCTTGTGCCAGACATGACTCGATCACAGCTTAACTCAACCTGTCACCACCGCGCCTTGCTAGGTGTCCAGCCCAACTCCAATTGAGTTCCATTACGCGTCTTCTAATGCCGAAGATCTTTGTACGTCTCTAAATTTCGACTTTAGAAAGAAAGAAAGAAACATTTATTTGGCTTATGCCGCCAGTGCACACAACATAACAAAAAATAGGAATAAATAAAAATAAATTTGAAAATAAAATAAAAAACTTAAAACTAAACAATAAAAGGTAACTAAAGAAACTTAAACTGTACCGAAAACAAAAGAGATAAAAAAATAGTGTGTCTCACGGCTGCGCCAAAAAGGCCCAGTTCAGCAAACTGCCGAGCAGCTAGTGCCCGACGCTGGTTTTCAACTGGACCTGATGTAGGTGATGTCACGGACATAAAACAGTTTTGTGGTGTGAGTGTTCAAATTATATTTGTGACTGTGTGAATAGATACTTAAATAAAATAATTGTGTGTAGAATAATAACATATAAACTACTTGAGAATAAAACGAAAACGGAAAGTGCAAGACAAAGCAAACAGCCTAAAGTAACTAAATAAATGAGACGGACGCATTAGACATTAGACGCATAATATTATGACATCAATCCGTACACTTCGTCGCTCAATATGCTGCAAGCAGCCGAGCGCGATGGAGTGATAATGGAATAGAATTAACAAAATGAGAGGTGAACGGAAAAGTTTGCAAATGCGCTGGCCATTGCGTGGGTATTTAGATAAGTACGGCAAAAACATTGTGTTTAAAATCCGCTATTAATACTTTTGTGCAGTCGACAAAGATATTGAACCGTGAACAAGCTAATAAGATATAGTTATGAGTGTTTGTACATCATATAATTGAGACATTAAGTGCGACCATGTCCAACTTCCGTTGCGATTCTATCAGATACTGCCGTAGACGTCTTCTGAATGAGTGAATGGTGCTGATAATTCTAATTGGTGGTGGCAGGTTATTCCATATTTTGGAAGCCGCATAGCGAAAACTACCCCTGAAGGCTGCTGTATTATGAGACTGGGTCGAAAGTTGTTGCGAGCATTGCCTTCTCCCACATTCACGTCTACTAGTTAACCAACTTAGCTTATTGTACAAATAGTCTGGTTTTTTATATTTAACCACACCGAACAGGAGGCAAGCCAAGTGTAGTTTCCGTCTGGACTTCATTTTTAGTGAGAAATGCTTGTTTAGGAAAGGTGTTACGTGACTTCGCCGGGGAATGTTGTAGCAAAACCGCGCGCAAGCATTTTGTACTTTAGAACTCGGCCTACCAGTTAGCTGCTATAAATATTAAGACTTTTTGCTTATCTTTAAATTGTATAGGGTGTTTTTTTAGAGGAGAACTTAAAATTGAAAATAACAGAAAACTGATTTTAATATCAATAAAATTGGCTTTATTTGAATGATAATTTTACGCAATATAAGTTTGAATATGATTTTGGGTATGTAGCCAGTAGCCATCATGTGTGCATATAATAGTACATTATGGTACAAGTGTGTAATGTTGGTGATTACCGCCGAGGCGCTATTGAGAACCGAGCGGTCAGGCGAGGTTCTTAAGAGAGCCGAGACGGTAATCATCAACACACACGTGTATCATACGACGTTTTTCAACACACTTGAGAATAAAATAATACTAAAAATAACTATAATTTCAACAGTGAAAACGAGTTGTGAATTTTTTTTCGCAATGGCGGGAATAATTCATCAGTTTTCCTATGCGCGCGCATCTAACAATGGCGATAGACTAAAAGAATGAGGTTCCTTTTTTTTTTTTTTTGGCTTTTAGCGGATAGCGTTTTAGCCACGTACGAAATGGGGAATTCGAAGTTTTATTATTAAAAAAAAAGTAAAAAAAAAAAGAAAACAAAAGTTGCATTTGAGTGAAAGTTTTATTTATTAAAAACTTATAGGTAAGTTGAAATTATCTATGTAGATACGAAGTTGTATGAAATGAGCAAGCAATAGGTACATTAATTTATTTGTATTATTGAACACGATCTTTTTTGTATCGAAACTTTTTTAAGAACAAAGCAATTCAACCAATAAAATAAAAAAAAAACCCTATAACTCACTTGTGAATAATAGCAATGAAAAAGTCACAGTTTGATTACAGGTGTCATTATGTGCCTAATTGCGGTGAAATTAGAGCCACTTTATGAGCAAGTGTGTTGAAAAATGCATTTTACGTGTTTTATTTCAATTTCAAGACCCATCCCTGCTTCCTACAGTGCCACCTTTAGGGTAATCCAAACCTATCTTTTATTTACAACCTGTTTTTTTGGCATTCTTTGGCTGGCTCCACGTGAAGTACCCGGTTACTTCGCTTATTGATTAATAATTTATTTAATTAAACTGGCAAAGTTATTAGAAATATCATATACTGTTCTTGATCTATCTACACTTCTACAGGCTTGCTAGACCTCAAAAAACAATCACAAATACGTGGAAACGACGTGTGGTTTTTGCTGCTGATCCCATAGTGTTTTTTTTTTTTAAATAAACCTTTTTTATATCCTTAAATGTTGTTCAGATATACAACTCAGAGTTGTGCGGCAAAGGGCCCGAGTCTTGTGGGCAGTCGCCCCGGCAGCGGGATCAGTTCAGCCCGATGTTCAACAGCGGCGAGCTGCGCCACTCGCTGAAGCTCGGCTCCGTGTACGACAGCCGCTGTGGCGCCACCACCTTCCAGGACTACTGGGTCACCGTCGACTATATTTATTTTAGGTAAATTGTAATAAGCCAAGTCAGAGAGTCCCCATGGGTCGCATAAAACTCTGATACCAGCAGTACAAGTACGTAGGAATCGATAGGACTCGATTTATCTTGTGGTTAGTACTGCAGGCACTAACCACAAGATAAAGAAAGAAAAGTAAATTGTAAAATTATAAAGTGTAAGCGACACGAAGGGGGAACTGCCTTGTTGTTCTTGTGGTCGTAAGTGTGACCGCTGACCATGAGGACCTGGGATCAATTCCTAAGTCGGGCAAAGTGTTATTGGTTGGTTTTAATTACAAAATGGGCCTGCTCTTGAGCTCGATCACGCCTGGTGGAAAGCGATGGATGAGATCTATAATGGAACGAGCGACCGGTTGACAGCAATCGGCTGTTAAGCGGTAGATTACTTGTCCATGTTCACTTGGGAGCATAGCAGTTGAGTTTGAGCACCCGTCAAGTGAAGACGTGTTATACTCAGAACAGTGCAATCAGTACTAATAAAGTGATTATAAATTTATACAAAATTTGCTTCTCTCGACATCCGTATAGTCATCATCTGCCTTTTCCCAACAATATTGGGGTCGGCTTCCAGTCACACCGGATGCAGCTGAATAACAGTATTTTACATGGAGCGACTGCCTATCTGACCTCCACAATCCAGTTAGTACTGGGTAATACGATACTCCTTGGTAAGACTGGTTGTCAGACTTTGGGCCACTGACTACCTGTTACGATTGTCAAAGATCTGCAAATGACAGCCGGGTCCAGCGGCTTAACGTGCTTTCCGAGGCACGAAGGAAACCCGGTAAAGATCGACCCGAGCAGCTGTTATTATTAGCCACGGGCTCCTAGTATAGTGGATTATAATAAGAGTTTTCTTTTCAGTTGCCGCAGTTCACTAAGACTGGTAGAACGGCTGCGGTTGCCCACTGAAGCAGAGTGCGAAGTCCTAGGGCGCCTGCCCAACCACGTGTATGGCTCCGATCACCTCGCGCTGGCGGCCGCCTTCGAGCTCAAACCTTACTGGTCCACCTTATAACAGACACAAGACACTTCGGTAGACACTCCGGTACCTTTCACACTTGCAGCGCCGCCCCCTCTACGAGGTGAGGGGCGCCCTTATCATGTATGCACCCATTGACTGGTAATATCGAACGACTTGGCTTAACGAATTTAATAGACAAATGTACTTATGACAAGACCCAGTACACAGCAAGAGCATTCATATCTATACACTATTAGCAAACTCCAAACGATTATATCGACAAGGGACCTTTTGTATTTTCTGTAGCATGTAACTGTTTGAATAGAAAATAAATAGATATAAATACAGTAGGAGGAAATCATTTTTAAAGGTTTCCAAGTGTATACATATTAGTGCTCGCCTGGTCGCGGTTACTATAAGGATTTCTTTGTTGGAACAGGATAAATAGTTTAATTAATCAATCGCAATTTTCTTGCTGTTGATGATGACTGTCTAATATCGAAAAGTAATTATTGTCCTGTTATCAACACATGTAGAACGTAATAGGACTTGATTCTTGATGACTTTTTTGATATACTTGTTAAAAGTGTCTTGCAACACAGCAGTGTGCGTGGAGCTCCCTAGTGTTAGTAGTACGATACACGCTTATTGTTCACTTGTTTCCATATCCGGTGCCAAGATTACCGTTTCGTTTTGACACTCACAATGTAACGCAAAATACGGCCCGCATCTGTGAGTTCTCTGACACCCTCTCTCTCTCTCTCTGCTGTCTGGTAACGGGTTAAACTGGGCGAAGAGACGCAGGGGTGAGTCAATACTTAACTTTAAAAGGGATTTTAATGTCGAATTAATGTGATATGTTACCACTATCAGTTTTATTTACTTACTTAATTATTTAGGGAGCTTGTTGGCAACATCAGCTGTTGTGTATCGTACAGCAACCCCGCTGCGCTCTAACTGCGAGGCCTACACGTACAAGCCATATTCCTAGGTGCTTCGAATATTCTTATAGATTTTGCTAGCTAATATACGAGAATTACAGTTTCATGCATAATACCTAATTATTACAATAATTCATAGCCAATTTTACAGTTTTAACCGAAAACTGAATGTCGTGTTGTAGTATTTTAGTAGTCTCACAGAAATAAATTAATGAATGTTAGTCTAAATATAATATAATTTTGTTTAAACTGCAGAAAATAATTGTATATTTCTACATCGAGGCTATGATGGTGAAGGAGCGATTACCCTTTTTTTTTTTTTTTTTTTTTTTTTTTTTTTAGGATGGGAAATCATCAAATGACTTCTCCCACTCTGGGCGGAGCGGGAGGGAGTGTCAGACTCTTACTGACTAAAACCCATCCATGTTCCTTCCTCGCCCTTTACGTTCCGGGGCCGCGGTATCTCTTTCGAACAGTCCCGCAAAGGAGCGATTACCCTGCGACCTAACCAAAGAGGTTGGTTGGGCATCTATGCGATACACGTTCATGTGTACCACACATGAACGTGTATCGTATATTTGTTCATTTAAAAAATATGAAAGCGAGAGCGCTTTATTTTGTTCGGCGAACTACACGCCAACAGGGTCCTGTTGGCGTGTAGTTCGCCGAACAAAATAAAGGGCGGTCGCGGGTTCGTTCAGGGATCGCTTCGGTTAAGACGTGGCCTTAACCGTATTATATATAATCTTTAATATTATTTTAAATGAATAAATAACGATAACAAGAAATTATGATAGCACATGCTTATTTTGTTCGAAAAAAATAATTAAAACATTCATAAATGTCATAAATTCAAATAAAAATAGGTAATTTAGTTCGCACGATATAACTTGGAACTTTTAGTACTTGTCAGTAGTCATACAAGCTGAATTGGATGATCATCAATCAACGTTTTATTAATATTGTAATATAATCTTGTAATACGAGCAGGCGTGGAGTAGTGTGTTTCTTTTGTAACTATGTTATTAGCTTTGAAAGCTGTAGTTGGTATTTTAGTGTAATTAATTTCAACTTGTGTCTTCCTACAAATATGCAATACTTTCACGATTAAAATGTATGGAAAAGCAGCTATTTTGATTACTTACAGTTAATTTTTTTTTAATGATGTACAGTCAACAAAAGAGTTAGGTACGCAGGCTAGCAATCTTCATACTTAAGCAAAAGGGTTAATAAAAAATGGTTCCAAATACGTTCAGTAGTTTCTGCTTGAAAGAATAACAAAAATCGATCCTTACAAAATTTCGCATTTATAATGGTAGTAAGAGGCTATCGAGAGTATATATAGAGAGTATCCAAGTCTTTTGTCGACTGATACGTGGGAACCGTCAGTACGTCAGTGTCCGGTCCGCCGCGTGCAATCGTTACTATACTCATTTGGGCTCAGCGTTATCTCAGCCACTGTACCTCAACTGTCAAACTGCTAGTGCATAATTGCATACATAATTCGGAAATATGTCTAAGCATTAGCACCAGCCAAGAAACGCTTCTGGACCTCGTGTTTAAATATTCAGACGTTTTCATGAATGGGTTTCTTCACAAAACGTTTGTTGTTCAAGCTATCATTGTTTTCCGCTGTGAAAAAGAGATAGCGGCATCTCTCTCACGTGAGTTATTAATCTGTATTATAACGTTTGCCATAGACTAGGTACCGGCGCTGACCCGCTGAAGTGCACCACAGAGCGGTTGTCACTTGCCAAACGTCCACGTTTTCTATTTTAATCTCTCTTCTATCTACTCGCACCTGAGAGAGAGAGAGAGAGAGACAGAGAGAGAGAGGGAGGGGGATGAGAGATGGATGTTTACTAATTTTTATTGAACTACCACAATTTCGATATATCTTGGGTATTGACGACCCCGCTGTGTTGCGCTCAGGTCTACGCGGATCTTAGCAGATGCACGAAGAAACTTTGAAATAATATGCTCTGTTCATAAAGTCATGTCCACGTAATTGTTGTAATATATTGCTTTATTTTATTTTATAGATTTTTAATGTGATGGAAAGAATAAATGGTTATTTTATAATACTAGGCTTTTACTTGTACCAGTACATTTTTCCAACCTATAAAACACATTTTATTTATACACAAAATACACACACTAAATCTCTGATGTCCGTGACTACTACCAACGCCAACCGCTTCCATATTTGGTCAATAATTTGTACTCAATGGGTACCAATTAGTACCCGAACAATAAAATTGGTACCTTAGCAGTTTTCGAGAAAATCGACTTTGAAGGTGGTCCGGCGGTAGTCACGATCCCTTCAGCAGGACTACCATGAGCGCCGAAAAATGGGGCATTATACAGGTATTCTAAGTATACAAATAATTTGTACCCATAAAATGTGATTCATTTCGTAAAAAAAAAAACAGAACTGAAACATTTGTATTTACCGAGAAATCAACGATGATAACTTCGTGCGCTCGTTCAGCAGGACCACAAATTTGAATGTTAATTCCAAGTTTCAGGCACTTGTCGCTTTCCTCACACCTACATAGAAAATTTGTACCCAGGAACATAAAATTAGTGCCCAAAATTCAAAATGCGTTCCTCAGTAGTTTACGAGATATACCATGCCATTGGTGGGGTGGCGGTAGTCACGGTGTTAAATTTTTATTTCAAGATTTCCCTATTAAAAACTGTGATTTCTTCCCAAATTGATACAAAAATTTGTACCCATAAAGAAGTTATAGTGACCAAAAATTCAGATTCCCAAGTGTTGTATTTTAAGAGAAATTAGCTTTCATTACTTTTCCATACTAAGGGCCGGTATTTCAATAGTGACTTATCTCGAAGTGATCCAGGATTAAATTTAAGAACGACTTATGTGTATTTCAATATTGGATTAAAGTTAAGCGGCAAATAAAGTCCACCCTAACTAGCCTTAATCTAAGTGACAGATTTCTGTCGCTTAAGTTCCGATCTGAGATTAGCGTGTGTCAACCTCAAAAGAAAGTTGCTTTATGGTTAATAATTCTGACCCGCAAAAAGGTTTTTATGCCGCATAAAGAATATTTTGTAAGTTGATAAAATGATAAAAAAGGCTGTGAGGAACCTATGTACCTAAATGTAGGTACAGACATTCTTGAGAAAAATTATCTCGTAGTAGGCCATTTGATTTGGTCTCATAACTGTTCCAGCACAACGTATGCTGTACGTTTCGTTAAACGAAATCGGTCGTAAAATTCACCGTCATTCCATTTCTGGAAATTAGTCTCTCATGTTCTATAAATTCGTATACGTCGCGGGGTCGTTGAATAATTGATAAATTCAATCATATCTTAATCATCACTGCTCGAGCTAAAAGTATAGTTACTGCACAAAAAACCGGCCAAGAGCGTGTCGGGCCACGCTCACTGTAGGGTTCCGTAGCTTCCCAGACCATTAAAAATACCAACATTTTTCGTCAGCAAAAATAACTTTGTTTTTCATAGTATTTGTATGAAAAACAAAGTTATCATTTGCGTTTTTTTGAAAAAGTGCTATATAACTCAAAAACTATTCAACTCATCAAGTTGAAAATAATTTTCCTAGAAAGTTCATATAAAGGTCTACTTCTGTGATTTTTTTCATATTTTTTAAACTTATGGTTCAAAAGTTAGAGGGGGGGGGGACACATTGTTTTTGACTTTCGGAGCGATTATTTCCTAAAATATTAATATTATCAAAAAATGATTTTAGAAAACCCCTATTCATTTTTAAATACCTATCCAACAATATATCACACGTCAGGGTCAAAATTAAAAAAAAAATCGCTCCCCACTTTACGTCTGGGGGAGGTACCCTAATAAAAATGTTTTTTTAAATTTTTATTTTTGCACTTTGTCGGCATGATTGATATACATATTGGTACCAAATTTCAGCTTTCTGGTGCTAACGGTCACTGAGATTATCCGCGGACAGACAGACAGACATGGCGAAACTATAAGGGTTCCGTTTTTTGCCATTTGGCTACGGAACCCTAAAAACATATTAGAGTTGAGTAATTGCCAAGTTGTAAAATCGTAGAGAAAGAGCGAAAACGGTAGGCAGGTACTTACGTGATACTACTCAAATTACTCAATTGTTCAGACAACTCAACAATGTCGTGAACTTAAAACTTTTTTCTTCGAACTTTTTAAAACTTGAAAAAAATAAACAATGTAGTAGGATATAAGTTCCTTGGTAGGATGACAACAGAAACCACACTCAAATGACATATTCTGTTTATTAAGTTGCAATATTGCGATTTATCCTAGATTAGTTAAGGCGAGGAAGATCCAGATTGAAATACACTTCTGTCTTCTAAAAATGACACTTAGCTTAAATGCAGGACTTAACTTAAGCAATAAGTTAAGGTGACATTGAAATACCGGCCCTTAATCTCCGCGTAAAACCCGACCAAATTAAGTTGTCATTGTCAATATACTGAAACAGTCCGTATTCTGAAACAGCCAAGGACCTTGGTGTCTTAATTGACAGCAACCTTTCTTGGCTAGCTCAAGTGAATGAATGAGGTTAGTCTTAAGGTTCACTTTTCTTTTCACTCGTTCAAATCCTTACAGAGCTTCTTGCCGTTCATTTAGCTCAAACTCTGATTCAGCCGATCATTGATTACGCTGATGCCTGCTATTTGGATGCGAGGAGCTGTAAAATAAGCTTGAGCGCTTACAAAACCTTTGTATTCGTTTTCTGTATGGTCTGAGGAAATATGACCATGTTTCTTACTTCCGCAAGGAGCTCAAGGGGCTCCCTATCCGTCTTCGCAGGAACACTCGGATATTATGCCTCCTTTACAACATGATTTATAACGCTGCAAATCCCAGTTAACTACGCGATCGTTTTTCCTTAACCCACCCTTCTGATGCTTTCTGTAGACCTCAGACATCATCATCTTAATTTCCCATCCCATAAAACTGAACGGTATTCCTACTCCTCTGTTCACGCAGTACGTTTGTGGAACTCACTTCTGCCTAACATTCGAGATCCTAAAACTTTATTTCTCTTTAAAAAGCAAGTCAAAGAGCATTGCCTCTCTTCTATACAGTAATATTCTACGTACATACTCGTACATAAAAGAAAGTCGTGTTAGTACACTATTTATAACTGAAGAACGGCTGAACTGATTTGGCTGAAAATTGGTGGGGAGGTAGCTTAGAATCAGGAGACGGCAATAGGATACTTTTTTTTTTACTTTTTTGTAGGTAGGTAGCTGTAGTTGGGTATCCGGGGGGGGGGGACAGTTGGGATTTATCCCCCCCCCCCCGAAATCTGGAAAACAAACGGGATCATAACCACTGCGAAGTACGTAAATTATAGTACTAACAGTGATTACAGCGATTTTTTACGCAGTTCCATGGGTGCCGGCCACAGGGTGCCAGGTGCCGTAACGGAAAATAAAATACGTAGAAAAATCAACCATCAGAACCAGAAAGCAAAAATTTTCGAGCTCGTTTCGCTCGCTGGTACTCCTATTTTCTGTCTAGGTGTTCCTAATAACAAAATTAACTTAATTTATCACAAAATATACGAGCGTGCTTAGACATACGATGTCCTTTGCGTTCATAAGCTTTCCAAAGTCAAAGTCAAAATAATTTATTTGCAGTAAATGTGGTACAAAAGGTGGTAAAAAACTTGTAGTGCGATTTTGCCATAAAAATAGCATGCAAATATTATAATAAACACAAACTATAAACCTGTTTCTAATTTTAATTAACTAGACACAAAACAACAAAAATAACAATTATGTATAATTATACCTACTTATTACAAAAGAACTTTTAACATATTAAAGTCTCTAAGATATTCGAGACACACCATTTCCGGAGCACATCGACATACTACAGGAATATATATCAATCAATCAATCAATCATATAATTTATTGTGGATCATAGGTAGGTACATAATACAGGTCTTCAAATAGATTGTGATCAGCTATGTCCCGCCCATTGGGCATACAATAGTTAATTAAGTACATTAAAATTTACATACATTAAGAATAGATTATTACATTATTGATACAAATTATTGAAATGTCACATAGAATATAATAAAGATAATTAACAATAGGTACGAGTAGGTGCACATCAATGGGCTACTAAACGCATCATGACTGAGCGAGACTGTATTGGAGTAAAGATTTGTCTAATAGGAAGTCATTTATAGAGTAGTAGCATTTGTTTACTAGCAGATCATGGAGATTCTTTTTAAATTTTGTTATGTCTGGAATTGTTCTAATAGGCCCCGGGATATTATTAAAGATGCGTGAAGCTGTACAAAAGATGCTTTCTTTCATTAAATTAGACTTGCTAGCTACTGTGCGCAATTGGTCCTTACGCCGTATACGAGTGTAGTATTCGTACAACTCAATATTATTTTTGACAAATATTGCGGTTTTAAATATATAGAGACAGGGTAGTGTTAAAATTTTTGTCTTTTTAAAAAGTGGCTCACATGAGTCGGTTTGATGTTTGTTAAATATGGCTCTGATGCAACGTTTTTGAGCAATGAAAGCACGCTTCTTATCTGTACTGTTGCCCCAAAATATTACACCGTATCTGGGGGTGGAGCTTACGTATCCGTGGTAAGCCGTTAGTAAAGTAGATTGACTTGCTATTTTCCTTAGTCTGTTAAGTGCATATGAAAACTGTTCCAACTTTTTGCATACATGGTCAATATGTAATTTCCAATTGAGTTTGTTGTCGATATGGAGCCCTAAAAATTTTGTTACTTCAGTTTCTCCTATGTCGTTATCTAGGTAACAGATTTTGAGAGCACCTGTACGACTAGTTCGTATTTTAAAATTCATTATTTTAGTTTTGTCAATGTTAATCATTCATTATTCGTTTTAAGCCAGTCTATAATTAATAATATTGTTTGATTAATGTCAGATTCTAAATTAATTGTATCGTCATTAGCAAATAGAACAGTGCTATCATCAGCGAATAGTGTTACGTCATGTTTTGTTACCGAAGGCATGTCATTTATATAAATAAGGAAGAATAAAGGACCCATAATACTCCCTTGCGGAACACCAAATTTAGCAGTTCCAGTTTCTGAAACATATATTTGTTCTGTTTTAGTAGTTGGATTTATCCTCCTTACTTCTGTGAACTGTTGTCTGCCGTTAAGGTATGATTCTATAAGTTTGTATACATTACCTCTCACTCCATACGCATACATCTTTCTTAAGAGGATCTTGTGGTCAACTCGGTCAAAAGCCTTCGACATATCCATATATAACGCAACAGCCGGCAGCCCTTTGTCCAGGTTAGATATAACCTTACGTAGAAAGTTATATATTGCCATATTAACGGATTTGTTTTTCCTGAAACCATATTGGCTGGATGTTAGAATATTTTGTGTTTCAAAGAAAGTATAGAGACAATTAAACATCACCTTTTCAACAATTTTTCCAAAAATAGGTATCAATGCTATGGGCCTATAGTTACTCATATTTGTTTTATCTCCTTTTTTAAATACTGGCTTTATAATAGATATTTTTAGTTTGTCAGGGAAGATGCCTTCTTCTATACATAAATTGACAATGAAGCTTAGTGGTTCAGATATAATATGTGCTACATCTTTAACAATATTTGTCGTAATGTTATCGTAACCAGCACTGTTTTTATTTTTTAGACCAAGTATTATTTTATTAATGTCATCAGGGATAGTCGGTGTCATAAAAATTGAATTAGAATTATTAGTCAGTTTAGGGGAGGGTTTCTGGGGTACACTATTATTATTATTATTAATGTCAAGAAAGAATTAGTTATATGAGTTCGCGATAACTTTAGGATTATTTGTTATTTTGTCACCTATAATTATTTGATTTACGCCTTCATTTGGATAATTAGTTTTGATCTTATTAATGACTTTCCAAGTAGCTTTGTTCTTATTCTTGGCAGACTTAATAAAGAAGTCATTTTGAGATTTTTTTGTCAGCCTGATTATAGTTTTAAACCTCATTGCATAAGTTTTGAATGTAGTTTTGGTGACTTGGTTTGGATTATTCCTATATTGCCACAGTAGTTGGCATTTACGTTTGCTGCATATTTTAACGCCACGTGAGATCCATTTCGGTCTAGATCTGTTATGTACCTACCCTGATTTTCTTTACAGGAAAACAAAGATCGTACAACATGATGAAATTATCATAGAATTTGTTGTAGGCACTATTCGCATCTGTACAACTATAGACGTCACTATTAGTTAGTTGTTTTAGATATTTTATAAATATTGCTCTGTTATCTTGTGAGTAATCCCGTTTTAACACATACCAATATTTTAAGAGGCAGGTCTTTTTGACCGGAACCTTTATGATTTGCGCATTATGGTCTGATAGTGCTAATTCCTTGATAGTGCCTTTGCATGCTCTTATGTTATGGGCTATGTTGTCTATGCACGTTTTACTAGCAAATCGCGTTACTTGTTTGAATGTTAGTTTCAAATTATATCTAGTTAATAGTTCTATAAATTCACTGGAGAGCTTATTGTGCTTCAAAGTATCTATGTTGAAGTCTCCGCATAGTACAATCTTTTTACCATTTAAACATAACTCACTTAAGTCCGACCCAAAACAAGTTTCTAACTCGTTCAATGATTTTTTTGCATCAGTAGGACAAACACGGCATAGTGGGGACACAGAACCACGCGGCCGGCCTGTGCTCCGACCGACTGATAACACAATGTTTTTACATCCACCCACACCGCAAGAAATAAATAATATAATAAAACATCTTAAAGGCAAATATAGCCACGGATTAGATGACTTACCCCCTATATTAATAAAATCGTGTGCTGATGAACTGACATTACCATTTTACCTTCTAATCTATCAATCTTTTTCTGAAGGAATATTCCCAGATGCGTTAAAAAAATCAATTATAAAGCCTATTCACAAGAAAAACTCGAAGTCAGACCCAAATAATTACCGTCCAATTGCACTACTACCGACATCATCCAAAATCTTTGAGAAAGCAATGTGCAAACGCGTTTATAATTTCTGCGAAAAATTTAATATTTTTGACGAATCTCAAAATGGTTTTCGGAAAAATAGATCCACAACTTTAGCGACATATAAATTTACACAAAAAATATTGGACATTTTAAATAGTAAAAAATACGCGATTGGAATCTTACTTGACATGACAAAGGCTTACGATAAGGTACTATACAATATTCTACTTGACAAACTATACGGAATCGGTGTTAGAGGAATAACTCATAAATGGTTCTCATCCTACCTACAAAACCGAGAACAATTCGTGGAAATTGACTATTGGGATCATGACACTGGGGAACTCAGACAAATACGTTCAAATGCGCTTTGTGTTAAAAATTCAATTCCTCAAGGTAGTGTGACCGGGTGCTTATTATTCTTGATTTATGTTAACGATCTCCCCAAAATTATGACGGAATCGTGCGTTCTGTTCGCTGATGACATCTCAATATTGACTTCCTGTAATGACTCTCGACGCCTACATGACACATTAAATAATATTATGTTAAATATAGAAAATTGGATGAAAGACCATAATTTAGAAATAAACTTCTCTAAAACCAAAATAATGCAATTTAGGCCTTATCAAAAAAAATCACTAGATATAAATTTTGCGTTTGAAGGTGTCAAAGTGGAAAGTGTAGATACTTTTACCTTATTAGGTCTGGACTTAGATATTCACATGACGTGGAAAGCACACATTCAAAAAATCAAATCAAAATTATCTAGTTTTATATACGCACTACGTGAGCTCAAAAAATCAACAGATCTAAAAACAGCCTTAGCCACTTACTACGCTTACGCTTATGCATGGCTTAAGTATGGAATTATTCTTTGGGGAAATAGTGTTGATATAAATGAGTTGTTTATCTTGCAGAAAAAATGTGTAAGGATATTAGTTCATATTGAAAATGATGAAAGTTGTAGACCACATTTTAAGAAACTGGACATTCTAACTTTGACATCCATTTATATTCTAGAAATTTGTAAATTTGTGAGACAGTATCCAAACTTTTTTATTAAAATCTCTGACCAGCCTCGTCGATACGCACCACGTTCACGATTCGTAAACACGCTCGTACTACCCCAATCAAAACTAAAATTACACAGCACTAGCCCTTATGTGACATCAATAAAAATATATAACAAGATTCCTTATGTCATCAGAATGGAAGAGAATGACAAAATATTTATAAAGCGAGTCAGAAACTTATTAATTAAAAATTGCTATTATTCATTGAATGATTTCTTTAACGATGATTTCAAACTGGATTGACCTTTTCTACCTTTTACTTATTTATTGAATTTTGCTTTTTGTATTATTGACATTTTGTATTTAATTCATATTATCTTTTAACATGATTGTATTCTGATTATTATTTTAATGGCATGATGTATTTGACTTTAATTTAATTTTGACTTTAATTTTATTGACATTTTATTTTTGATTATTAGTGCTTGTCATGACTGTATTTTGATTATTATTTTAGTGACATGGGCATTTTGACTTTAATTTATTATATTGACATTTTGTTTTTGATTGTTATCTGTTGACATGATGGTAATTCGATTATTTTTGTAATGGCCTGATGAATTTCCGACTCTAATTTTATTTATTCGATTTTATTCTATTTTTTTTTATTTTATCCTTTGGCATTATTTACTTATTTGAACTTACAATTTTTTGATTAATGACGATTTTTTTCAATGCTACTTACTGTAAAATACTATAAATTGTTGTGCCCGACAGGGTCCATGTGAACTGTATTCTAACTATAAGATCTTGTAAAACACATGTGATATGCAATAAATAATTGAATTGAATTGAATTGAATTGAATTGAATATTTTATTCAAAGTTGTGAAAAAGCTGCCTACAGAGCCAGCAGTGTTGTTTGGAGGCCTATAGATACACATAACAATTATTTGATGGTCCAAAAGCTCGATTGCAGAGCATTCCAATGTGTTGCTTATTGAAAGCTTTGTGATGTTATGAAGAATTTTAAATTTCATATCATTTTTAATTAGTATACAGGAGCCTCCGTGTCTGCTACCTCTCATATAATAAGATGCAAGTTTAAAATTTGGAATTTTGAGATACACTTCGTCACCATCTGTCATGTTGTGTTCAGTGATACATAATATGTCAACAGAATTGTTCTGGGTAGCTGACTCGTTAATACAGACAGAAATCATTTCAGATTTATTGAGCAGACCATTAATATTTTGATGAAGGATAGTACAAATCTATAAACGAAATAAATTATTTGAGTTTGCATTATCGATATCGTTACCTTCCGATTCACCGTGTTCGTTACTAGGTTCATTTATACAGTCTGAATTAATTCTATTATGTATTATATTTTGGTAAGAATCTAAGTTAACTTGCACATATTTACTTTCAAAAGTCTTTTTAGTTTTAATTTGACACAGTTGTTCATATTGGAATGCTTTGAAATGGTAATGAATACACAATATTTCTTTTAATAATGATCGTGCAAGATTAAGAACATAATTGCGATTAGATACTTGGAGAAAATCTAGTGTAATTCATATCCAGGAACAATACATTTTTATACTTCTTACAGATAAACCGAAGCAAATAGTTAATTTTTGATTCTTTTAGAAATCTATTGTTTGGTACTTCACTTATAATAACATTTGTATTTGCAGTTGACGATAACCAGCGATGTAGATTTATGTCGATATCGTAGGGGTTTTTATCGCAGCATCCGCCCAATATAATTACGTAGTCGCTTCTTGTTAGTGTGCTGATTTCGCTCTTCATGCATTCCAAAATCTCACTCGGTGCAGCACCTGGTTTTATATAGGAAAACACGATGTACTCAGATCCAAGCAGGTTTTGTAATATGTTGCGTAGTTATAGCAAGATTATAATGAGAGACTAAACGAAAGTCAAAGTCAAAAGTCAAAATAATTTATTTGCAGTAAATGTGGTACAAAAGGTGGTAAAAAAATTTTAGTGCGATGACACATTTCGCCATAAAATAGCATGCAAATATTAATAAACACAAACTGTAATACCTGTTTCTAATTTTAATTAACTAGACACAAAACAAAACAACAAAATAACAATTATAATTGTACCTACATACCTTCTACAAAAGAACTTTTAACATATTAAAGTATTTAAGAAATTCAACAAATTGTAAGCATAATAAAATTTATTCTTTTAAATATAAAAACCTAACATCATAAAAATAGGTAATTCTCTACAATTCAATTCGATTCCCTTTATAAATTGTTTAAATGGCGTTTTGTTCGTTTTGTTTCAATAAAGGAGAAAAGAAAACCTATCAAATTGGAGGTGGATGCACAAATTTTCAAGCTCGCTGCGCTCGCTTTTCGAATCCTACTAGTACTTTTTTCCATGATGGGCTTTTTTGGATAGATCGGCCAAGTTACTACTTGAATCTAACATAGTTATCCGAATCGGAGTGCAAAAATTTTCGAGCTTTTTCGTGGAAAAGGTGCACCTCCCTGGAAAAAAAATTGCCGGCGCCCATGCAAAGTTCTCATGGTTGCCTGTCCCCTCCCCCCCGAACCAAAAGTCTGGATACGTGCTTGTTGACAGGACGTCTGTCGGGTCGGCGAGTGTATGTATATTTTTGAAGTGATAACTTGTTTAGCGGCGTTGTGCACTTTTTGGTATTATATGTAAAAAAAATTAAACTCACGTCAGGACACGTGACCTGATCGAAAATTCGTAAGACGACTTTTTGGTAAGGGTAAAAAATGTTAAACTCACGTCAGGACACGTGACCTGATCGAAAATTCGTAAGACGGCTTTTTGGTATGGGTAAAAAATGTTAAACTCACGCCAGGACACGTGACCTGATCGAAAATTCGTAAGACTGAGGGAGAGTAGGCCGCCGAGCGCGGCGCAGGGCGCGAGTGTGCGTGTGGTTTGTACGACAGCCCGCTATGCGTATCCACGGATGGTAACTGCTGATGGCTCGACCGTCTGTATACTTTTAAAATTCGTGTATATAGGGTGACTGGTAATTAGTGTACGAAACTTGATTATGTTTATGATAACACTTTTAGTATGGGACCAAACCTGAAATCGCGGTAAAAAATCAGCTGTTCAGTACATTTTGACTAGTTGAATGAACAGCTGATTTTTTTTCGCGGGTTCGGATTTGGCACCCTATGTCCCTATATAAAGTGTTTAAAATATGTAAATTGAAAAAAGGGCATCTATTAATGCTATTCATGAAAAAAGTGACGAAGAAATAGTGAAAGAAAATGAGTGAGTACTTTATAAAAATACTAGATGAATACCCGGCTTCGTTCGGGTGAAATCACTCATAATAAAAATGTAGGTACACAATGTAGGTAAATATTTCTATGGTTATTTTAATGTAATATAAATTGTCGTGTTTGTGTACGATAGCGCAATAAATGAATATTGTTTTTTAGCACATAAATGATAGTAGGTACTTTTATACTGATAATTAAAGCAATTCGTGCGAAATTATTCCCTAACCATTCCAAAATATCAAAAATGCACAACGTTCAAGTTTTCACTTCTGCTGGCACCAGAGCACTCCGGGATTGCAACCCGTTGATTTTTTTTTACTTAGCCTTCCACTCTTCTCTCCGTGCGGTTTTCTCTGGCCAATCTCTCATAAACGTTAGTCGGCATTGACATGGCCCGCATTGACATGGCCCGCTTAATCCCACTTCAACCCAGCAGTCTTGTTCCCTACAGCAGCGATTCCAGTTTTGGAGCGTATTATGGTATTACGACTCCTGTCGCTGAGCTTAATTCTTAACCCGCTTCGCTCCATCCCCTTTGGCAAACTTTGACCGAACTCAAAGTTTTGCTATTCAGTCAAGGACCAAGTTTGAGCACCACAGGTTAGGGTGGGCAGACTGCATATGTCGATGAGTTTGCGCTTCAGGGATAAAGGTAAGTCACCCATCATCAGAGATATCATGACCAGTAGGTCTTCCAGGCGTTCTTGACACGAGACGGACGATTTCTCTGTCTTGCCTGTTTTCGAAGGAAACTAGCTGGCCCAAATAAATGTACTCATTAACACAATGGATTTCTCGCCCATCTACCTCAACCCTACTTTTTGTGCTATTGGTCATCACTTTAGTCTTTGACTGATTCATCATTAGTCCAACCATAAGGCTTGCTGTGCTCAGATCTTGGAGCATCTGTTGTAACTCGGCAGCAGTCAGTGCAAATATGATGATGTCATCAGCGAAACGAAGGTTGGTGAGTTTCTTCCAACCGAATGTTATACCTTTACTGGACCATGGATCTGCTAGGTTCTTCAATATCTCCTCAAGTGTGCTAGTAAATTGTTTTGGGGAGATCGGGTCACCCTGTTTCACACCTTTTCCATTTTGAAATTTTGACTGGGAAAGTTAAGTTTAATGTTGGCTGTGCTATTTTTATATATTACTTTGAGGATATTGATGTAGGTTTGGTCAAACTGTAGATGGTTTTGTAAACATGAAAATATTGCTGAATGTTTCGCTGTCAAATGCCTTCGGACTATAGTCCACGTTGGCCAGATATAAAGGTTTCCCAAGTTCTATGTGCTTTTCCATGATTTGGTTTAAAGCATGAAGGTGATCTGTAGTGGAGAAACTTGGGCGAAAACCAGCTTGTTCGGGTGGTTGGTGGGAATGGGAATCTAATGTTGTATCAATGCAGTTATTACAACTTTGATGAAAGCCTTGTAAAGATGTGACACTAAGATTATTGGTCTGTAGTTATTGATATCGCTTTTATCCCCCTTCTTATGAATTAGGATGATGTTTGAGTAGCACATCTTCGCTGGCATCTTTCCGGTTTCAAGGATGGTATTAAACATATTGGTGATATGAGGGAGAAGTGTGGGAGAACCAAGTTTTAGGGCTTCTGTTGTCCATCACCACCATCTTCACCTGGACTCTTTTCGTAGTGCATGCTGGTTAGTATTTTTTTTACTTCATAATCCGTTATGAAAGGAATCTTATCGGGGTCGGTATGTATATTATAGGTAAATATTTACAATAGTAGTTTATTTTTTTAGGATTTGTGTATGTATTTGTATGTATCTCTAAATAATGTCTAAAATAATCTCTAAATAATAGTGTCCGACCGAAACAGGATTTTCAGCCGAAACCGAAACCGAAACCGAACCTTCGGTCTTGGTCCCAGTTTCGGCCGAAACCGAAACCGAAACCGAAACTTATTTAAATTTTTATAGCATGTTAAATCTTTTGTATTTTTACGCGTATATAGACAGTAAACACGTCTAAAAAAATAAAATGCAACAGTTAAAGTACCTATGTTTCAAAAATATTTCTTAATTCATAAAATACTGCTTTAAAAAAAAAATGGCATATAGGATTCTTTTCTTTTTGTGTCATTTTTTACCTGAAAGAAATCAGTCATTATAAATAAATAATATCTCACAGATTAAAATACAAAAACCACTAAGGTAAACATACCTATGGCAGTCATTATTAAAAGGAAAATTAATTCAAGTAAATAATGAATTATAACTAGAAAATTTTCACGTACAGTACTACTGTACTACGGGTCCGAATTGACTAAGCACCTGGCGTACTAAAGGGAAAAAATGCGACATGACTGAAGGTCACCGGAGGTAGTTGTGTATCGGATTTACGGGGCGGTTCGAATACAGGTACAAAATTGAATCGAACAACAATAACAAACAAATAGAGTAATGTTTGAATCAAACATCACAGGTCAACAAACATCACAAACAACAAATACACATCTTTTAGGGCGCCTTCAAATTTGCCGCAGCGCTGGCCGCCTCGCTGCTTGGTTAATCCATATAATTAAAAAACGCACGACTGCAGCGCTGCAGCCGCGCGTCAGTTCACGGATCGACTTTATCTAATGGATTCTATTCTATTACAACTTACAACCTATTTATTTTCCGCTGTAGGACAAGACTCTAATGAATGCCATAAAATACATCATCATTAATCAAAAGTAAAAACAAATATTTACCTAATAATGTTTGCGCGAGAAAAACCACAACCTCAAATCATCACGATCACGCTGGCTAGCAAACACAATTGGCAATCACGTTCACTCACTCAAAGTAAGCCGAATGATGCGTGACCATTCACGAACACCTAGTTTCGGCGGTGCCGAAGGTTCGGCCAATTATTGGCCGAAACCGAAACTGTGGCCGAAACTAGATTTTTTGGCCGAAACTAGCCGAAACCGAAACCGAAACCGAACCTTCGGTCGGTCCTTACTAAATAATATAGGTATCATCATCATTATAGGATCCCGTCGGCGACTTACTCTCTAAGAGTAAGTGAGTGAATGAATGAGTATATACTTATTTTTTTTTCCTTTAACAATTCCCACACGCGCCCTTTTGTAACATCGCGCCCCTAGGCACGTGCCAGTTTGCCTTATTGATAATCCACTACTGCATACGTGTCCTCGTTCTAGTGGACAATCTGCGCAAACTTCAGCATATAACATTATACAGCACGTCTTGTAATAACCGAAGGGGTAAAGTGCCCTGCCCACTGCCACTTAAGTTTGGAAATTCTTTGAGCTACGTCGGTGACCTTGGTTCTCTTGGAAGGAAACTCCGAGCATAGCCCTCTCCATTGTCCTGTGGGTGACTTTAAGCCTTTTGATAAGTCCCTTGTGAGCGACCACGTTTCGGTCCCGTATGTTATCACCGGCAACACACACTGGTCATAGACTTTGAGACACTGCGGTAAGTTGGACGAGGAGATACCGCTCAGCTTTCCGAACGCTGCCCAGTCGAGTAGGATTCGACGATTGACCTCTTTCTCGAAGTTAGACCTACCCAACTGGACCGTTTAAAACTTCCAGTGTAGAGTCTCCGATCTTGATAGGAGTAGGTATGACATGGGCATTCCATGTTCATTTTATGACCTACTCTTTCGGAAGCTCTACTGAGGTCATCGAGCATTGTACTGAGGTCCTCCATGGTCTCAGCTATGACCACTATATCATCGGCAAACCGAAGGTGAGTGATGTACTCGCCATTGACGTTGATGCCTAGCCCTCTCCAGTCCAGAACCTTGAAGACAGCAGCGGTGAACAGTTTCGGAGCTATGACGTCTCCCTGGGTGTAGGTGTCTCCCGGGTAGGAAATCATCATCTGCCTGGCCTTTTCCCAACTATACTGGGGTCGGCTTTCATTCTAACCGGATGCAGCCGAATACCAGTATTTTAAATAAATAAATAATAAATAAATATCGCTGGACACACAGCGCCATCTAGTGCCACACTAAGCAAGACTTGTGTTGTGGATACCAGATAGTTGATATACTACATATATATACTTTTTGCTTGTAAATACATACTTATTATACATATAAACATCCATGACTCGGAAACAAATATCCATGCTCATCACACAAACATTTGCTCCTACCGGGATTCGAACCCAGGACCCTAAGAACGTAAGGCAGCATCACTACCACTACGCCAATCGGGTCGTCATTTTACATCGAGCGACTGCCTATCGGACCTCCACAACCCAGTTAATACTGGGTAATACGATACCCCTTGGTAAGACTGGTTGTCAGACTATTTGGGCCACTGACTACCCGTAACGACTGCCAAAGATGGACAAATGACAGCCGGGACCAACAACTTAACGTGCGTTCCGAGGCACGGAGGAAACTCGGTATGTAAGGGTGGTCACCCATCCACAGATCAACCTAGGCAAGCACGGCTTAACCTAAAGATCGGCCCGAGCGGCTGTTGTTATTTAACCATGAGCTCTTACCGGGTAGGAAATAAGGTCTCTAAAATAAAACACCAATGTTCGTTTTATTTAGTCATTTATACAATTTGGATTCACAACTTATACGAAAAAAGAAAATCATTCTCAGTACAGCATATCACTGCCACGTTACAACTTAAGTACAAAAATTTGGAAAAAGCTCCAGACATACCATGGAATTATTCGAAACGGGTTTTGTTAGCAATATAGTATTGTGTTGAAGTGTTTGGACACGTAGGCGTTATTGAAATCCTGTCGGATATGACTGATCTTTAAAAACTTTGCGACTGTAGGTTAGAATCTGGGTCACAGAATAGAATCTGGGTGGCTCTAAACGAAGGGGTCCGAGATGGCAATCAAGCAGACGCAATCAGTTACAAACGTTTATTAGAAGTACAAGTGCAGGCGTTTTTATTCAAACCCGTCAACAGTTCACAGGTCACAAGTATTACTTGGAGATATTACGTTCACTAAAGTAGTGTTAGTTGACTGAGTAAAAACAAGATAAATTTTGAAGCCAGTGGTAAAAGGATATACCTAAACACCACTGCGGTTGCTAATGGTATTGCGATATAGTGATCATACATCCCAGAAGTGACAATAAGGCCTATAGTCCAAACTAGCCTTCGACAAAGTTATCAGAAAGATTATTTTATTTTTCTTCGCATCATTCAGAAACATTTTTCTGTTTCATTATAATAATATGTATACCTAGCCATCGTCAAAAAGATGGCAGCTTTCTGAGCATAACTGAATAACACAGTTGGCTCCTTAAGCATTTTAAATTACAATTTATCCGTTTTAACTATACCAATGAGCCTTCGCTTCGCATGTCAGATGCAGTAAACAACCATCACATTTAAAAAAAAAATTTTCTCTGGCCGCAGTGTCTTCAAATATATACACTTTGAGGCGAGTGATCGAGACTTTAAAAAAATTACGTGTTCAATGTACAGTGTATGGATTCCAGCTCTTTGATGACGTCGTTGTAATGACGTATCGTGCTCTCGGACTCTCCTACCTACATATTAGCGATCACAGCTAGCAACATAATGCATATTCAAGTTATAACCGGTGACATCAAATTTGTTTCTTCAACGCTTGGTTACTGTTCCTATCGCCGTATGCCTTTATAAGTGTGTCTGAGGCGTAACAGGGATGTATTTCAAATATGCTGTTATCGCTAACATGTTTTAGGTGCCAAACATGATGACTGAGACGGTGATCCATCTTTACAAACGTTTTAAAGTATTTTAAACGAAGTTTCTAAGTTATTAGCAATTTCTTTCTCGCTAACCGTCATCTCCGTTCTTTCCGAGTTCTGTATCGTCCACGATAGCATGACACATTGATGGTTACATTCGCATTTCCACTAACTGTAATACAAGTATTTTAAAAGTAAAATCCGTGATTTATAAACTAATAAATTCCGACTTAACAGGACTATGTAATGGAATCGCTCGTTACATTTACCAAATATTTTCGCACGTACGCTTGATGAACTCCGAAACTGACTCATGAACGCTAATCATAGAAACCTTTGACCGGAAGTTCCTTAAAATGACGAACTTCTGTAGACCATCCAGAGATGTCTTCTTCGATCTTATTATCAGCACTTAACATTGCACCATTGGTTTTTTAATGTTTCCAAGTTATTATTATCCCAATAGAGGATATAAATTTTAATATATTCAAGTCATGATAACAATCAATGCTCTTTTATCAAAGTCGATAAATGACAAGCTAGATATCAGTTAATTAATAGTATAATTATGACGGAATAGATTCCACCATTAAGAATATTTATCAACTTCGACAAAATCATAATATATAACCACCCTAGATTACAACAATATAACAAACGTTTCCAAATTTTATTTGATATTAACTCTAGGTGGATGTAGTGCCAATCAGCCGATGACATGACAAGGGAGCAATGATAAGTTCTTTCGTTTGACGTTGTTTCGATCAAACACTTGTCTTACAATTTAGAATTTCATGTTTATACAGGTTACTTTGTGTTTACCAAAACAACACCGACGCCCTACGCAAGTACGCATATACTTACATGTATATATTTATTTGTTACACGAGCGATGGGACCATGACAAATCAAAAAGATTTTATTCGGAAAATTTGTAGATACTTAATTAAGAATTTATCTGTTGGCCAATTACTGAACCTATGTTACATTAACTATAGGAGCTAGAAATGGCAATTTTTCACCATTACACATATTTATCTAATAATACTGGATGGATATTAAATATAATAAATTATCGCGAAAAATTCAGAATATTTCATAAGATCTCATCATTTTTTTTGTAAGTATACTAGTCGAAAAGCTCTTAATATTATAAATCCTTAATGTTATGTATTGTAAGAGGATAATGTAATTATGTAACTAGAGAATTCGCTCCAATTTAACTTACATTAGGTGATGAAAATACAAGAAGTTATTATTACATATAATTAAAATTCAAATAAAAATTTAAGCTCGTAGCTAGCGTAACCCGATTTATTGTTTATTTATGTTATAGGCGACCAAATCATCTCGATATCAAACGGTGTAGATTTTGAAAAATGAATTCGTATCGTTTACTTTAGTATAATTAATATATCTTGTAAAGAACGCCAATTACTTATGACTGAATATTTCATACAAATTAATAATGTAAATATTTTACCGATGCTAGTATATTCAATTTGAAATTTGTGATTTGATACATGATATAAGAACACGCTTTGACCTGGACGGAGAGGGGGCCGGTGAATAAGGAAAATTATAGCTACAAGATAGTGTATACGACTGTGAGGCTGCCACAGTCGTCGTGAGTCCCGTCGCATGTCGGTGGCGCATGGCGGGCGCGAGAAGATACTGCATGCGCGACAGCGCGAGCGTGATAGTGTGAGCGTGCCAAGCCCTACACGTTATATTAACATTAAGATCCAGCTGCAATGACTATATATCGGAACGTTAAGCGCAATAACACGCGTAAAGGCATCTATCAAGAAGTAAAACTGGCACATTCTTATTAAATCCGCAAAAAAATACAGCAGGGTCCCATCGAACGTTTCGGAATTCATACAAACACAACGGCCACGCTCGTCCCACAGCCGAAACAATCCAAGCAAAACATATCAAATAACCTTAAATAAAAGAAAACAAATTTAGATATACCACATACTGCTAAAAGTTTGCAGATATCACCTAACTATAAATCTTAAATTAAATTCAATTTAATTTACAGATAAAATTACTGATTACATACAGTTGTTTCCTAAAGACCATATTACATATAGTCTGTCATAACGGACATTTCAGACTTTCTTAATAAATTTAAAATTTTTCCAACTCCTTCCTAACTACGAGATTGATATTAAGTAGTACTCAAGTAAATAGAAAATTGTGATTTCTCTTGTGAAATCTGTGGTTTAACTATCTACGATCATTTCATCGCTTTCGTCTCGTTAACAAAATATTAATTTGAGAATGTTTTACGAAGTGTGATGGTTGAGAAATTAATCTTTCTGCTTGCACCGGGCCCGTGTTAGCCGCCTCTGTATACATAAACTACGTACGAAATATCAACTAATAATACTGCGCGAAAATTATAATACGCCTATTTTAACTGGCGTAACTACAATTTTGGCCAACTTGAGTAATTCACAATTTACCACTATTCTGTTTCTTGTATATGAGAGTCGACCACACAGGTCTTACGATCCTTTACACGCGAACGTTGCCAAGACAAGGCGATCATCTGCGGCTGCGACCTGTGCCCTCAACACTTGTAACCGCGCTTTGTACTCTGCACGTACTTCTCCCGGATATTACTGGCATCAATCAGCATTCAGCGCTGATGTTAACATACCGGTGCATGTGTTCAGGGCACAGACCTAGGCCAAAGACATTGACGCCATCTCAATATGACATTCCACTTGTGACATCAGTGCGCAACAACGCAGCAATATTTAAACTGCAGACAAGAATAGAGATTGCGGGACTAGTTGAAGATCACACGGCTATCGAGCGATGGGCGCGCTTGTCTCAAATGTGAACGTATAATAAATATTATGATAAAAGTATATAGGTAACAATCGACCAAGACTCATTTACACCATTTCTAATCTACGACGTACGTTCTGAAGCGCGAGGAGTCTAAGCTGAAGACTGTCATATCTCTGTAAATTGAGACTGATTTCTAAATGCGGGAATTTACTAGACATTATTATTTGCTATGGTTAAACAGACACACAATGTAAATGAGATTTAGTCACATCTTCACATCACACCGTTACTGCAACACAACTGGTATATGCGAACACCGAGTTTCAGTTTATCACAATCAATTAGGATGTCATAACGCTTTCAATAAAATCATAATAATGTCTGGTCATGGGCATACATTTTCGAGGAACATACGGTAATACGATACCCCTTGGTGAAACTGGTTGTCAGATTTTCGATCCACTGACTACCTGTAAAGATTGTCACAGATCTTTAAATGACAGCCAGGACCAATGGTGTAGAAAGCCTAGAAGTGAATGTCTCACGGGCATAGCTTGAAAGGCAGCAAGCTAAAATGTCAGTGAGGTGGAAATATTGGCGCCACAAGGTGTTTGAGCTTGAAAGGCAGCAAGCTCAAATGTCTGTGAGCTGGAAATATTGGTGCCACAAGGTGGGTGAGCTTGTAAGGCAGCAAGCTCAAATGTCAGCGAGGTGGAAATATTGGTGCCACAAGGTGTTTGAGCTTGAAAGGAAGCACGCTCAAATGTCTGTGAAGTGGAAATATTTGTGCCACAAGGTGTTTGAGCTTGTAAGGCAGCAAGTTAAAATGTCAGCGAGGTGGAAATATTGGTGCCACAAGGTGTGTGAGCCTGTAAGGCAGCAAGCTCAAATGTCAGCGAGGTGGAAATATTGGTGCCACAAGGTGGGTGAGCTTGTAAGGCAGCAAGCTCAAATGTCAGCGAGGTGGAAATTTTGGTGCCACAAGGTGTTTGAGCTTGTAAGGCAGCAAGCTAAAATGCCAGTGAGGTGGAAATATTGGCGCCACAAGGTGTTTGAGCTTGAAAGGCAGCAAGCTCAAATGTCTGTGAGCTGGAAATATTGGTGCCACAAGGTGTTTGAGCTTGTAAGGCAGCAAGCTCAAATGTCAGCGAGGTGGAAATATTGGTGCCACAAAGTGTTTGAGCTTGAAAGGCAGTAAGCTCAAATATCAGCGGAGCTAAGAAAAGTTACTAAGACCAAATACACTTCTTTCTGTCTTTATCGTGTGGTTAGTGCCTAACCTGTTGTCGAGACTGCCACCCATGGGCTTCTGACTTGGCTTTATATGCCGTCTAAAAATATTTCTCAGGCATTCCTATTTGGTTTCCTCACGATGTTTTCCTTCACCGAAGCAATTGACAACTGTACAATACACAAATCATCTGCCTAATATGTAATAAATAGTTGCTTGAGACGTTGTCGATTAATGAAACTTTCCAGAACATTTTGTAACTATCACGAATGTTACCCATGAATGGCAGACATTATTAAAGTTTCATCAATAGTTTGTGCAGTGACCGAAATTAATTGGTGCTTAGTGTTCACACTTATGTAGAAACTTTCATGTTTGTCTCTCTATTCTCTTTCCTAACAGTTGAGGAATGAGTAGAGCTGCAAACAAGTATACCATGCTGGTAGCCAGCCAGTTCTGGGAGAAACTGGAACATAGCAATGGTGTTGAAGCCAGCACCGATTGCTATCGTGTTGTGGGTCAGTACTGAACTGGGTGTGCGCAACGATGGTGGCGAGTTGGTTAGGTAAAGCCGCGTTGCAGCTTCCTTCACAAGTTCTAAAACAGGACCCGTGTGCTATCCGATTACATAAACTATAATATAACATAATGTGCTTTCTACACTTTATACTTGGTACATTAAACATTGATTGACATTTAATATTATATTCGTCGCAACAGCCTCGGCGTTTTACGTATATTTCGTAACATGTAGTATACACTGTCTACTAACTTCACATTTAACACAAATCGAATATATTGACAAATGAAGTGACCATATGATAGTCTTTACATATTGATTCTTTGTAATATGTACCAGACAATTACTGAAACCTTAGACGATGCGTTGCTTTCAAAGGTACTGTTCATAACGTTCGGTATGATAAGCAACGTTTCAGTAGCGTACTCGTGCAACACGCGGTGACACGAATTGTTTTGCTGTGTCATGTGCGTATATACAGTCACCAACATATTGTAACGTTGCTCATGATATTTGTGCTAGCATTTCCCATCGATCATTTCTACTCCAGACAATACTAATGCAGTACAATCAAGACTATCATAATAAATTAATTTGCCAAACAATTCGAATCTAATTGACAGATATTATTGATATTTATTACAACGAAGACACACAAAATATTATAATGTACTCAGTTAACATGCTTGCCCAGCATATAACTATGATTGTCCAAGTCTGTAGTTGACTGGCTTTACTTGTCATGGCCGAGGTTAGAGCTTGTGCTCTGCGTCAAAATCCTAGCGGGTTTGGTAACCGTGACTGTCGACTTATTACAATTTGCTACTCTGCGTCCTGCTTTTGCTCGATCTTTGCAGTAAACATATATACAAAAGAAGAATGATAGGATAGAGCACATCCAATCTTCATATATATTTTGCTTAGCTTCGGTACTGATCTCTTCATATCTCATTCCTGATGACTGGCTACGTATAGCCCAGCCACGGTTACTGAATCGCGTCTTCAATAACTATTTTTATACTCTTTTAGTTATGTAATTATTATTAAACACCAATTAACACTGAAACATTGATCTTTGAACAATCTACTATTACTCACAACATAGAATATATCTGTAAGAAGGAATGCTTGGGGTTGAAGACCAACCTAAGATTATCAGCTAGCTAGGAGCTCGTTCTGTGAGCTATTAGCATGAAGGTGCGGTACTGCGGTGTATACAGCGGACATTCTCAATCGCTCACCCGCTAAATCTGTCTCAGCAAAAAGTCCTTTAAGTTGCGTGATCCAACTGCGTGAATGACTATGAATGTTCGATGCTACCAAGCGATCAGCTGAACAAGTTGTAATCTTAAGTCTGGCCTTATTGCGATAGACGGACAATAAGTGGGTCGAAAGATATTATATACCCAGTATAAGGGCAGCACTTAAACTACTATCAATATCTACTTAACTACACTAGACTATAATATAGGGCGTAAATATGTCTTTTCACCTAGATGTTTAAACGCTATGAAATGTGTAATGATATGATGAAATAATTATTTCGGGTGTATCTATAGGTACCTAATATTTAATTGTCTTCTTTACAACTCAAGTCTAAACAAGTCCACGGACAGACAGACGGGAACTGTGAAAATAATCAGAAATACTTTTCTGTACTCATTCCTGTCAGTTGTTGATGGGACGAAGTTAATGGAATGATGACATTCAGGCCAATGAAGAACCTGCTCGGAGGAGCTGCGCTAAATTTAGCTTATTTAGTGAACAAATATTCTTATTTTTGAATGCAAGCCCAGACTATCACGAAAGTAAGGTGGCTGTCGCGTAAAAACCTTTTACACCCGTAGTGTATTTGTATATAATTATGTCGGATGACGAAAGACTAGAAGATGTTAATGGATGGAAGGGCTGCCGAATTCTTGCAACAACAATTGAATGTTTCATTTAGTCTAAACTCAGTTCAAATTGAAATTTATCCGTCATCAACAACTGAGGTTCAATTCAATAAGTAACTGCGTGGTGGTAACGCTCCTGGCGTTCACATGATCAAGTCAGAGGAGGTTAGTTGTTCTGAGCCATGCCGGCCGCTGTCGGTCGAGTGTCGAGTCGCGTCTGTCGCCTGCCTTATTTACGAACATATATTAATAAATTCACTTCTTTCTAGATATGTTTAAACTGTATAAGCTAATTCAATCGTTGTTTTCCTAAACGACCGAAAATATAACCGTCCTTGCATACGAGCTAGCGCACACGCATCCCGCTCGCCGCGCGAGCCGGCGGGTTGCGTGACGTGAGCGCGGGCGCGTGTGCGTGCGCTTAACCACCCTCTGCTCTACGTACGAAGAAATAACATCAAATTATCGATAACATAACAACAATGATGATAGAGAAGTACGTTGCCGTCACATTACACCTATTACATTAAATAATTATAACCTAGCCGAGACTGTTGCGCGACGGGCCGCGGGGGCCGGGACAGGGGACGTCGACTGGATAAAGATTACACTGTTATGATGGAATATTATACTGATATTGTTCCACGCACGACGATATTACGACAACATAAACTTTAATATACGGTAACTTATTCTAAGATTCCTGGGTTCACGAACTTCCTGCACATGATTGTGGTGAATGCTTGAACAGTTCTGTGAGCTGGCAGCAGGCGCGCAGCGGACGGCCTGGGAGGCTGGGACCGACGCGGGTCGCGTGCCGGGCCAGCACTGAGTGAGTGTACTGTGTGTGTCCGTGTGTCGTGTCCAGGGAGTCGAATGTCCGAGTGTGCGGATTGCGGCGCGCGCATCCCGCCCGTTAAAACTATTTACAAACTATGGTAAAGCGCAAGCGACACTTAAAGATGTTCTCCGTGAACTGAATCTCTATAGGCCTATTCTGATTACTTTATTTGTCACAAAGAACCTAATTAGTACACAGTGTTGATAGTGTGGAAAGTGTATACAAGCTTTTATAAGCATCTTGATTATTATTTACAATCGGAGGCGATGGCCGCGGGCGGATCGGACTGTAAGCGATTTAAAATAATTTTTTTATTGTTTTTTCATGTTTTTTTTTGAAAACTTGTTCATCCTAACATTAATATGAGTAATCTAATTGGTTTTGAGATTGTGTTAAGCAGTTTTGTGTAGTTCACAGTTGGGTTATGGTGTGGGGTAAGTCAGCGGGGTGTTGTGTGTCTGGGGTGTGTGGGCGGGACAGCGCGGGTCGGCGGGGCGGCGGTGCGGGGGCGAGGCTGGCGCTGGTCACACGTGGCAGGGCGGCGGGGAGCGCGCCGGCAGCCGGCCGCGCCACACTGCCGTCACGTCGTAGCGCCGGCTCGCCACGTCTGGAATCATTGTGGGCTCCTATTTAAAACATGGAAATCAAGTTCATCACAACGAACCAATAGTAATCAGCCAGGCCATCAGGGGTTGGAAACACAGAGGTCGTCTACAGGGGTTACAACATCACAGGACAACACAGACTAAACACGAGCGGACAAACATCACACGGGGTTTAAGGACATAGTGCTGATGCCTCCCTAACTTACAGAGAGACTTCATCATTAAAAACTTCATCATTAAAAACATTATATTTTACACCTGCATTTTTATCAACTTCAATAAAAAAATCATAACCATCGTTTTTGCTTCACCGTAGTCGGTTAAACAGTAAACCTCACTTTTAGTCACGTCGTCTATAGAATTGACTCGAATAAGCCATGCAAGTCATAGTATGTATCTGTCACCGTAAAATTGTCAAACACGTTAGGTATATTACAATATAACGTGTTTCTCTCTAGCGATATTGTAATATCTCGAATTATTGTCAACTGAACATACGGAAGTATCTCTGCCCCCATAATCGGGACTTGGGGCACCCCCCTGTTAGGTCCTTTAAACCCTGCACCCGGAAATAGGGGCCCCGCGAAGCGGGGCTCCGTCGACTACGCTTTTTAGGGGAATATGAAGTGTTTTAAGGTTAGGTTATATTAATCGATATTTCTCAGGAATGGTACAGTATCTTTTCATGAGAGTGGTACCACTGGGCAAGGGGGACCCCTCCTTCTCTCCACACCACGTGAGTTGACTACCATCGCATGCATTCACGAAAAATAATGCGTTTTATTGTAAGCAGTGTGTTCATTTGACAATAATTCGAGACTTTACAATACCGCTAGAGATATTACAATATAACGTATTTGACAATTATACGGTGACATATCTATCCAGTCAAGACGAGCCTGATCGTCCCTCGAGTGAGAACATATTTCCAGTCAAGACTTTCTCCGTAAGATTACCGACAACCTTTCAAGTGAAAATATCTAATCATCTTTTCTTAAATAAATATTTCTTCTAAAATCTGTTACTGTTATAAGATCTGGACAATATTGATTTCTTAATCCGTCCGTAGGTATTTATTATTTTGCTTGAGTATATCAATATACAGGGTTACTGGTAATTCGACGTATTCCTTGCAGGACGTTATAGTAGGGTTATAATGCAAGAAATTAAGCCACCAAATGTTCTACCGAAATTCAGTGGTTTTTCAGTTAAGTCGATTTTTAGATTTTTATGAAAAATCCCAGATTAAATCATTTAAAGCCAATTTAAAAACAATTTACGGCGCGAATGTACTGAAATTTAAGTTATTATCGCATTTGATAACGCAGCAGACATTTATTAATAACAAAACGTTCAAAAAATGCTAAACTTTTAGCAAAAATCACTAGTGAAACAATTTTTTTTTGTAATTTTTGCCATTCCTTAATAAAAAGATGTTGTTAGTGAAAAAAAATAACACTACGCCAGATGTACAAATTACTAGAAAAATACTTGTCTTATTAGCTATCTAAAATGGTATAAAACTTTTTGAACAGTTAATATGGACTACATTATGAAAATCGTTTTTGATTTAGGACAGGAAGGCGTTCATCTCAGAAAAGGTATTCGGAAAATTAAATTAAACAATTCCGTGAACACTATTTTAGTTTTAATCACCGGCAAAGCTGTTGGTAACTTTGTGAGCAAACATGTTAGTATGAGAGCCCATGTCCGAAATGTTTGCCTCAACCTTTTACTACAAAATCCGTAAAAAATGTAAATTGGTTATTGTGATTCCAAAAATACTAGGTAACTTCAGTTACTTGCCTGACCGCGTTTTCAAATAAGCTCAATTTTGTTTTGATCTAATCCGTCTGATTTGATTTAAATAATGTAAAACAGTATGTAGTTAATTTTGAATACCAAAAACACAATTTTCGGACACCAATAGCGTCGCACGTTGTGAGAAAATTGAAAATGAGGCAAAAAAACTTATTGCGAACAGTCTGCAAATCTTGTTTTCGATTGACGTTGGTCAGTCGATGCAAATATTTAATTTTTAATACTGTTTAGGAATCTCATTAGATGAACAAGTGCATTGCGAATAGGTTTAAGTTAAGATGGTATTGAGTTGAGTTGCCTAAGTATGCACATTATCGCGATATACTTTGGCAACCTAAGACAATCATGGTCTTGACGTAACTTTAATCGACAACCGTTACTAAGCTTACTAATTAATATTATTTATTCGTTGAATGAAGGTCGGTCCCCTAGACTAAGTATTTAATTGAGTGCGCGAACAGAGAATGCGTGTTCGCTGACTCGATTCCACCGCTACTACGTGTGCTATCACAAATGTGCTCGAACAATTCGGTGAACACGCGCATGTTTTGTTCATGATCACTAGTTTTTTTCAGTGGACTCGTTGTCCACTGAAAAAAACATGTGGCACACTGGTAGAACGTCTCAGTCGAACAAGACGTGTTTTAAAAGTGTGTATTGAAGTTTTATAAAAGTGAAATTGATTAAAAATAACAATAATTTACGAAATTGTTTACTTTGATTTTCCGCATACCTTTTACCTTTTTTTTCTTTTTTTACAAAATCATTAACATTTTTCATAATAAAAGTTATGGACTACTCCATAACTTTTCAATAAGATTTATACCATTTTAGAGAGCTGATAAGACAAGGATATTTTTCTAGTATTTTGTACATCTGGCGTAGTATTATTTTTTTTTCACTATACAACATCTTTTTATGACGGAATGGCAAAAATTACAGAAAAATATTGTTTCATAAGTGATTTTTCCTAAAGATGTAGAATTTTTTGAACTTTTAGTTATTTGAAAAGGTCTACTGCGTCGTCAGCTACGATAATAACTTAAATTGCAGTACATTGGCGCCGCAAATTGTTTTTAAATTGGCTTTAAATGATTTAATCTGGGATTTTTCATAAAAACCTAAAAATCTCAAAAACCACTGAATTTCGGTAGAACATTTGGTGGCTTAATTTCTTGCATTATAACCGTAGGGTTATAATGCAAGAAATTAACGTCCTGCAAGGAATACGTCGAATTACCAGTAACCCTGTATATAAAAATCAATGCCACTTTTCGTTGTAGTTTTATAACTCAAGAACGGGCTCACCTATCCAAACCAAATGTTTAGGCTTTGTTTGGACTATTTAGTAGATGGTTTATGTGAAGTTTGCACAAAATCGGTCGAGCGGTTCTTCACGCAGACGAAGTTGCGCGGGTCAGCTAGTACTCAATATTGATTAATCTTTCATTTTGGCATATTGACGTGTGCTAGTTGACATGTCGCATTTAAATTATTTTAACGTTTTGTTGCATACTTAGGTATGTTGTTATTACTTCGGATATAATTGTATAAAATCTGGTTCTTCTAACCTATCAGACAGATATGTTGCTGTGGAGTTTGTCGCGGGTGTGTGACGAATGGCGGCCGTTTTAATGGACTGTCTTGTGTGTAATTGATTCACAAAAAGTGCTGATCTTCAGCCTAGTTTGAATAAAATTAAGTACTTACTTGATTTCATTTGATTTTTACATGATACTATTTCTACGATTTAAAATACCGTTTTTTGTAAGTGTTTTCTTTAAGAAATTTCGCGTTATTAAAGCAATATTGCCCAGTTCTTCAAAATTTCAAAACTGCTGAACTTAGTTATTCTTCGTAGAATCGTTTATTGATGTACCTAATCCAAATTATTTCGACGTCAGAAAAGTCAGTTATAGAACTGACCGATGGAAAGTTCAAAAACTATATTAAACGTGTCCTTATGAAAAAAGCATATTACAAAATCAAGGACTATGTTGATGACAAAGAAGTTTGGCTATGATTCCTTCTGCGCATGCGGCTTCCCTGGTAGCTCATAAACGGCACAGATTTGTGGATGTCTCTAACTATTCTCAATCTCATTATTCTTTTTCTTTTGATTCAGATTATTACAGTAGTTTTCAAAACATTTTTTTCTCATATTTAGCTCAGAATAGTTACAGCACTCATGACAATATTTGTGTCACTTGTTTAATATAGTCCTTTAATTAAATATTCTTTTTTTTTTTAACTTACTTACATTTGTATATAGATGCTTTTTTACCTATTATTTGTTAATGAGTGAACATTGTAGGCCTTTTAGATTCCCGGATGCTGTTTAACTTTTGTTAAATATTTCCTTTGTTTTACATTTTTTGTATAGCAAGCAACGACCTATTGTCGGGCCTACGCTGTTCCCCCATACTTTAGTACTAATGCTGTAATGAAACATAAAAATATTGTAATACCAAATGATTTGAAAAGAGTAACCATGGAGTTTCTTGCCGGTTCTTCTCCATGGAATCGACCAACGCGAACCGTGCACCTTTTTCGACGTTTTATAAGTGCCCATCTAGGCCAATGTGAAATAAAATATTTTGATTTTGAAAATTCCACCCCCAAAGGGTTAAAAAAAGGGGATGAGGTTGTGAATGGAAAGTCTTTAATTATCGAACACAAAATGTATTATCGAGCCGTATGGTTGGAAGCTAAAGCATGTTTTTGAATTTCAAACCTTAAGGGGGTGAAAAGAAAGATGAAATTTTGTTTTTTAAGTTAAAATCACTTACAGATATCATGAAACGTTATCACGTAAAATTATCGTCCGTTAACCGACTTTACAGACAACCATTTTATTATTATTTCCATTTAAAATATCCTTGCTTAAAAAGTCCAGACCAATGGCAATGCACAATGGCTGAAAGGGACCCGAAAATGTTTGAACAAATTTAGACGGATGTTGACCCTAGGCGCACACCCATTCACCTCGGGCAATGACGCTGCACCTATGCCACATGCAATCAAAGGCGCCATTCACTCAACACTTCGCCATCGTTGATAAAACTTGTAACCACTTCTAACATAGGGGCAGACCTACCCTCACCCACCCCCACCTCCCTCCCACCTCCTCGATAATTATATCGGTGATTAGCATTGCCTATAATCTACACAGGCTTCCTCAATGGTGAATACTTGGTAGATGACATATGTATTCTAAGTTTTGGTTCTAGGACATGCCGGTTTTTTCGCGACTGTCTAGGTTGAGTCTGTCTAAGTGATCCAGGTCATGCTCTACCCGTGAGCAACATATCGTGATCCGTTCAGCAGTTATTACATGAAAAGGTGTCAGACGGACTGAGTAAGATCCCATTTATAATATCGATTATAAAACGGCCACCGCGGGGGATACTACGTGTTTACCTTCACGCTTTACAGGCAGCTTGTAGTTATTAATAACTAATTTAATTAGTAAAGTGGTCCTGCCCCAAACTGTTTGAATGACGGGAATATCAGACGCCATTATTGAGGAACTTAGTTTTTGACTTAACTATTGAGACTAGAATGATTATAATTTTAAGACTTGTGTTAAAATTATGAGCATCCGCCCAGCCCAAACCCTTGGACCTAGAACACTGACATTTTGCAGTGGTTTCCTTTATTATGTTAACAAGCAAAAATTAAGGATTTTTCGAAATTCAACCCCTAAGGGAGTTAAATGCAAGGGATGCAAGTTTGTTCGAAGGTCCGTCAGTTTTAAAGTTGGGATCTTAAAAAAATGTGTTTAAGCTGACGATTCAAAATAAATTTATACGTGCCTTAAGCGTTAATTATAATTTGACTCCCAAAGCATTAAAAAAGGAGATGAAAGTTTATATGAAAGACCGTCAGTTTTAAAGTTAGGATCTTAAATTTTTGTGTTGACTATTGAAAATAAATTTATTTATACCATGAAAAATGACTTTATCACCTAAAATTATCGTCCGTAAACCGACTTTATAGACAACATTTTTTTCAGCATTGTTGTCTTCAAAAGAGAAATCATCAATGAAGCAAATAGTTAATTTGTCAACTGGAGAAAAAAGTACTATTTTCTACAATCGTAAAATCTGCCAGATTCAATATAAGTTGACACCATTGTTAAATCCTTTAGAGCATACATAGAATAATACCTGTTTGCTCTACCAAATGTCAAAAGTAGTGATTGTGACATAGTATTAAATCAACAGAAACTAGAATTTGTCGATAAAACGATTTTCTTGGGAATCGCGCTCGATTCAAGGCTACAATTGGGCCCTCATTTAACATCTCTGGCAGGACGCCTAAGCTCACCAGCATAATGCTGCTGGAAAAATCCGTCAATTTACTGATGTTGATACCGCGAGGATAGCTTATTTTCATAGTATTATGTCTTACGGTATTTTACTATGGGGACGGGCTGCAGACATCGAGTCTACATTTATTCTGCAGAAAAGAGCCATCAGAGCCATATATGATTTACGTAGACGCGATTCTCTAAGAGAGCTGTTTAAAGAAACATCATGACAGTACCTTGCCAATACATCTATGAAAACATCATGTACGTTAGGAAAAATCTGTATTTATTCAGAAAAAGAGGTGACAGACACTTCACTAGAAACCTACACCTTAATACTAGAAATAGGGACCAACTAGTTCAGCCAGGTTTCAGGCTTGCTAAAGTAGATTCCTCTTTCATGGGGTACTGTTTAAAATGTTACAATAAAATACCTCCCCACATTCTACAACTGTATGAGACGAAATTTAAATCTTGTGTAAAACGCACACTATGTAGTCAAGCATATTATAAGTTGGGGGATTACATTGATGATAAAAATGCTTGGCTCAATGCCGGTCCTGCTCCACAACCACAGGAGCAAACTAATTGATTCCCATTTAAGTTATTGTGGAAGCTGCAGAAGATTGTAAAAATATCTTTGCATTGTATAGATTCCATCTCTTAATGTTATATAATTGCATACCACATGTGTGAGTTCTATGTATTGTAAAGCCACCATTTACATTTAGTTATCTTTTTTTCTTTTTTTGACTTGAATATGCCCTGGCGGCTGAGAGAATGTCATGCTCACTCAAATGTCTCGGTGATGGCGGCGGGTGTGTCGGGTCATTTAATTCCCTTCAATATGGTCGAGTTTAATGGTGCTGATAGATTCGTCATGTTCGTGAACGGGCGCTGTCAATTGAGACTGGTCAACTCTTAGCTGCCACGGTTATTTTTAATTAATTTATTTTTTAAGTTGTTGATTTAATCTTTTCTCTGGACGCTCTTAATGTGCACGTCTTTCTACATCGTTCTCACATACATGTAGGTATAAACACAAAATGAATGATGTAACCAAGATCAATTTGCAACAATATTTTGATTTAAAAGAGTGTCCATGGAGTTTCTTGCCCGTTCTTCTCCATAGAGATCAACGCTAGGGAATGGCAACTACAGTACTATCTCAAGTTATTATGCCTTGTGACTGTGACTGTAGCTTTGATTTTGTTTTGTATTTTTAACATTCAAAAGTGCCGTAATGGTCTAATTGAAGTAAATGATTTGAGTTTGAGTTTGAATAAATGGAGCAGTGAAAAGCTTCCGACACTAGAATCTGACATTGAAAACGGGATATTAGTAAGCTAGTTGAGCTTAGCTGAGCGGACCTGAGCTAGGCGTCTCATATCGGGCCTTTGTATGCGGTTCTCGTGACATGAAGCACTAGTACATTTCCTGTTTGGCATTGTTGACGTTTCCTCTCAAATTCATGTATTAAATGTAAATTGAAGCAGATGAAAGTGCGGTTCCACGTTTCCGTTACGTCAACGTCGTCCTGTGTCTCGAGGGCAGCAATAAAAGTAAGTAGTTTCGTGTAACCGCTAATTTTAAAAACACTAGCTATTTCATACAAATGTTTAATACAAACAACATGCAGTATACGAACAAAATGTCGTTACTGCAACCGATTTTTTTCGTAAGTTATTAGCAATCGAAAGTTATCGATTTTGAAGCTGTTTTTTTACATATTGACTATATGTGTTACATTCATGATTTTGGTTACCTACAAGGTGTAAATACACCGCACACGAAGCCGTCAACTAAGCATTCTGTACATCAAACTAAGTAACCCTTTGCAAAATTTTTTGCTGGAAAACGATTTTATTTTGAGGTCAAAAATCACGTTTTACGGAAAAATCAATGAACGTAACGCACGGGAACCGATCACTACAGTTTTCCCTTTTATTTTTGGATTTTCATTTTACCGAACCTGTTGATCGAATTCTTTTTTAGTTTAAGCATTGTATGACATATTTTTAGATCACTGAAGTATTAAATGCGCATCAGCACAATATTTTGAGTTCTTACATTGAGTTTTACCGCAAAACTTGTTTTTCCCCGTTAAAAAAAGTCGAATCCCAGGATTTTTTTTTGCGCATAATTACTTAGTTTGATGTACAGAATGCTTGGTCGGGTTTTTTGGGGGGGATCATGTGTCATAGGTATTATTTTACGGAACCATATTTCGCCAATTCTTGGTAGACGACTGTTTCGAACTTTGTCAGTTGCCATATGATTTATTTGCCATACGAATATTTTTACGACACCGAAACAACATTTTACCGAATATTATTTGAACTTATATTATCACTTACGGGATATCTTCCGTGATTATTTATTGTTTTGAGCTCCCGATATAAGTTTAGTTTTAAACCGTGAAAGCCTAAAACAGTGTTTGAATATTATTTGGTCATAAATACAGGATGTAAACGCGACGATACCGTAATCCAAGCATTCTGTACTTACATCAAACTAAGTAACTCAACGGTGACAATATTGTTGGGAAACGACTTTTTTTCCAGGTGAAAAATCACGTTTTCCGGTAAAATTCAATGTAAATCACTCAAAACATTGTGCTGATGGATGGATGCTTTTAATAACAAACGGGTCTTGGCGGTTTTAAAAGTAAAGTTCATAATCTGTTTAGCCTTTTCCCAACTATGTTGGGGTCAGCTTCCAGTCTAACCGGATGCAGCTGAATACCAGTATTTTACTTGGAGCGACTGCCTATTTGACCTCCACAACCCAGTTAGAACCTACTGGGTAATACACCACTCGGTAAGACTGGTTGTCAGTTTTTTTGGGCCACTGACTATCTGTAACGACTGTCAAAGATCTACAAATGACAGCCGGGACCAACTGCATAACGTGCTTTCCAAGGCACGGAGGAAAGTCGATATGTAAACAGACCAACCTAGGTAAGCACGGCTTAACTTAAATATTGAGCGGCAGTTATTATTTTGCCACGAGCTCCTCAGCCCCCTCTAAAGTAAAGTTATAACCTCAGAAACTAGTACCTACCTATTTTAAAAAAAAACTTCGAGAATATTTGGAACTTTGACCCCCAATATCTCCAAAACTAGAACGTTCCCAGGTATGGTCCAAATAATACAAAATATCGCAATGACGGGGAGAACAAGTGCCTTTTGGTATCTATATTTTTTAAATATTTTAATAGTTTGATCTATCTTACTTGAGCTTAATTAAAAATATTCGCGGTCAATGTTATACTTATTTCCATAAAGTTAACAAATAGCTACGCCATAAGTTGGCTACACGATACAGCTAGAGTTTTGTCCAATTGGTACTCGTATGTGTTCGATCGGCCTTTTTCCTATTCAGGCATTTTCATTCGTTTCACTATAATGTCGGCACAATGTATGAACCATTTTATGTCATCACTAGCGGATGTCACGCGGTTTCACAATTTCCCGTTCCTGTGGGATACAGAGATAAAATATAGCCCATGTTACTCGCTGATACGAGTAATGTAGCTATCCATTGCTGAAAGAATTTTTCAAATTCGGACAGCCGTTTTTAAGTTTATTCGTTACATACAAAATATAAATATTTCCTCTTTATAATATGAGTGTAGATTTACAATATTGAAAGAGATGAAAAAAGTTGTGTGTTGTCAATTCGTTTATTTTTTATACCTATGGTAGATTTCAAGTTAATTTAGTTTCAACTCCGTTGGTATTGAAAACCTAAAATTACACAAAAATAATCGGGACGAGGTTGGATAAGCTTTCTTTAAATTCACTTTTTAATGGTTACCTACCTGAACATTATTGAAACCGATAAATTTTAAATCCAATTATAATAATTAAACAATTGTGATGTTACAGTCAAAACTGTTAATCGGTCAAAATCACTTTTATCTGAGTGTCAGATTAAAATCCTTATGTAGTTAAAATGCTGTTTTCTACATTAAAATTATGTTGTTTTAGAACACCTCAGTTGTAATTACCTAGTCCTAGAATTACATGATGTTTTTCAAAGGGTCACAAAAAATACCTAATAAGTTTCTAAGTAACTTTCTTTTCTTTTCGTTTTTAAAATTATTTTCACTGGTCAAAAGTAGTTTTGACTGTTTAACAGTTTTGAGTGTGACAGTGTGACTGCCTGATGTCACCTTCCAAAAATATTTGCATTGAAAATCTTTAAAATACAAAAGCTTTGGCTTGATTTGCCAGCATGATGCAAATGTTGAAAAAAAAGCGCGAAAATATTAGTGATTCGATGTAACGTTGCTTATCGTGTATCGTGTTATATGTAGAACACGACGGCAACGTGCGGTGTGGAACATGGGGCGACGGGCTACGTGTGACAATAGAATGTGCTCGAATCGAATGTGACGACTGTGGCTGATCCAAGCTTTACTGCTCTCTGATAAAACGCCCTGATTTCTTGGACTCTTTTGCACCTACAGCTCAAACTACATCGATTGCTACTAGCTCGCTAGACACTTTCTGGATCTGACTACATGAGAAATATATTGGCACCTCCTTGATCGAAAATGATACTGGAATATTATTAGCAAATACCATATTATACTGAATAAGATAAAAATGTGCTCTATTTCTACTAAAGTCTCTCTGTATTAGTCTACTTTATTTTTTTTAGGAGAAAACTGTTCATCTCTACCATGTCTACAATGTATGGTTGAAACTCTCTCTCTATTGGCAATCAGCTAAGACTGAGTGTAAGGAGCACGTGGACTTGGGTACAGGGGTCAATAGTTAACTCCTTTACCAAGCAAGAGCGTAAAGTTGCTTTGAGGCGTCTTCACTTAAAAGCTTAACTTGAAAAGTGATAAAACGATGTCAAAGAAGAAGAAAAGCGAAGCATCACTGCTCATGTGGCAGTTGGGACTAGAACCTAATGAGGGTTGCCCAGGAAAGCGTTACATGTGTGCAGGTGAGGAAATGATGACCTGGCTGAATGTAGTGGGTACTACTGACCTGATAGTCAGACGTCAGTCTCGATAGCCTCTGCGGCGTGCAGGTTGTTGACTCGCACGGTGCAGGTCGCGCGGCGGCGCTGGGGCGCGTCGCGGCGCACGTGCGCGTGGCCGTGGCCGTGCGCGTGGCCGTGGGCCAGCAGGTGCGCGTGCTCGCCGAGGGCCAGCGCCTGCGCGCGCAGCAGCCGCTGCGCAATCATCGCCTGCTGCTTCTGCAGCTCAGCTTGACGCAGCTGTCGATTGTTTACACAATTCCCCATTTATACCACGCACACGATCTTCGTATAGATGATAATGTTTAACAACTGTCTCAGAGGACTCTTACAGGATCGTCAGTTATCCGTCAGTTGCTGCTTGTTTCATCATTATAAAGAGAGTTTAAGAAACAATAGGTTAACGTTTCCATCAGTAAAACTTCTAATCAAAAAATATCGTTAGGTAAAAGTAATAACGTTAGAAAAGACACACTTGCATTTTAACAAAAAGTAACTCTGAAAATAAACTATTTTCATAATCGTCCAAACTACGTTCATAACTTCATACCTAAAGGTCATGTTTATGCCAACATCTACTCGTCGGACATGAAGACCCAAAAATGTAAAGGGTTTTTTTCCATAAAACGCAATCACGTTTTCATATTTCTTGTAATTATAACAACAAAGGGTTACACTTTCAAAGTTATGGAACAAAAAAACGGGAAAAACTTGGAGTTTCAAAATTGCCACCCCTTTTCCTTACATTGTTTGTGAAACCTTTCAGTAACGAGTTTATGAAGTTGTTGTTCAACTAGCGTATTTATGGTTTTGACGCCAGTAAAGTCCTAAAGGTTCGTTACGAAAGAGTATGAGGGTAAGTTGTCACGCGGTCACGTTGTCACGCGGTCACGTTGCGAGCACTCATTTTGTTTCGCAAGAAAAAGCTTTCAGTTTGCGTCATCTTTACAAATCTTTGTACAACAATTTGTATATTTTTATGTAAACACTGAAAATTCTTTAGAGGTTTATTTCAGGTTTACTTGGTGACATAGAGTGGTTCCATCAGGACGAAATAACTATACTTTGGGATTTTATAGGTAAATTAATTTTCTCCGCCCTCTACATTTAAACTGCAGACAAGGAAAACGAGATTCTGAGAATCTCGTTTTCCTTGCCTTTGTCTATTATACGCAAAAGACCACTCTTATTACCCTTACATTTGCTATAGGAGAAAATAATACGAATATTAATTAGACAGTACTTGTGAATGAAACCTGCTCTTGCAAACAACGCACTCTGACAGTTATAATTAATTTTATTACGAATTTAAGTAATACTATAAATGTAAAATTGTATCTATGTTACTGATAACATCTCAAAAACTCAATAGATCGCAATCAAAATTTTTACTGATAGAATGTTAAACTATTGCCGCGTGAACTCTATGGCTCGATCATGGGTAGAAGCCAGTAGATAATCCCATTTCGTTTGTGACATTGTGCTAAGTTGGGGCACTTTTGGCATTGCCATAAATACATAAATTACACACAAATACACACTTTTTGCTTCCTTCTTTAATGAATAAATGACTCAACTCACATGGTTCAGGCGCAGTGCGTCCTGATGCTCGAGAGCTGAGATGTCATCACAGCCCGTGGCCTCCATGGTGGCTTGTTGCTCCAACAGTACCTTCTCCTCCTCTTGCAGTCGACGGAGATTCTGCTCGAGGTGAGGGTCGGCCACCAGAGTACCATCGTCCATCTCCATCATGTCCGAAGATGAGTCGTCACTCACCGATGACTTCTTATGGATAGGCCCTGAAACTGTAGCGGGGGTATTGTATTCTGTATATGGTGAGGGACGATTTATACGGCGTTATGTTAACTATTTACGAGTGTCTACGTCTGAGCTAGGATGTGATTTTGTTAGTTGGTTAGGTCTATTGAAAATAATTATGCGATGTAGTCAATAAGTAAGATGAATATGATTAGGAGCCTCCATGAGTGGCCACAGTACCTACCGTAATTACCTATCTTATTAAATTATACGAAATTACTGATATGGTAAAATAATTACAGATCATTTACCTACGACGATATTGCTACGAAAACGCTACGAGAATGCTACGAGACGCTACGAATTTAATAATCTTCGACCTCAAAAATTTAAATATTTGTATTATTCTTTACAACCTTCATATTGAACAAGGTAACTTCAAATAAATCGTGATAATAAAGCGATTGGATAAACTTATGGTACAAACACTATAAAATCTATTTTTCTTGCCAGAATGATAAATATTGTTTATCTTTGTTAACAGATGAACTTCAATACTAGCTGAGAAACTGAATACTTCAAACGAATTAAAACTCTTGCGTACTTACAGTTTATTTCGTTCATTTTCTTTTATTTCATTTTGTTATGATACATGGTGTAAACGTAATTATTGTATTGGTACACCAAATGCTAAAAATTTGAATTTAGATCAGGATGTGTTTAACGTAATTATTGTATTGGTACACCACATGCTAACAATTTGAATTTAGATCAGGATGTGTTTAACGTAATTATTGTATTGGTACACCACATGCTAACAATTTGAATTTAGATCAGGATGTGTTTAACGTAATTATTGTATTGGTACACCACATGCTAACAATTTGAATTTAGATCAGGATGTGTTTACCTAACGTAATTATTGTATTGGTACACCACATGCTAACAATTTGAATTTAGATCAGGATGTGTTTAACGTAATTATTGTATTGGTACACCACATGCTAACAATTTGAATTTAGATCAGGATGTGTTTAACGTAATTATTGTATTGGTACACCACATGCTAACAATTTGAATTTAGATCAGGATGTGTTTACCTAACGTAATTATTGTATTGGTACACCACATGCTAACAATTTGAATTTAGATCAGGATGTGTTTAACGGCGTTTGAATGACGATTTTGTTGTCAGTTTCTAAAAAAGTTTGTACCTAATTGTTTTAACGAGAGAAATCGAGAGGTTATTTTGAAAAACGTAGCAGTTTTATTTAAATACAATTGACTCAGTTTACTGGAAAGTAAGAAACGCTGGTACAGTTACAAGTACGATTAGTGATAATATTTGCGATCGATTTTCTTGTTGAAAAACGATTACAACATAATTTTTTGCCTAACACTTTCCCAACTATGGTGACGTTGGATGCAGCTGAATACTCGTATGACATGGGTTCGAACATACTACGAGTATGTTAGTAACGACTAATAATTGTTAGTAATCTCTTTTAAAAGTGGCTAGTGTATATGTCACCGTAAAATTGTCAAACACATCGTATTGTAATCTCTCTAGCGAGATTTGTAAACTCTCGAAATATTGTCAACTGAACATACAGCTTACAATATAACGCTTTATTTTTCGGTAGATTGTAATCTATCGAAGTGAAACCGTAATATTGTAAAATGTATGAAGAAGTTGGAAGTCAACTCGCGTCGTGTGCAGGAGGGGGAGGGAAGGAGGGATCCCCGTCCCGGTCCCATGAAAGATACCTCAAAACACTTTATATTCCCCTAAAAAGCGTTACATTGTAAGCAGTATGTTCAGTTGACAATATTTCCAGAGTTTACAATCTCGCTAGAGAGATTACAATATAACGTGTTTGACCATTTTACGGTGACCTATACATATTAGTGCTCATGACTGTATAAGATTATACTACGAATACAAACAAAATATTGGAGTGTAGCGAGCGTGTGTCCTGGCGACATGCCATCGCACGCGACTTCGCTCGCTGATTTACAACTTAATTGTTACCACGTGGGTTGTACTTATTGAATTGGATTTTGACTACACACGATTTTTGTTTTTTTTTTTTTATTTGTTTTAAACATAGTATCTAATTGCAGTCTCCTTCCTCTTTCCTGAGTGCCCCTACTTTGCTGTGCCCGCCCGGGTCCACTAAGATCACGTCTTTGTCACCCTACTATACTTTGAATGATTTTACCCTGTTAAATGCAATCAATATAATTGAGTATTGAGTTATCGGATTCCTTTTTAGTAGGTATTAGATTTTGATTTTTTTAAGAGCTTTTTAAAACATTAACTGAAATGATTCAGTAGTTTTTATTGCGAAGTGTTTTCGTATAATTTTATTTAAGCTTTTATTCATTTTAGTTTCGTTTTACACAAAACTACGAATGGAAACCGTGACACGTCAGATAGAGTGTTAATTCTGATAGGTATGAGAAGTGTGAGTCTATTAGCTAATTTATAATGATGATTAATCCAAAAGTATATTTCTGATTTTAGCTCATAGTAGACAACATCGATAGTTCAAATTACGTTACTCACAAATATTCTAAAATAACTGCGAAACTACTGTCACGAATATTCTTAAATAAAAGAAAACCTGCAATTCATACAATCAGAAATGTCTTTTAAAATACGACGTCACTGAAGCACTGGCACAAAATTAAATAAAAAGAAAGAAAACATAAGTACTTACGTATAAAAAACGAACGTAGTTTCACATAAATTAAGAAAAAAAAATCGAAAATAAGACAGCCAGTTATTTCGGTACGCGTGTTTATCTAGTCATAAGGGCCATTCGCATGCCAGCATGCCGCGCCGCGCGTCGGCTACTGAATGGGCAGCTCGAACATGAATGGCAACACAACAGCTATAAAGGGGTTGCTCGAAATTATTGAGGTCAGTAGAATACACATCTAACAGCGATGTCTCACACATTCCGTTTCACTTCTTTGTTTTGTGTTTATAGCATTCGGGAGTGCAAGAATCAGCTGATTGTACGTGAGTCAGACGAAGAATTTGGCGCGGAACGGTAAGCTTCACTAGTGTTGTGTAAATTACTACGTATGTATGTGTACACATCTATCTGAACGTCTACTACAATGCGAATTCCTCAGAATGGTTCCCTAAAATATTTAAATAAATTCTATCTTTCGATGTAACGTAAAACAAAGAACGCCAAAAATAAACAAGTTATGAATGTTGACAGCTTGCACGCACGTATTGCTTGTGTATGTTTGGCGATATGTGCACTGTGCATGGCAGATGTCTGTTTGAGCTTCAGCGCTCACAACACGGCGCCGACGGAGCACAGAACCACCCGGCCGACAGGAAGCTACTGGTTGAACCTAGTCTAACACAAGTTATCCACTCGACGAAATCATAAAATAACAGAAAATAACACAACATAAAAACCAAAAACAAACTCGAATGTAACTAAAAGAAAATAAATAACATTTTTTATTTCAATTATTTTTTACATCGCTTATTAACTAAAAATATTTACACAAAAAAAAAAACAAAAAACAGTGCACTCGTTTGTCCCTTACGCGGTAATATCACGGATATCGTCTCTGGCGATTACTTAAGTCCTCATACTATAAATATAAACAATAACACTGTCATACAGTCATTGATCACCGCAAATCTCGTCCTTTTCATCGTCCTTCCCACCTGAAATTACCGAAAATCAACATAAAAGAAACGAAAAACAACTGAAAAGGTGTGAAAAATAAAACAAAAGCATGCTCTCAAAATATAATTGAAAATCTACGCATGCAGTGAATTAAAATGAAAAAAAAAATCCGTTTGTAAAGGAACTATCACAATTGAACATGTACAACAGTTGATAGTTAATATTTTATTACAGTTGTCAACATTCGCGGAGTGTCGCAGGGCACAAGAATGTTGGAAACAGTAATAGTGGTGAAGTGATGATGAATAAACGTGAAGATGACTTACTAAGATAGGGCTCGCCCATAGTTCCAGGCAGGTACGGGCAGCTGGTGACGTGGTTGAAGTTCTGGGACTGCATCTCCTCTTGATCAGTCTCGCGATGGTAGAAATAGTTGAAGTTCGACACGATGACGGGAACTGGCAGCGCAATGGTGAGCACACCGGCGATAGCGCACAGGGAACCGACAATCTTTCCCCATACTCCGACCGGCCTATTCCACAAAAACATTTCGTTAATACACAGAACTACAACCATTCGCATCGAGCTAATAAAATAACACAAACTAATGATTCAACTAAATAATATGTTGTTAATTAACATAAACGTGACTGATGATGTTCATGCATTAATGAATACATACCAATGTACATCAACGAAATAACATAGTATAAATAATAATAAAGTCGGGATTCTACAAACAATGTGAAGATAATAACATAAACGTGAAGTAAAATTTAGATTACGTAGTTCCAAATAGGTAGGACCAATCGCGGTGCAAACTTAAGGGCGCAAGCAATACAATATCATTCCTCTCTTGCATACTCGCTAGCGTCGTCACAGTGCACTGTAACGACCTTAAGTTAATGCAACGCATGTTGTTTAGCGCTAGCAAGTAAGTCCACATGATAAACTTAATCGTCAGATTTGAGAACGTATGAAGGTATATCATTTAATTCTCAGCTAAACGCCGCTAAGAACTAAATAAATTCCCAAAACATCCCCAAAAAACGATCTCGTTTGTCCTAGGATGTCGAGGTTCGAAGAAAATGATAACTGAAAAGAAAAAATGAACCTAAACAGACATAATAATACTAAAGCGTCAACTACGAATATTGTACTCAAACCTACAGAGCGACTTCACAGACATGCACTCGGACGTTTTACGGCTAAACATAAATACATGTACTCTCTATCGAAAATGGTGTGTGGTGTGTGTGAAATTGGAAGCCAATGATATAAACAAGCAATGAATCATTCTGAACATCAATTTTGCATAGTAGCATTCATGTGTAAAATTTACCATCGGAGACAGGTTTGCAGGGCATTCCAACTACTAGACAGAGAGAGATTGTGACGATGATATATCGGAACACGGGTGCAGAAGCGATGCTGTATACTTCTAGTGCACACTATGAAGAACAAGTACACGGCGTGATATCAACGTGTGCGATTGAGATGGATCACCATTTTCGATACGTTTACGTTGGTAACATTCGTATAGCCACAACACCGATACAACACCACATCGGACGGTACACATCTAGCGGAAGCGATACAGAGGAGTAACATTCGACAGTGGACAAGTATTCGGTACACAACGAGTCACTTCAAGTGCTGGGAGCGTGCCTCGAGCTGGTCGAGCTAGTGCTGACACATCGCCACACTTGAAGTGTACAACTAAAGCTGTTCTCTGTCATGATCATAGAATACGCTTTGGGAGGGGCGATAGTCACACGGACGACGGGCCTGCGGTACACTAGCACCCTATGTGTACCTACATACATTTGTCTTTTGAATGAAAAATTTTACAATTGAGCTGCCATGTAAAATTGTATAGGTTCAGGACAGATATGACGACACTAACATTTCATAATAAATAAAATAACAAGACAATAAGAAACGTTCTCGAACGTGCAAGAGTCTCAGTAGATAGGTGAAAAATAAAAACGTGTAATCGGTTAAGTTCTAAGCGAACCGACGATCAAATCAAACTGAAGCATAGTTACATGATGTGGCGAAAGAATATCACAATAGTGTTAAATATGCCAATGTAAGGGTTGGGGGTATAATGAAATGACGAGAAGGCAAAGATGAAACTTAGGGTGAAGTCGCTGTATCATACGTCATGTCTCCGTATCCTACGGTCGTCATTGTCACGACCGCCCACCAAAACGCATCTGGTATGGATTTGAAGAAGCTGTTCTCACTTCCCGCCTCAGCGAAGTACACCGCGGATGAAAACAGCACCACACCTTTAAGAACAAGCACACACCAACGAAGAATACAGTGCGACATACAGTGGTGGGGATGGCTTGCGAGCGGCGGGGCGGGGAGGCGCGGGGGGCGGACTGGCGGCGCGACACAGGTTACCTCATATCTCCATAGCCGACTGTGGTCATCGTAATTACTGCCCACCAGAAGGCATCAGGAATGCTATCGAAATTAGTGTCATGGCAGTCTTTGTCAGCAAAAAAGACAGCACTGGAAAAGACCACGACACCTGCGAACGCAAAATAACATGTGAGCGCACCGTCATGGGCCGCGCTAGACTTGAAGATTACTTTAGGAACAAACAAATGATTATGTATACTGTTATAAGGATTCAACATTGGAAAAGATATTACTGAATAAATGGTATTGGAATTGAAGTAACCGGCACCGCGCTCGCCGCTTTCGCCGCCCGTCCGGGCCCGTCTGCTGCATCACAATACTCATCCCGTCTTCACAGTATCACAAATACTCCTTGACGACACGCTTTGTCTTACTAGGTCAAGTATATAATGCATATTAGATCGGCTACAATATTGGACTCTATTGTTATTACAAATTAGATAATAGGTACGTACTCGTTGACTCAATTATTAAAATTCTCTGTTTAACAAAGTTGGAAAATTAAAAGATTCAAGTAAGATTAGAATAATGTAACAACGTATTTAAGGCGTACAAGCCAATTGAATGCTGCGTGATACTTACCAATGAACAAGAAAAATATCAATAAGCCAAGTTCCCTCATCGAAGCCTTCAACGTGCGTCCCAGAATCTGTAAGCCTTTGGAGTGTCGTGATAGTTTGAAGATACGGAACACGCGCACCAGCCGGATCACCCGCAGTATGGCAAGACTCATAGCTTGGTTGGTGGACTTGTCTTGCGGAGATACGGGAGCGCGTGGCAGGTTCAGAGTGTCTTCTTCTTCTGCTACAACTGTGGCCAATGTGATGAAGTAGGGGATGATGGCGATGATATCAATGATGTTCATCACATCACGGAAAAAGTTGAACTTGTTCGGACAGGCCAGAAACCGTACTATCAGCTCGAATGTAAACCAGATGATACACAGGGTCTCTATCAAGAAGAACGGGTCGGTGATGTCAGGGACTTCGTCTTCTTCGATCTTAGTACCGTTGGTTGTGGTGTTAAAGACCTTGTAATGCTTGAATTCCGGTAAGGTTTCCAAGCAAAAGATTACAATCGACAGCAAGATGACAAATACTGAGATGATAGCCACGACGCGTGCGGCCTGAGAGCTCTCTGGGTATTCAAACAGCAGCCAGATTTTGCGTTGGCGCTCGTTGGAGGGAAGAGGTTTCTCCTCTTCCTTGATGAAGCCCTCATCCTCACTGAAAGTATTTGAATAGGTTACAACTTGTAATTGCAGATAATAGACATGCCTTGCAGAACTATTGCTCGTGCTTATACTCACCGGAATTTGTTGGTGGCCTGTTCCCCGAGTTCGTAGAATTTAATCTCCTCGGAGAAGACATCTAGGGGTACGTTTACTGGGCGCCGCAGGCGGCCGCCGCTTTGGTAGTAGTATAGGATTGCGTCGAATGAAGGTCGGTTGCGGTCGAAAAAATATTCGTTCCTGTTGGCAAATGACGCGAATGTCAAAATATGACCAGTCAGTTCAGACTGAGTCAAAATAACAACAAATTTTCACCATCATTTCACCAAATGTAGCCTAAGAATTATTTTAATTGAAAAGTCGCCTTGCCTTAACTTATATAACTGACCTCAAGGGATCGAAGTAACGTATTCTCCGGGCTGGATCCCCCAGAAGGGTTTCCGGAAATTGGTTGAGTGTACGTAACTGCGTCTCGAACTTCAGGCCGCTTATCTATTAACAAATTAAATAAAGAATGTTATAACACCATGTCACTTGAAATTACTGAAATATGTGGGTGCACTATACACATTACTGAAATATGTGGGTGCACTATCAGGTACTTTTTATCTTGAGAGAATATCATTATTTACCGTTGACTTATTAGACTCGAAGTCGACACCGACATAGTTGGGGAAAGGCTAAGCAGGTGAAGATGATGTAATGAAGACATACATGATCAAATCTAAATTCAGTTTTCCATCACCTCTATGTCCCTACCGGGTATGCTAGAACCTTGACACACATACACACTTTGATTGGCTTTGCCTAATCACGGATAAACGTTCCTCGAATTCCCCTAATGATGTTACAGGCTGCACTGTGTAAGGTCAAGTGTGAACCGTAATAATTATAATTATCGATTGTACACGAGACCTAGTGACCGCGATCTTGACCTTCAATCTTGTTATCGAGAATTCAGGTATTAATTGACAGACATGTGTTGATTAGCGTGTGATTGGCACTGCATGACAAAGCTGCTGTCTAGTAGGAATTGGTATTTGAATAATTGACACGTAAACGAGTTAATTACGTAATTGTTTGATCTGAGAATCCCAGACAGTTCTGATGTTCTAGTAATCTAGACCTTACTTAAAACTTCGTCATATTATATCTTATTAAGTGTGATGTGGAAGAGTACTTAGGCGCCTAAGCACCCTGTTGTTTATTCAGTTAGTTTAATTTATATAAATTAGTCCCCGTTTTTTTTTTGTAAATATTTAGTTTTAATTATTATTCTATGAGTTCACAATTCCTTAATTAAATGAAATACTTTTTTTTATAATTAAGTTTGACCAGAGTCAAAGTTTTCTAGTATTCGGCAAACCATGATACAACTAATTCCTAAACATGTCAGTAAATTCGGTAATGAACTTAATTAAATGGCAAAAAAACTCAGAAATATTATTATTTAATCTCTGCCGTAGCTGCCAACCAAATTGATTGCATAAAGTAACCGTTGATGGTATATAAACAACGTGCTCAACATGTCAAAACCCTTAAAACATTCCCACAGTGTGTTCAAACACACACTCTTGCGCAACGCCAGAGCGTCCGCTCTAAAATTGTAACACCCTTGAACTTTTTATTTGCGTTTACCACGTGGATCTGGCTTCTAGTGTCTCTTGAACTATTTCACAGACCACATGTGGAGCAACGACATATAAACTACTTACAGACTTCATTATTCAGATAATTTACTGCACAAGAGCATTTATTGATGTGTTACCAGTTTACATCTATTATTATCCTTCTTATTAGCACTTCAGCTTATCATAATAAATTGATGAAGGAGGATTGAGAATATATTTTCAGCTAGACTTAGTTCAGGTTAGTGCATTGACATGTATGTGTCAGGCTTAGGCAGCTGTGAGACATACTGGTTTAGATTAATTAGATCCGGTAAATCCGTTTCAGTGTCAGGGTCAAGTTCGACGAGTTAGGGCCAGTGATGTTCCATTTTAGGAATGGCATTGTTGTGAAAGCAAAGACAGTTCGGTAAACAAACAGTTAAGATGTGTTTCGACATAAGATTTTGTTTTTCGTAGCATTGGCGAGTTATCATTGTATTGTAGATTATACGAGTAGTTACATCAACATGTTGATAGTCATGTAGAGTTATCCACCAGTTTGACAACGAAAAAAAGCTTTTATTCAAGATTAACTCTAACACGGCGACACTTTGATAGATAAAGGAGAAATAATAAAAACAGTCGAAGCCAAAAAATCTGCGGATGGTCCGTTACATTAAATTGACAGTCTGTGCAATGAAATCAACTACCAATGGGGCTATTTTCAAGCCAGGCTGGACAGTTCGTAAAACATTTACATTTTATAAAATTGCCATGTACCTACATATTATCGGAGTGAGTTTCGGAAACTAATTCAGATTTTAAAAAGCTTAATTTAATTTAGAAGTAGATGGATAACGATGAAGAAACTGCATTAGTCGGACCGGATCACATGAATTATTTTGGTATATTGAAAACTGTCACAATATTTAAGGGCCTTAATTTTTAGAAAAACATTGAAATTGTCTGCAGTTATTTTTAGGGGAAAATATTGGATAGTATTATAAGTTTATAATGTTACACACACAGAGTTCGTGTCTGATGAAGGGAGTGGACTGTTATCGACTAAACGGACGTCACCTTTTTTTTTTTTTTTTTTCGGATTGGAAATCATCAAATGACTTCGCCCACTCTGGGCGGAGCGGGAGGGAGTGTCAGACTTTTACTGACTATAACCCAACCATGTTCCTTCCTCGCCTTTTATGTATTTTTTTTGGTCAGAAACGATGGACGAAAATTCTTCAAGAAAAGCGGCGTGTAAGGTTTCTTCACGACATTCCTCCATCGTTTTAAGAGCGGTGTGATCAAAAATAGGTTGCTTTTAATTGCACTTAATAATCATATTATATCTATGAGACTAGAAATTTAAAGATTGATCTTGATTGATCTTTGAGGTCTTTGACAGTCGTTACAGGTAATCAATGGCCCAAAAAGTCTGACAACCACTCTTCTTTTACCAAGGGGTATCATTCTACCCAGTACTAACTGGGTTGTGGAGGTCAGATAGGCAGTCGCTCCATGTAAAATACTGGTATTCAGCTGCATCCGGTTAGACTGGAAGCCGACCCCAACATAGTTGGGAAAAGGCTAGGGTGATGATAATGATCTATGAGACCAACATTATTATTATTATTATAGATCATTGGAAAGTAGATCACAGAGGTTGCAAATTAGTTGCAAATCAAGGTTTCCGAAGTATGATTTCGTGTCTACAAATAGTCGCTGCCGATCCGCTCAAGATACCCTTAGTTGCTCCCCGCGCCCACGGAAAGCTGAAGTGGCTTATTTGTAGTCGAAGACCACGGAATACACAGACTACAAAACATGTAGATATTATATCGACGTAGGAAAATGTAATTTGTATTTACGGAAAATTGTATAAGAAGTGATAAGGTCAAAGGTTTATATAAAATGAGAACCCACGCTTTCAAAGGTCCACGAGGCTAGCTGCACGAGGATTTATAAAGAGCAAAGCAAGTATCTTTTCGAAAAGAGAACCATATTGAAGAGCTAGACAGACGCATTGCAATCAACTGGAAGAAGTACTGGGCCTACAAACAGGTAATGAAATCAAACATGAAGTTACAATATTGAAAAAGAAAGTGATGGACTCATGCCTCCTACCCTGCCTTACGTACGGATGCCAAACGTGGATAATTGACTCCACAAGGCCTTATATTTCACGATTCAAAATAAGTGAATATGTAGTAGCACGATACACAAGCACACCTCTACCTGCCCCTTTATAAAACAAAGGCGTGAAGTTGTTTATGTTATCCACTTCGAAGCACATTCAAGTGCATGTACGTTGAGCATAAGTGCAAGGTGAGAGCACTTTGACCGGTTCATCGAAACCGATGGTAAGGCAACAGGTGTCAGAAATATTGGAATATTTTATAGACTTTTACCTCCTCGTACATGTTTGTGTCAAGGTTTTCACATTTTAGCGGTAACGTTCACAATATTTGTACACGAACCTGAAGTTAAAGGTCAGACGGTTTTGTGTTGTCACCACGCACGCTGGTCGGCTCGCTGATCGAATTTGTGAGTACATTTCTAATGTTATTACTGCAAAAGACACTTCTTTATTCTAATATACTACAGGGTCAAGAACACGAACTTGTCACCATTCCGTGAAACACTGTACCAGTACAGCGGCACCGCAGTATTTAGAACGTAGCAATATTAAGACGGACATTTTCGACCAACGTTAACGTGTCGACATTAAAAGGCAAAGTTTAATTAGGCCAAGCTAAATATCAGTAAAACTAGCATCGCGGACCTGCTGCGGATACCGAAAAAAAAACACAGAAACATCAGTCAGTTAAAACATCTGTTATAATTCAGTGCCTGGAGCCGCGTCTGCGACTTGTCCGGGTACCGGCCGAATCTTTATAGAAGTGGTAGTTCAATAACATGTATCTGTAATATCCGTGCTGTCGCTAATACTCTGTGAAGTATTATATTTATACAGACCTTAGGTGTAACACTAAGCGCTGACAAGAAGCCCGCTAAGAGGTACCTTTAAATGCTCAGCAACGCGTGAAGTGGTCGCCGTAATGGTCTTGTTAGCGATAAAAATAAACGGCAACATTCTAGTAACGATAGTTTTATTCCTTTGTTTGTATTTGTTGTTTAAAACGCTACGCAAATAAAACGCAATAAATAATGTATGAATGTACTTTTTTATGTTTATCCGAACAATAAATAAAAATGGAGTCATCTCGTGGAGGGAAACTGCGGTTTGCTGCTGTACCTACACATGTGCTAGGCTGGTTTGTGACGGGGTTTACTGTGGCTAGTTGTCCCAGTTCTACGAAATGTATGATGCATTAGAAGACTATCGGAAGATAGCTTAAGAAACTCTATGAACTTAAAATTAAAATTCCGTATAACAGTCAATATAGACGTCACAGCCCAAACACTTTATTTTTGATGTGTACACAAATAAAGCGTGAGAGCCCTATTCCGGTTCAAAGCGGTTCAAACATCGGTGTTGCGCGGCGACGACGCTCTCACGAGAATAGCTGCGCAGGCGGCCGTGGTCGCAGCACTGGCGGCACTCGCGCCACTAGCGGCGATCGACCGCCGAGAAATGAATCAAATCAATATTTACGAGTACAAGCAATCCGGTACATTCACTTTCCGCGGACGCAAAGTTTCATACAATATTTCTTTCGGCGCGGATATACCTCCGCGGCTGGCAATGGGCGCATCCAAAAATACATTTTATTGTGTGTTCCCCAAGGGCGGAGCGAGTTGTACGTCGTACTGCAGCGAGCTTTTATGAAGAGATTTTAATTAATTTTTCGTTGTAAAAGCTAACCGCGAATGGTTCCTTGTTTTAAGGTCGGGTCTCTTTTTACAAGTCGTGGGAGATGCGCGCTGGCGAGAAGTAGCGTCGTGGGGCGCCCGCGCCGCCAGTAAGGCGCGCGACAAACACATGCGCCGTTCTGTCTCCTGCTGATATGGAGGGAAGTGGAAATTACGGATTTTCCTTCTCCTCCTCTATAGTTTTCTGATTTATTTCGTTGTGGGATCCAAAACAGTAAATTGTTTATCTGGGACTTCGCCGAGCTTCATTGTTTCGGCGCTTTTCTGGTGGTCGCCACTGTTGATTCTGGCTTTCAGGAGTTACAGTGATTTGGAAAAAGAATGGCGGGCTTGTTCCAAAAAAATAACATAAAATACACGACCGTGCGTCTGCACTGACGCTTCTATAATGATCTTGTCAAGAAAATATCAAGAAAATGAATTAAAACTTGATCCGCTCCAGTCGATATTACCTAAGACCATCACGCTCATATGAACAACGCCGTCACTAATTACTCAGTCACAGTTTTATTACATCGAACCCCATTTCACGTTCTCGGAACACCAATTACTATTTTAAAATAGAGTTTATTTGTAACTATCGACATTTCGGCTCGATTCAGCGAATCATTTCAAGCCTCTACAATTTTGCAACTGAGTGCACTAAGCGGAAATTGGAATGTAAACCTAAACGCAATCAGTCACGGACTGAAAATTTTCTATAAGCGTTAGTGCGGCATTAACTCCCACGCGTGGGCTGACCGTCTGCACTTACAACGGCGATTTGTCAAAACCGTGTAATGTGACTGAACCACGTTTACTATTATAGTCCACCGCGCACCACTAATTAACGGATGAGGCATTTATATATGTCACCGAATGATTACAATCTATTTCGAGATTAAGTTTGAGATTTGTAGACTCTCGAAAGATTGTGAACCTGTCCCTGATTGGTCGGTCTTACAGTAGGCCGTTCTGTTTGTTCGTTTAGTTAATGACATACTCATTTTACTTCCACCACAATATCATATATCAAATTCTAAAGCTGTGAGTTATTTTCAACACGAAATCAATTAACAATCACCAAAACACTGATCGTTTACATATCGACAACAAACGAATTAACAAACAAATATGGCGGCGCGGGGCACATGACGTTCAACCAATCAGCGCGCTAGGTGCATTCCGTGTTCACAATCTTTCGAGAGTTGACAATCTCGCGAGATAGATTTATAATAACCCAACTGTCTAACGGTATTTACAATTTCACGGTGACATGTACAAGAAAACTACACTCAGAATGATCTCTAGTTAAATCACCCATTTTGATCTACTTTCGATCAGTCATTAATAAATCCCAGAACTTTTTGACATCTTGATATAATTACAAGAAAAGCGAAAGTCACAATTATTATTGCTGATTGCATAACGCTTACTTCGATTTTGACGTAATGCAGGAATAGTAAAATGTTAACTGCCCATTCGCCACTGATGAAACGGCGGACGTTGAGTGCCTTTTTGCTTTGAAGGAGTTTCACAAAGTTCAAAGCGATATTTACTAACAAGGCAGTGAAATCGTTATATATCAACAGGTAGGCATAATTACGAGTCGTTGACCAATGGTCGGTGAGAAAATTAGTGTGGAGTGACACGCAACAAAGCTTTGCGTAACGGGGAAAATCGATATCAGGTGAAGCAAGTCGCCGAATGGTACGTCCCAAAAAAATAAACAAGACCAGACGTGACGTTTCTTTCTATTTTATGTTGTCATGGCTTTTCCTTGAAGTAGGTACGATTCTCCCTCCGTATTCCAGTCACCCATTCCTGTCTCCACAGAGAGCTGAGCCGTCGCACGGTGTACTACCAGTCAGCTGAGATGGCTCACTAAAAAGCGCGGTTTAAAAATAGTCGTTGCGATTAAATACCGGTCGTAACCCCGACACATTGTAAACCATTCAATCGGGTACGCTCGGAAGATTAATGGATCTAACATTATTGGGGAAACCAATTAACTGCAACGTAAACTGGAGTTTAACCCGTTTTCTTTACAAAACATGCTCATTTAGTGCGCCGTGAGTTATTTATTATGTTTTATTGGAGGGCAGGAAACAAATAAAACATCTATTTAGGTCAAGATGATCGGAAGACGTAACTGAAGTTCAAAATCCCGTGTCTAACCCTTACCTACTTACCTACATAACAACATGGACGTCATGTCGCTATTAGAAGTATTGACTAGCTCGATCAGAGAAATGATCAATGATGATACAGAAGACGTCCGCTATACCTCGAAGAAAACATTGTGTTTAAACAAATCAATCATGAAGGAGTGGCACCTGTCACTGAGGATCTTGAAGACCATGTCAATATACAAAGGGTACTTTGATGGGCGTAACATAATTATATATGTCACCGTAAAATTGTCAAATACGTTATATTGTAATATCTCTAGCGACATTGTAAAATCTCGAAATATTGTCAAACGAACATACTGCTTACAACAAAACGCATTATTTTTCGTGAAATGCATGCGATGGTAGTCAAATCACGCGGTGTGGAGGGAAGGAGGAGTCCCCCTTGCTCAGTGGTACAACTCTCATGAAAAGATATTGTACCATTCCTGAGAAATACCGATTATTATAACCTAACCTTAAAACACTTTATATTCCCCTAAAAAGCGTAGTCGACGGAGCCCCGCTTCGCGGGGCCCCTATTTCCGGGTGCAGGGTTTAAAGGAACCTAACTAACCTAACGGGGGGGTGCCCTAAGTCCCGATTATGGGGGCAGAGATACTTCCGTTACATGTTCAGTTGACAATAATTCGAGACTTTACAATATCGCTAGATAGATAGGTACACGTTATATTGTAATATAACGTATTTGACAATTTTACGGTGACATACCCATCACGTGCAATATGGGGGATAAGGACATTGTTTACTAATAAAATTTCAAAATATTCTGTAAGTTCGCCGGTAAACAGCTGCTAATTTATAAAATTGCTAGTCTCAGTAAAGTCAACTTCAACAAGGCGTTCGCGGTGCGAGTACCGAAGTGTTATGTACCCCTGGTGGTGGAGGAAGAATTATGGCCGCACGGCGTGGATTCATGTGAACTCGAAGCTCTATTTTCGATACAAGAACCTTAACCTTGAAGACAGTTAAACGAATGCCACCTCCACACTGCATTACTCCATGCTCGATCGTTAAACGTATGTTTGGAGCTCTCCGCCGCCTGTAAACACCTTAGCGTTGATAGCTACCTGAGTGCCGGTGAACGCTACATTTCATCGTTCTTAATTATTTATTTATTTAAACAACAATTCACGATGATTGCACTAAACTTCGACGCAGCTAGTTCCAGAGATGTCAGTTTGTGTGCCAAGAGGGTTTTGATTCCGTCTATAGTCGTGCCATACATTTATGCTGTCTTCTTTATTAATGTAGACAATCGTAGAAGGATTTTTCGAAATTAAACCCTAAAGGGAGTTAAATAGGGGATGAAAATTTTGTGTTTAGGCTGACGATTGACAAATTAATTTATACGTGTCTAAGCGTTTTTGATACTCGTAATTTCACCCCCAAAGGATTAAAAAAGAGGATGAAAGTTTTAAATGTGCATTTAAATGGCGCGACCACGACTTATAACTTAGATGCTCACACTTTAGGTAACGTGCGTGGCCCATCGTGGCAAAGTCGTGTACATCGTGTACCGCGTGCACAGCGTGCAACGCCATGCAGCGTTGGCAGAATTGAGCTTTGTGAGCGCCTTATCCGAGCAAGACACGCGTGTACAATGACGTCAATTCCTGCATAACTTGTCCGTGGTTTGCAGTGGAAACAATCACATGATACGTTTTCTCGCAAAGCGAAGTTTAGCACGTGAGAGCCTCTGCGTGCGCAGTGGTGTGTTTCTGCATCTAGTCCCTTAAAGGTTAGATTCACAATTTGAAAGAAATGATTAAAACTCAAAGCACAATAGAAAAAGCTACAGAAAAAATAGTAAGCATCTTTTATAAACGAAGAATGAAAAGGTCCATGGTTATTAAATTGACTGCTTGTTAAGTCGGGGCTAAGCAGCATCTCATTCCAGAGCTCGCACAAAGTATGCTTGTAAAGTAACTATCACAGGCGGCTTAACGTCTATCATCCTGTTATATTATGAAGAAAATAGAAAACACGGCTGCATTTTGAAATGGTGGCCTTCATTTTGCTAGCTAAATGTCAAGGGTAAGTCCCGGCGGAGCACGAGGATATATTCTAGAGTAGAATCTCGGCAGGGCTCAGCGCTTACAAAGCTTTTGCCGCTCTAAGTGACAGCCTTTTGTGCGCTCGGCTCCTGTGCCTTTATTAAGAGTCCTATTACATTTTTTACGCCAATTCATGATATTTGACGCTGTAATTCTCAGCAGCAGTAAGGAATTGCAGTGTAATTTACTATAAATATTGTACGAACTCAGTTTGCAAGAAAAACCATCGGCGATGTAAGTTTGACGCTCAAATTCACATTGTTACATTTAATTCTAATTAAAAAAAATACTAAAAGCTAAGTTGAATGTTTTACTTGTGTATTGGAGTTCTAGTTTTTAATATAAAAGGCGTAAAGAAAGTCTAATTTAAGGCATCAATGTCTTAATTCAACGGCCATTTTATTCCAAATAAACTCAATTTGATTAATTAATTAATATTATAGGTATAAAATTTCGATCTACAATGAATACGTTTCATTAGTTTTCGTTTGTCAGGATAATAAGACAAAATTACAATAAATAAAATTAAAATGCTATATTTTCTGCGTCAATTCAGCTCGCTCCAAAGTCTCATGTTATTCTGGTGCGCGCGCTTGCGCAATTCGACTCGTGTACGCCGATCGAAATAATTTAAACCAGGAAGTAAAATCAAAAATTTGCAAACACAATGCAATAGGACTCTTAAATTGAAGCCTGCGCTGTGCAGATGAGAGATGCAACATTTCTCGTATTACAACCGTGTATATAAGTATATTACAGTCTGAGACACAGTAACTAATGAAATACGTGGCGATTTGATAGCTTACGTGTCGCAATCGATACGTGTCGTAACGAACCGCACGTTAATAAAATATCTGCTCTAGTGCAGCGGAGGCGTTTACAATAGTGAGCTATTATTATAGGAACTCGTTAGGAACCAATTTGCTTCTGTTAGAAACAGAAGCAAATTGGTTCCTAAAATTTGTATTAACCCGCAACGCAAAAACGACGGGGTGTTATAAGTTTGACGTGTCTGTGTGTGCTTGTGTCTGTCTGTGGCATCGTAGCCTCCGAACGGATAAACCGATTTTGATTATGGTTTTTATTTGTTTGAAAGGTGAATTAGTCGAGAGTGTTCTTAACTATGTTTGATAAAAATCAGTGCAAGATGGCCGCCGCCACAAAATGGCGGATTACATATTTATTCAACAACTCCCTCAATAGGGGTATCAAATGAAAGGGCTTGACTAGAAGAATAACATTTGCTATTATAATTTTAAATCCATGATGGCCTTAAAATCATACATGACGATTTCCACTAAATCGCACTACCTGTAAGCCGCGTTAAGGAACTTCGTTACAAAAATAGTACCTTGTAGTTATAACCCCATGTGTCGTGGGTTTTTTTTAATTTTTAACTTGTAACTTGTTGAAACTGTTGTTCGAGGAAATTTTCCATAAAACTTTTCAAGTCGTAGGCGACGGCAAAAGAACGTTCCAGTTAGAGCCAAATAAACTCATAATATTTCTGCAATGAAAATTCTTGTAAGCGGATTCCACCCTACGTTCAAGTTTTTGGAGCACATCTATTATATAAAGAGCAGAAATTGAATAGGACGGAATTCTTATGTAGGAAGCTTAGTGTTCGAGGAATTGTTCCATAAGACTTTTCAAGTGGTTACCGACGGCAAAGGAACGTTTCAGGTAGAGCTAAATGAACATTGAATATTTCTGCATTGAAAATTCTTGTAAGCGGATTCCATCCTACGTTCTAAGTTCTGGGAACACATCTTTAAACAGCAGAAATTATGATGCTCATGATTATGAGTTGTAGTAAGAATTCCGTCCTATTCAATTTGGTTTCGAGGAAAGCTTTGTCTTGCTTCCCACGTGTGCTCCTCAAAGGAGCGACCGGAAAATAAATGATGCTCAATTGAGCCACTTGAGAGTTTTCTTCAATAGTTTGTACCGTTTTTTTAAATAGTCGATGCGAACGGAACATGGACGTAGGAGTTAACATTTTAATAATCGTGTTCACTGTAGTGTAAGAAACTTACTTAAAACAGAACTGTGAAAGTTTTCTTTGTGATTTTTTCTTGAATCAGTAGTTTTAAATTCTGCGCGGCTGCCCTTATCAAAACTACTGGTAAGCGTAAAAAGCCGCCTCTCAGCTGGATGAAGCAACGACCTTTATATGATAGGTGGGACAGACTGGATGGCCCAGCAGTGGACTGCTATAGGCTGAGTGATTGATGATCAAATTTGGGGAACCATTTTTGATCAAAATACATCCCCCGTCGGCAGCGGTGGCCCAGTGGTGGCGGCCCCGACTTACGTTCAGTAAGTCGTGGGTTCGAACCCAGGCAGGCGCATTACTTTGTGTAATTTATTACATCACCGCTGCTCTCAAAACGGTGAAGGAAAACATCGTGAGGAAACCGGCATGTCCTAGAACCATAAATTCGAAGACATGTGACATCTACCAATCCGCACTGGGCCCGCGTGGTAGATTATATAGCCCATTCCCTCTCATAGAGAGGAGGCCTGTCCCAGCAGTGGGAACATTAATAGGCCGATGATGATGATGATGACATCCCCCGTCTAGGTGTATTTTACAAACTCATAAAAACTTCACAAAAGAAAGTAACTAGTCGCTTCTAAACCAGAATAAACACAAAATTAAGTGGTGAGGATGGTGTTACAAGGCCGTTTTATTTTCATTCATGAAACTGGACATTACGAGTATTATTGGTTTAGCCTCGCACATAAATTAAGCGTAAGGGATGTTACAGACATTTAGCTCAGCTTGAATTGCCATATTGGGCAAAACCGAAAATATTGATGCAATATTAGATTTACAACCGGGCGAAAGACGTAAGGCACGAGCCGAATAAATGCCGAATAAGTGGAGACATTGCTTCGGGTTGGTTTTGTTCTTCAACAAATACAGCCGAATGTCCCGACCCGAACATAACAGTAGCGTCGCTTGCGGTGTGAGGTTTGCTGGAGGATGTGAGCAGAGTACAACAATGGCCACAGATTGCGTCCTTCCGGAGTATTTGGGTTGTATGTGTAGATAATAATACGTGGGTGTGTGTGTTATTTATAGACGGATACCAAGTGAATTATGTAAGTACAATGACTGTCATGAAAACTTTAACCTATGAAATTTATATACCTAATTATAATAATACCAGCCAGCAATAAGGAAAGCAGGTGGCCCAGTGGTGGCAGCTCCAACTTACGTACAGTAATTCGTGGGTTTGAACCCAGGCAGGCGCATTACTTCGTGTAATTTATTTCAACACCACTGCTCTCAAAACGATGAAGAAAAACATCGTGAAGAAACAGGCATGTCCTAGAACCATTGAAAGACATGTGACATCTATCAATCCGCACTGGGCCCGCGTGGTGGTAGCCCATTTCCCCTCATTGAGAGGAGGCATGTGTGAAAATTAGTGAGAGTGGGAAAAGTAATAGGCTGATGAATACCAGCCTATTACTGTTCCACTGCAGGGCTGAGCATTGATCATCACGGGTTGGCGATTTCAAACTTACAAATATATTCATAGAAAGTTCTGTTCAGGTTACCTATGTACAAAATCAGTACTTATAACGCTCTTGAGACTACTTTTTTCTTTGCTTATAATGATCTACAAGCCTGGATTTGGGCGCAGTTATAGGAGCATTTGGTTCTATAACTATCTTATAATCAACTTATTAAATGTAATTAAGCCCTATAATATACTTGACGAAGCAAACAATTACAAGTACAAACGCTATTGTTAGTATCTGGCATAAGTATCTTATCAAAGCAATATTGTTTATAATGCACTGGCAAAAGTATATTTTAAGAGGTTTTCTTTGTTGAGTTTGTTGTTGCTTTGGCTGGTGGTTTTGTGGTAAAACTTAGTAATAACGTAAGTTTCTATTACTTTTATTTTGTATTATTGTAAAAAAATTATATATATCGTAAATATGGTGTATGAACTCGAGGGGAAGCCATTTTTACTGAAAATATGTACTGCTATTTATTTAATTTTTACAATCCCCTCCAAAAAATAGCACATTAGAATATTGTTGTAAGTAAAATATATTTTCATCAATTCTTATGAATATTTGCCATGATTAGAAAATGCTCTTCATTATGTACTTTATAAGTAAATTAGTACTTGTAGCAAGAAAGTAAAGTGCTTTACAGAAAAATTAGTACTTGTAGAGTTTCAGCCCAGATAAGTTGCATCAGGTCCATCGGCCTCCATTTTAAAATAAATTAGGGTTCCCTTGGAATATGCCTGCTAAAATTTGAGTTTACTTTTTTATTAAGGATTTTTAACAAAATTGTTGTAATTCTTGATATCGACTGTATTTTGACCAAATATTCACATTAACGATTATTCATCAACCAATTATTCATTTCACATTTTGTATTATCAGAATGCTGCAATGGGATTTCCAGTTTCTTTCAACAATGTGTATAGACCTACTCGATGACCTACTCATTTCATTTGTAGTCAAGAAAACATAATCATAATCATAATCATAATCATAAAATCTTTATTTTTCTCGACATCATGAATTACAGGCGCTGGTTAACATTTTTAAAATATTAGATAATAGCCTGATTGCATCTATATTTGACGACTGAATGCCGTAGTGGTAGTGAGGCTGCCTTACGTTTTAGAGTCCTTATTTGAGGGGTTCGAATCTCGGTAGGAGCAAATGTTTGTATGATGAGCATGGACATTTTTTTCCGAGTCATGGATGTTTATATGTATAATAAGTATGTATTTACAAACAAAAAACTATATATGTAGTATATCAACTATCTGGTGTCAAGGACACAAGCCTTGCTTAGTGTGGCACTAGATGACGCTGTGTTGTAATGTCCAGCGATATTTATTTATGGCGTTTGTTTTGGGCGTGGAACTCTCATTTACTTTGCCTGCCATCGCTCTTGATCTGGAAGCGTTCTTATCAAGTAAAATTTGATTTAAAATAGTCTTGAGCAAAACTATAACGGCGAAAACTTATAGTGTTCTGAGCTAAGTATGTTATAATAACTTGTTCACTTACAAAATGCAACTATAGGATCAACATTTTATTCCAGATTATTTAGTTTTACTGTAGACAATTTTAAGAGACTTATCCCTAAAAGTGCCCTATAAGATAATCTTGTAGCTAACTACAAGACTGAGATATGAGAGCCAATGCACTTGAGAATATCTACGCTTGTGAAATGCTATTACTAGTAAAAGTGTCTTAAACATGTCTTACTATTAAGTCTTGTAGCTAACTATAAGACCGAGATATAAAAACTAATGCGCTTGAGTATGTTAAGGCTTAGCCAATTCTATTATAAGTTAAATAGTCTACCACAATGCCTTTATAAGAACGTTATAAGTAATTATAGACTTATAGTCTTTTTTTACAGGATTACTTTGCTAGTTGGGCGTTTTCCTTCATCAATGTCTGTGATGTCCAACATAAACATAGAAAGTGCATAATGAGTTGGTTCCTATGCATTATTATTATGGTAGGTAACAGTATAATTATTTTGATACTGTTTAAAGATAAAGATAAAGATTTATTTATTGCGTAACTGTGTACATGAAGTTCTTAATAATAAACATTAGTTTATAGTCTCAACAGTCTACCCAAGTCGGATATGCAACAGTATTAAAAAAAAAATGAAGTTCAAATTATTTCTTATCAAAAAACTCATGCAGATTATAATACACATTATTAATTAACATTTTTTTCAATTTATTTTTAAACATGTTTCCATTTAATTGCTTAATTGCCGGTGGTAAATGATTGTACACACGAATAGCAGTAACATATGTACTTTTATAATACATCATATTGTTACTTACTGGTAAATTAATGTCATATTTATATTGTTTCCGAATGTTCCTTTTAGAATTTGATTTAAAATTAAAATATTGCATATTGTTTTTAATAAATAAACATAACTCAAGTATATAAATACCAGTCAGTGTCAGGTAACCCTCCATTTTGAATATATTTCTTAATGATTCCGTACTATGCATGTTATATATTGTCTTAAGACATTTTTTTTGGAGAATGAATGTGGATTGTACATTTGTCGAGTTCCCCCAATATATGACACCGTAAGTTAACAGTGGGTACACATTTCCAAAATAAGCACTTCTCGTAACACTTAGATTTGTCGTTTCTGCCAGAACTGACAATGCGTAGCAAGCACTGGATATTCTTTTATTAATTTTTTCGATATGTGCCTTCCAGTTTAAATGTTGATCTATTGTAACTCCTAGGAAATTTGTGTCTCTTACTTCTTCAACCACTGCATCAGACATGGTAACATTCAATTTAGTATGTTTACTTTTATAATTTCTAAATTAAATCAATTTGGTTTTTGAGACGTTGACTCTTAAGTTTATTGACTGCAACCAATCAGTTACAGTTGTTAACGTTCTATTTATTTCAGTTTCGTAAATGAGGTCATTGGAATATTCATTTGAAATAAATATAGTTGCGTCATCCGCATACATTACGCAAAGATGTTCAATTATATTAGGAAGCTCGTTGATATACAATAAGAACAAGGGAGGTCCCAATATACTGCCCTGCGGTACGCCTAGTATTACAGGCTCGAATGAAGATGTCACAAAAGTTTCGAAAAGTTGTTATTTTGTGACTTTTTGTTCAAAAGTTTTGACGTAACGATGCAAATCATCTTGACAAGCAACTCCGTACACGATTGGTCATATGTAAGTTTAATAGTTTTTTGCTTTCTTTGTCTTCGTTACCGCTGTGATGGAATATCACAGTGTGTAGGTTATCTGGTGACATAGCTACGAGTCTAGCTATATAATAATAGTTAGTTTAAAAGGAGAAATATAGGCCAAAACAAGTTGTGATGTGAGATTTGTGTGTGTTCCGTGCGAAATGATACTTTTGTGTGTGTAAGAAATGAATGGGAGGGTGTGTATGTCTGCATGATTAATATGCCTGCGTGTTTGCTTTATAGTGGTAATGTTAGATTTACAATTTCTTATTCTTGGCGAATAATTCTTTTATACGAAAAACTTTGGTACGATTCTTGCAAAAAATTGGGATTGACTTCTGGTAGTTTGTAAATAATGTAGTTCCACATTTTTTTATTTAGCCTGTACTGTCCCACTGCTGGGCAAAGGCCTCCCCCAATTCCTTCCATGTGCTCTTTTCCTGTGCCACCTCGGACCAACCCTCGCGATGCGCGTCCAAATCGTCTCGCCCCCTTTTTCTAGGTCGACCTCGGCGGCACCGACCGTTGCCCAGCGGTCATCGTGCATGCGACTGACGTGACCCGTCCAATCCCATTTTGGCCTAGCAGCCTTCATGCCAACGTTCACTATGCCCGTTTTGGAACGCAGCGTGGTGTTTCGAATTATTATTCAATATCATCTTTATTTGTACTTAGGTGTTCCTAATAATTAAATACATAGTGGTTTACTTTTCGGTATTTTTTTGTAATATATTTATTAAAGGTTTTTTTAGACAGTAGGGAGAAAGTCGTCTGTTCGTGTAACAAAAAAATAATAAAGGCATGATATGTGACCGCGTAACGTCACGCCTGTTAGCCACAAAGAGTAAGACAGAAGTTGATCATGTTAGGTGTTGGTATATAGTTATAAAACAGATATAATATATCAAAACGTATGGTGATTGAAGAAACAGTTCTGACGATTTTGGTTATATTCATGATTTTTGCGAAAAATTCAATAGATTTGAGGGCTTATAGCAGAAAAAGCATATTTACAGCCATTATCAAAGGGAGAGACAACTTGTTGTAAACTTACTTAAATACAACTACTCTATTGTATTAGGTACTTAAACCTATTCATATAATTATGTTAAAATTACAGTTTAGCCGAAATTGTGACTTTTCAAAATAGCAACATTGATAAAAGTGGTAATAAGTATTGTGAATGTTGATTGCAGGAACTTTTGTTATAATTAGTTTCTATATGAGAATTTGCGAGTGAGGATTGTGCTTCTGACCTGACATAACTTTGGCATGTATGTAAGTTATGTTTGTTTGGTTACTAAGAAGACGAACGTTAAAACGTTGGAACGCCAAAAAGTCTGACACCCAGTCTTAATCAAGCGGTACCGTATTACCCAGTACTAACTGGGTTGTGGAGGTCAGAGAGGGAGTCGTTTCATGTAAAATACAGGTATTCAGCTGCATCCGGTTAGACTGGAAGCCGACCCCAGCATAGTTGGGAAAAGGCTAGGTAGATGATGATGAAGACGAACGTTTGGTGAGAATTATGTGTATAAGACTGCTAAGATACTGCTAAGATACTGCTGAATGCACCAGGACCGAAGGGCTAGAGTCGTCACACAGTGGGTGCCAGAAGACGGGCGTCGTCGCCAAGGGAGGCCTAAAAAGCACCGGCGCGTGGCGTGTCGACTTTGATGCGGCCAAAGAAAACCGCACGGAGAGAGGAATGGAAGGTTATTGGGAGAATTGTACCCAGCAGTGAGACAGTATAGTTCAGAAAAAAATGTGTTTTTGCTACAGGGTGTTAAAAACTGTCCTTTCAAGTTTGAACATCGATTAAGTGATCAAGACGACGATGATGACTTAGGTAAATCATTTTGATACAAGTAGAGAAAGTTTGTTATTGTATTCGAGGCGGAATTAGCTCACGAGCCGTAGGCAAAGGTTTTTGAGCCGAGAACTGCGATAATAAATGTCCACGTGTATCAAACGACTATTTTAAATAAAAAAATGAAGAATATTTTTGTTATGAATTATTACGAGACTATGATTTCAATTTTCTTTTTTTTCCGCGCTCTGCTTTCGCCAAGTTAAAGGAGAAGCAAAGCTATGAAGCCGCTAAACCGCTTAATATAAAAAACAGATTTCTTTTATATTTTTGAATTTGGAACACAAATAAATGTAAATTTGTTTAAAAAAGTAAATATCAGTTTTAAATAATCATGTTTATCTATGATATTCCATTTATAAATACAATTTGAATATTCAAAAAACTGTGTACGACGTAAAGACGCATATTTCTTTGCCTAAATAAAAAAATCATTCACCTCTGACTATAGTACTACACTAAGTATAGTTAGCACACGTGTTGGAAAACTGTCAAAAAACGCACACATGTGAAAAACATATAGCATGTTGAACCTAATCGTAGTGCGATAAGAACCAGTTTTCTAGGAAGTAAATTGTAAAAAAACGTGATAAGTACTTACGTTGATAACAACCCTCTCGCAGAAATCGTGGTCGTGTTGTATGGGCTCGAACGTCACCACCCCTCCTAGGGGCGGGCGTCCAGTCTCTTCTTCCGTGGTGCACAATTTCGGCAGTGACCTGGGGAAGAACGAAAGGAAGTTAGTCTAATATATTTTATGATTAGAACCAAGCTTTTGGTTCCTCAGAGAGAGGCCTATCTGCCAGTACTGGGCAGTGGGAAGATAATAGTTTGAATTTGTAAGGTGTATTGCTGGGTAGCTTGTAGCGCCACTTCTTCTTCTCAGCTAAAAGTCTAGGAAGTACTGAAGGCTAGGCGTTTCGGAGGACTGTCTTTAAGTAACATTCCACCCAATGATTTTTCGTTTAAACAACCCATCTCAAATCAGAAATTTACTCAACGTTTAAATAACTAAGATAAAGTATCTTCATTTAAAATAATTAGTAAATATTGGTATCCCTGTTAATAATATAAAATATATATTTTAATATTGTTATTTAGATTGTTTAATTAATAATAACACGTCAGTTAGCTTGTGCAAACAAACATATTTGATTGAACACCCATCCCTGCATCGAAGACTGTTGAAAGAAGTTGAAACAACTAAATGCAATATCCCAGCTCTCCTCTCGTTCACGTCCCCTTCAAGGTTGCCTCAAACAATGTATGAGCGTCAGCCTACCAGCCAAACGTGCTCAAACATACCACTTATGTCCTCTCCACAGCCGCAGCTTGGCGGAAAGCTGCCAGCCTTTATAATACAGCCTACAGGGCTGACGAGCGAATATTGAGTAACATGAAGAGTAATCGACGTCGAGACCAAGTGTTCAAAGTGTTACCGGGCTTGTTAGGCGCGTGATGTTAAAAGTACTTGATTGACACGTAAACTTAATTAAAACATACCTTATTGCGAGTTATAAAAAAACTTATAAAATATACAGATAGGTGAAGAACGTAGAAGCAGAATATGTTGCTAAAGACGACCTAACAGTCTGATGCCAAGATCGACAAATGCCACTTAGCATCTACCGTATCTGAGACATGTTCGATGTACCTCTCTATCTTGCACCTTGCGGCGGTGACAGGAACTCCGCTTAATCAAACCCCACATATATACGAGTACCGATCTTGGCTTTGAATTATCTCCGGAGATTGCGTTGTTTGCATGTCCTTTCAGAGCAGCCTATACGACAAAAAGCTAGGACGCTCTTATAATTACTAATTGAAAATATTTATCAGCCAAGTCTATATCAAAGCGATAACCCTAAAGCTGCTAAAGCATCGCTGTGTGTTTTTCCAAACCCGTTGCTTATCCGCCGAGCCTCCAGGCGGCTTTAGACGATCTTCTTTTGAGATGGCTTGACGGTCGTTACAAATATGATGATTAAATCGAAACACTGACACGCCATTTTATTAGCCTTTCTTGTGTTGGTAAGTATTTTCTTTTATTTTAGCGTGAAAAGTCAGAACATTCAAAATAATAAACACTATAAATTGAACATAGGCGATGAAAGGCATTTATGAAACTGATCGCTTGAACATTAGACTAACTGGTACAGAAATAATGCGAACTGAACACCGGACACAGATCAATCTTTCAATGGTTACTGTATCGGAAAAAAATGGCGACTTAAAACTATGACCTAGTTCCCCCTCTCTGTTTACATACACTTAGTCCTAGAAACGCAGTAGAACATATGAAAAATTCAACGGAAAACCATTATGTCATTAAATATTCACGAAGAACTAACCTCGTATAAGCCAAGGTCGCTTCGCGGATAAAATATCGAGTGACGGTAATTGTATGCAACTCTAAAAGGAAATAATAAAGTAAACATCGCCATGGAGTCTAACAATTTCCCCGTCACGGGAAATTACTCTGAACTAGACAGTGATGTTACTTAAGTGTTGTGACGCCGCGGCGCCGGTTGCAATAAATGAGTAATTGGCATTTACTGTGAGAAAATCACAAGGTGCTCATGACATGCGAAGAAACAACATTATTATTGTACGTCTGTTTTTGTTTACTTTATTGAATTGCAATTTATAAAATTGTTTGCCGGATCATTTAATTTTATGTGATTTATGTATTAATTTTGACCTAATGATTTTTTTTTTGAATTTTTATGTAATGTGCTTGTATTTTATGGATTTTAATGATCTAAAATAAATGAATTATTATTATTATTATTAAAATGTGAATCAGAAATATTAATTTGTGTTATTGTTTTTAGCGTGTAGACTCAGAGCCTTGTTTTTCCTACGCATCAAATAAAACGTATAGTGGGTGTGGTCACAGCTTTTTTTAGTCCAGACATATTGAATTGGTCAAATAATACTAGGACCATGTAGATTAATGGCCAAGTTGGTATTTTAGGGATTCACCAGAGATTTGAGTGGACTTGACTAGTCAGCGCATGAATTTGACAGTTTCCAGCGAAATTGGATTATTTACATTTTAGTAAATACTTCACGTTTTAATCATTGATTTCAGTTATCATTTCGTGACGCAAACTCGTAATCTTTCGCCCATAGTTATTGAACACTATTTAATTAAAACTATAGAATAGAATGAAAAAATGATTTCAGTAACGAGTTTCAAATCCTAATAACAAACATGCTCGTATCATTTTAATGGCGACGCGGTAGTGGCTGCACATTAAAATTATTATAATGAGCACAAACAAACAGCTTTTGAAAAGCAAATACGGAAGAGCATTGTGTAATACGTCCAGGTATGAAGTATTGGAAGATTTTCTTCTCTCTCTTCCTGGATCCTCTACAATATAACGAGAAAGTGCAATGAAATGTATCATACATTGCTATTTCAATTTCTCTAGAAGAGTTTTAGAATATTTCTAATATCTACAGGTATGTGATAAACGAAATGTCAAGAATTCAGTAAACACAATGTAGAAAACTGAAAATCCTTCAACTACGCATCGAACTGTGAATTTCGAGCGACGCATAGAAACTCTAGTGAATTATTTTTCTGCTAATATTTGTATCTGCTTTATAATCTTAGAAACTTATTAGATAGGTGTAAGTAAAGTTAGTATTTACAAGAACTTTGTTGTCAATGAAACACGATTTTATAAAGCCTGCAGCTGAAATAGAACCATAAGAAATGGCAAGTGACTTGCACATTATTCTGCGAAAAATCTGACCAAGTATGATAATATCTACATTTTTGACCAATAAAATATTTCACATTGCCAAGTTTGTTCAATAGTCATCAATATAGAGTCGTAGTATAGTTATAGTTTATAGTAGTAGTTTACTGTAAAATCACGAGGAAGCAACTATAAATCCTTATCAATTGCTTCTTACATCAACAACATCATTATCTAAACGAACACTCGTTACACTGATAACCTGGGCACATCATTATCTAAACCAATATTTCAAAAGATAACTGACTCTTACTTAGTGCTAGATAAAGTTACTTATAGATAAAGATACAGAAAATTATAAATACCTATTTAGGTATTTATAGTTTTCAAAAAAAAACTGCATCCATTTGAATGCAAGTTTTTATCACCGACGTTACGTTCAAACGCATTATTCACATTTCTCTTCAATAAAACTATTTAGATTTCAAAGCGAAACATTCGAAATACGCTTTGTGTTTTGTAATTAAAAGCATTCAGGGTTTAATGACAGTACACCACAGAAATGATAATATATTGGCTCTGCGTCCATCATTTCAATTGGAGGATTAAATTGATGACTCCTAGGTTGAAGTTTCCTACTCACGTTAAATTAAGAATTAATGAAAATTTCAAATAAGTTTATTATTCATATTGTTATTGCGAAATCCCTAATGTTAAGGTGATTCCAGAATTTCCAAGAAAAATTTTTCGATTTTCGTTTTCTAAGTAAAGTAGAAAAATAAAAATTTGACCGCTTCGTCTAAATCAATTTCCGATCCGTTGAATGAATATATTCCCAATTTTAATAAGAAGTAAAAATCAAACGAATTAAAATGTTAACTTCAAAATAAATTCAATGTCAGTATTCACTTGTCTTGATTTCGGAATCCGAAGGTCACTAAAATATTTATCAAATCAAAATAAATCTCAGTAAAATGATCATTAATAAAAGACAAAAACTATTAATTACCATCGAACACAAAATAAAACATAAATTAAAAAATATTAAAATTATTTTTATCATAAAAAAAACATGAATTAATTAATAACATTGATAATATTAAAACTCACGGGTTCCCCTCATCATCGGTATCATCGTCGTCGTCATCACCTCGGCGGCACCGGCGGCAGCCGATGAGCCGACAGTAGGTCGACATCTCCATCATAGTTAGGCCGGTTAGTGTGCTAACTTGCGGAGTGATCGCGAGGAACTAACAGCCCTCGAGCACCGAGAGCGATGCATCCACCCCATCCCCCTTCCTGCGTGCGGCCCACACCCCGGTGCAAGATCTCCGCTTACAGCGGGTAGCGGATTTCCACAAGCTGAACGCGATCTACTACGCACCTGAGCGTTTTAAAAAATCGTGCCAAAATTCTGTCGCAATTAAGACATTGACAGCTCTTGAACGCGGTTTAAACACTGGCCACGTTTAGTTTCATTGGTGAAAGAGCTTTTACCACTTTCTCTTATCGAAAATGTACAGGTGAGTTGCGACTAAACGCAAGCCCGTTTGGTACATAAAACAACCTTTTAAAATATGTTTGATTACGATTTTTTCTTTAGATATTTGATTTTAGTTCCTGATATCTTTAATATTGATTGGGCGTGACTCGACTCGTGTAGAACACGAGTCGAGTTCGATAAGCATTGTTTGTTCCAACTTGAAAATTTTCCTTCAATATTATCTATTATTACTGAGGAATTGGTGGTAATTTTATTTGAAGTGAAATTTACCGTGATTTATGTCAGAAGGTTTCGTGCATTTCAACGTCCGCCTGCACGTTCCTCAGCCTGCATTATTTATTTGACATTAGTTGCCCTTTTACAGAATCTATGAAACTAGAAATATTTTTCAGAATCTATGTATTACGATTTAAGTATAACTATGGTTATTGCGCCGCTATAATAGTATTTTAATAAAATATAGTAAACGTTTCATCATTTGTAAACATGATGTAATTTTTCAAGAATGAATGAGATGTAGATTTTCAAGTAATTGCAAATCTACGACCTCATTGTGTCCTTACTTATGCTAATTTAGAGCTGTTTTTATCCTGTGCACATCTTGCAATATGTGGCTTGGTAAAGTATCTTCCAAATAGGTTATTTAACGTAGTACTATTATACTACGTAATAGAAATATGTGTTTTGATGCAGATATATCAGAAAATTGAGTATTCGTTTAACCAAAAAAAAACTGGTTTCGCCGGATATACGACTAAAAACCGAAATAGCGGCCATGCGGAAAAATTGGCACAGTCCATTTCAGCGCGGTTTTGCTGTTAAACATATAAAATCTTTTTTGTTTTAGTACACATGTTTGTGAATGAATGTGATGGCTTAGAGTGGATGAATGTGCAAATTCCGGGGATTAAAAACCTGTTACATGCGTGGGTCGGGGTTCTCTATCTATTCCAAATTGAAAGACTATCAAATGTTGGTCATTCATTTGTTAAAGTGCATTTTCGCAAGGTTTGTGTTTGATTAAGGATTTGGATACTTAATACCATTGTTTCAACAGTATCAACCCCTATTCCGTGCAGAGTGTATGAGTTATACAATAGTTTTGATTAAACGGAAAGATGTTATCTTTCCGTTTAATCAAAACTAACGTAATTTGAAACAAAAGGCATAGAGCCATCGAAATTATGCATCAAGTGTTCGCCAGTAGATGTGGGCAAGCTTGTGCACCGGCAATTTGTCACGAATTATGAACAATAGTGATCATTACACGTTTCAGAGGGCAATTTAACGGAGCAATAAATAGCGGTACAAGTGTTTCGTTGTTTGGCGTAAGCGTTCGATTGGAACAATAGTTTGCTCGCGAGCCGTCCGCCGCGCACAAACAAGCTGGTCGTGCTATCAGCGCGCACTAATTACCAAATGCACTTCATTAGTGAGATGACCAAGGAGGTCATACGGCTCTAAAGATCCTATCTTACCCCGACCTGTTTTGATTTCACATTGACGAATAAACAAGTAAACAAGCATGTATATTTGCGTCGTTATGCAATCTCGAGAATGTATTAAACACGCTGTTTAAAATACTCTCACGTCTAAAAATAGACGATATATTCAAAATTCCGACGACATAATATCGTGTGAAGACCAGTATTTCCCACTTAACATGTGTGTTTGTGCGTTTGCGCATTAACAGTGTTTCCAGCCAGCCTCTAAATTAAGGTTGTGCTAATAATAGGCGAGTGCTGAGCGTACGCTTTGGTAAATCATAATAAATAGAAACACACGCGTAGGTAACGGCCACAGTGACAAAACTTACGCGGTCTACGGAACCCTTTCAGCAGTTGTTAAAGATACTCGTTTATAGCGGTTAGATATCATAATCTTGACAATGAGATCGAATGGTGACAGATAGATTCAAAAAGACAGATGGTTATTTAATCTAATGAATAACTCATTACATTTCGAGCTTTAAAAACAGATTACTTAACTTTTCTTAAGTAAATATTTATAAAGACGCAAGTGGACATTACGTGTTATAATTATTATAAAGATAATTAATCGAGATACTTTCAGGATTAGAGAACATTGAAATAGTGAATTACGAAATACAAGGCGCCGTTCTGTGATTTTAGCGGACTTTAATACTCTATCGAAGAAGTGAGATACTTTCGGTGCATAAACAATATGCATCGGGAATGTTCACACACGAACCATGCATTTAGTTCATATAACTAGCATACAAGGAGTATATACGTGTGTTTGGATAGTACGGTTAGGTGAATGTATCTGGTGCATTATGGTAGGGATTTAACTAAATATTTCAGTGAAATTTCGCAATTCTGATTTAGTGATATTAACATTTTATAATAGAAATTGTATCCTATTATCAAATGAGATATGTAACGAGTCTTTAGATTCGCTTAGGCAGAGTAATATGCTAGAATTAATCTTAATAAATAAATTGTATGCGTCCACTATTCATATTTTTGGTAACGACAATATTTATTGACATTTTTTGTCATATCGTACGAATAACGAATCTATATTTTTCATGGAAAGCTCAAGAATTAGGGCACTGGTTAGTTTTTTCAACATCAATATACATTGCGGTGTAACGTGCCAGTTAATTTTGGAGTGCAGTGTGTGACGAGCATTCTTCGCGACACATTTAGATTATTCGCTTGCGCGCCTTTGTTCAATGCCGGTCGGATACCCGTTTTACCATGTTTTCAAGGTTTCATTAAAATCGGTTCAGTTGTTTCGGAGATTAGTGCTTAAATATAAACGTAATATGTTAATTGTGTGAGTTGAGTTTGTTTGTATTCGCTTGGCGTATGACACAATGTTGTTGTGGGAATTTCGACACAATACTTGATAATAGCTGTTGTTATATAAGGGTTAATTAATTAAAAATTTGTCGGCTCTCATGCATTCTTAAATGAAGCAACTGTCATCAGCCTAGCCTACACTACACACTACTACAGGTCGTGTTCCAGTCCAACCAGAGTTGAATTACAGTAGTTTACATGAAGCGACTGTATATCTATACTAACATCATAAATGCGTAAGGATCTCTACCTATCTGTATTTTATTTTCCACGCCTAAACGGCTAAACGAATTTCGATGAAATAGCACACAGGTAGACCATGACTTTGGTTAGCACATAGAATAGTTTGTTATCCCGGCAGTTGAAGAGCGATAATTATCGAAATTCACTCGAACGAAGTCGCGTAATAGCTAGTCCATACATGAAGATACAGGTATCCAAATATTCCCCTAATTATCCTTTTAAGATCTTCCGCCTATTCAAATCTCAGCCGAGACAAAAACAAACACATCACGCGTTCATCTGCAATTCTTTTGAAACGCCATTTTAATTCGTCGTATTGACGCGGCCCGTCAGTCTAACGTCACTGGACATCCTACTCAAAACACTGTCAATAATTATATTTTCAGAGCAATCTGAGTGATTTCTCATTTCCTTCAGAACTGTTATGTGTTTCTTCAAGTTCAAAAGTTAGGACTTTAAAATGATCGTATTTCTCTGAGGTGAAGTTTTGTTATGATGGATGAACTTGATCTTGAAAATTCACTCAGGTGGGGGCGGAAGGGTGAGGGAATAGAGATTGATCATTGTTGTGGCGAGGAGGACCACAACCGTGAAACTGAATTGCAAAGTTATAGCTTCATTATCCGACCGGAGTCATAACAGTGCACCCGAGAGGAAACTTCTCAAATTGAAGAGGTCAGTGGAATTTCTTCTTTGGGAAATCTATGAACTTGACTTTGAAGATTTCTTCACGTGAGGTTTGAGAGAGTTAGGAATTCTTCTTATTGTTATTGATCATTAGTGTGGAAAGTTTCTCATAGTTTTAGGAAGTTATCGGAATGGAAAGGTCAGCGGAAATCTTAGTTTTCAAAAATTTGAACTTGACCATGAGAACTCACGTGAAATGAAGAGTTAGGAATTTCTCTTATTGTGATTGATTTGTGCAAACAGTCAATACCGTATCGTTAGTCTTAGAGATCTAGAGACTTGCAACCTAGTGTCTCGTGAGAGTGTCATAAATGAAATGTAACCAGAATTATATTTTATAAACCTTAAAGAAATTAGTTTCTCAGGGTGTAATAAAGCGACACTTAAGAGTTCTCAAATATGAGTCAGTTAAAATGTCGTAATGATGGTTTACGATGCAGACATCCGCTAGGTCCTGAATGATGGAAATATGGAGAATTTCTCTGGGGTATGAGCACTCATGAAGTAAGAACCGATGCATCGGGATAAAATCCACTGTTTCCTAGTAGTGACTGTCTTTCATAAATATTCACTTTATTAAAAAAAAACAAATGAGTTTACTGTGGACAGTAATGACGCACAATATTTTGAGTGAAAGTTAGAAGAGAACTTGATATTGAGATTATAGCATTACTGAACAAAACGACAAGAGACACTTAACATCATCACAGATTCAATGACAACGGCAATATTTTAATTATAAAGGCAAGAAATTATTTTTTGTTTTTTTTTTCAGCCTGATCTGTCCCACTGCTGGACAAAGGCCTCCCCCATGGCTTTCCAATCCTGTTTGCAATATGCCCTTTCTGACCAATCCCTCAAGAACGAGTCCAGATCGTCACGCCATCGTTTTTTGGGCCTGCCTCGGTTACGACGGCCGTCTTCAGGCACCCACTGTGTGACTATCTTCGCCCATCTGTCCGGCCCCATCCTAGAGACGGCAAGAAACATAATCCCAAAAAAGTTTTGAAACTGAGGATTTCTAGCCATTTTGCGTAACCGTCGAAAGGTACTAGCTCTCTCAGTCTTTGCGATCATTTATTTGTTCTAGACTAGTCTACCTGGGAACCTTCTAGTTTCGGAGTTTTCTTTTTAAATACAAGGTTTTAACGTCAAAACTTTACTTTAAACACCTCTACGACCCTCGTACTATTCAATGCACCGTTACATTCCTACCGTAAAACCAAAGTTATATATGCTCAGTGTGTTTTAGTTTGGTTACTTGTATTATTTGATTGAAGACTTTGTGCGGGTCCGTTTACACCCTGTATAGAATATAATATTCTTAACAAATTCTGGCAGGAAAGAGAAAAACATAAGACACCTTAAACTGTACTAGAAAGTTGTGCGAACAGAATTTCAATGCATCACCACGAAGAGAAAACATACTCTTGAGGAGAAAAGACTGGGTTATTGATTCATCCCGCCTCGCCTGTATAATTTAATATTCTAACGAAATTGTAGATTCGAGGTTCTGCTTACACAGTGTAGAGAATTCGTGACAGTTTGTGAGCTACGGGTCTTGAACATCGCTGGAATACTCTAAGCTATCGTATAAGAGGACTAGCGGACGCAAATACACTATGCACCGGGATTTATATAGACAGCTGTATTAATAAATTGTGTTATGATTTTTCTATCGAGTTTGATAATTTAGAAGATTTTTGACGCCTATTATCCCGAAGACTTAGACAGAAATGTATCTTTAGTATGTCTTGTGTTTAAGTCCTTTATAGCTATTGCAATACCCTATTGTTATCGGCCGGACACATAATCAGAATTTGAAACGTTGCTGAGACTTTCTAATTCCTTAACCTTGTCTAACCTGGGAATCGAAACTGGAAATGGTGTAGGATTGCGACTACTAGACCGACGGGGCACAAGATATTAATATTATGTGCTAAGCGTGTACGAATGCGTAACTATGTATAAATTGTGTTCGTGTTTTACTACCAGTTATTAGTTAATTGTTCGTCACTGTCGAACTGTAGTTGTAATAGCTTATTTAAGTGGGCTCTTTCATCTTTAAGAGCTTCTGAATCTTTTCGAAGAATTGGTGAGGCGTTCCTCAAACAAACACTAATGTCAAAAACACTCTACTGTCTATGATGTATTAATTTTAAACATATTAGACACACACAGGTCAGAGATTTGGGTGTGATGCTGGATGAAAAATTCACGTTCGAGTCACACATTGATCACATCACCAGTAAAGCGTACAAGTCCCTAGGATTCGTTATACGTAACAGTCAGCAGTTTAACAGCCGACTATGCTTAAAAACGTTATATTACTGTTATGTAAGAAGCATACTAGAATCTGCAAGTGTAGGTAGTATGGAGACCTTTTTACAAGAAATATATTGACCTAATCGAATCCATCCAACGTAAATTCATTAAGTACCTAAATTATAGAACAAAAGTTGACATCGTAAATTACCGGGACTCCTTTCGATCGGGACTATTTTCGAACTTAAATACACTGGAAGAGAGACGGCAGATGAATGACATGGTGTTATTGTACGACCTACTTAATAATAAATATGACTGTCCAACGTTATTCAGCAAAATATTCTTTAACGTCCCTCCCAGACGTACCAGACATACCTCTCTATTAGCAGTTCCTTCGGCCTCTACTAATTATATGAAGATGTCGCCATTTTTGCGTTTACCCGCATTATACAATGACAAGTTCCCAACGCTCGACCCCTTTAATACCACACGGAACCGCCTTAAAAAAGACAGAATTTTAATCCTGGATCAAACGCAGGATATTCAATGCCGCCACTAGTGCCAGTTAGTCACAAATATATCATACACTCATCACCATACACATTCACAGACACCGTACAGTTAGTTACCCATACACACACAGGCACACACTACACATTTTAATGCTATTAATTCGCACCACTCTCGGCTAATCATAAGTTTTTCTGTGTAGTTCGTAATTGGCGTAATGTTCGTTTTATTTTTTCAAATTAATGTGCTGTAAGCTGTGAAGCTACCTTTATAAAATAAATAAATAAATATTAAATGACACGAATTCATGAAATAAACATAACGTCACGCCTGAATGAGTTAGGCAGAGCTGAGCCTGGAGTACGCCCACATTATACACACTCCCTACAGTTTTCATGTCATAGTTCCAACTCAATAATTCCCTAAATACTTAAATGCAATATACCTTCGGTTTGAGCCACATAGTTGTAATTTCACGGCTGTAATAGCTAATCTTGCAGCTACTAATGACGTACGACCGTATTCGTTAAGTAGAGGAGGCCGAAATGTTGGGACAACGAGAGGGGAGGAGAGGCACGATCGACCCATTTCTAATTAAAGCTAGTATCTTCAGGTGACGGGTAGTGACGGGTCGGTGACGCAATCCGCTGACATGCTTGGATTTATGTCTTAAATATATAAATATATGTGTTAGCAAAAGTTGAGGGGAAATGCTGTGAGTGTTCCTACCCTGATCCATTATCGTGCGTAGAACCACCTGAGAATCTCTTGATACAGCGTCATCCTCCCGGATGGCGATGTTTCAAGAGATTTTCACGAGAGTCGTTTAAGAAAGAAGCATTGGGGAACGGGGGCTTCAATTAAAAAAGGATCCTCTGATTAGACGAGTCTTCATTTGCCTTATCCCAATGTTAGGGTCGGCTTCCAGTCTAACTAGATGCAATTGAGTACCAGTATTTTACAAAGAGCGACTGCCTATCTGACATTCACCACCTAGTTACGTGGATACGTGGTGGATGCCGTCATTGGCCCACACATAGACTTTTATTTTGGAATTGAAATGAGTCAGTGAGTATTTAATGGTTTAGTTTTCAAGCTTTTACTTAACTTCACTGAGCTTTGTGAATTCTTGCAAGCAAGACGAGTGTTGCAAAACAACTTCATCTCTACAAGTTGAAAGTTTGTGCTCTTCTTTCTCATAATTTAATTAGGTACTTGCTAGAGATGACCTGATTTTGCTGCCAGGATCGTTTCGCTTGAGAAAGTTTTAACAATTTCTTCTGAAATTTGAGTTTAGTTTCCAGTTGGCTGTAGTAAACATTAAGCTTGTATGCACAAAGGATCAGGCAGAAGAGTGCGACACCTACATTTCAGTTGACAGTTATGTTTCAGTTCCTTGTAATAAAATGATCTTATTGTCGACATCCAAGAATAAATCCTGTATCTTTACCTGTAAGCAACAAATGAAATTTCATCATAATTCATTTAACATAACATCACGCTCATAATCCCATAGGGTCAGGCAGAGGTATACCCAGTCCTATGTAATTAAATAAATATTGCCGGACATTACACACAGCGCCATCTAGTACCACACTAAGCAAATACGCTTGTGTCGTGGACACCAGATACTTGATATATAATAATAATAGTTCTATGGCACAAATCCAGACTTCGTAAAATCTCCGATGGAAAATTTAACTGTTTCTAAAACAGGTTCTGAAATAGTTCTTTATTCATAAAGGCTTACAGTCTTATCGTGTCTTAGGCAAGCGGCTGTGCGGGGTCGGCCGGGGCGGCGGCAAGGCAAGCTGATTGGTTAATCTGTTTGCTGCTTGAGTTCCCTATTACCAATCTCGAGCCGGCGCAAGATGAGATTATTATTACCTTTAAGAAGGTGGCTTCTTCCAACAGTTGCTAACTTATTATTTCCGAAGTTGTTGGTCGCCGCTCGGTCACTATTGATTGAGTTTCTTTTTCAAACTTTGGGTTTAGAGATGAGCTTATTTTATTATTGATTTTAGTTTTACTGCGAGGTAGGGTATCTTATATAGGTTATATAATTGCTAGCGTTACATTGGCCCTTCTTTTATATTATGGCTAGGTGTGTTTGGGAATAATACGATATAGTTGCTATAGTTTCAAGTGTAAAATTGGAAAAATGGATGCAGTTTTATAAAAACCTCTTTGAAATGCAATATTGTCGCCTGAGTTTGATAAGAGTTGAAATATGTTGTAAATTGTCATTAGAAATGTAGATTGTGATACATTTTTTAATGCATGGAAAGTCATCAAATGACTCCTCCCACTCTGGGTGGAGCGGGAGGGAGTGTCAGACTTTTACTGACTAAAACCCATCCATGTTCCGTCCTCGCCCTTTATGTCCCGGGGCCATGGTATCTCTTTCGAACAGTACTGCAGCCCCGGTAGGCTTCGGCCCTTGCGGACCCCTTCCTTATGCTGACATCTCAAGCCCATAGCTCACCGTCCACAGGCCCGCGCCAGGGGTCGCGCCGCCACGTGGCCCCCGACGCCCGGTGCGTCTCCCGCGGCGGCTGGGTCGAGAGGTACTCTCCCTCTCGCGTTCTGCCTCCTCCTTCGCTAGCATGACTGCTTCGCAGAAAGAGGTGACGGCTTCCCATTCCGTCTCGCTCCGGACCATGGCCGGACGCGAAAGGTCGCCGCCGTCGATCGCCGCTATTACGAGGACACGGCGGGGCAAACTTCCACCGTGTCCTCCAGTCGATCCTCGCAATGTAAGATTGTAATACCTAGATTTCAATTTATATACCATTGTGCTATTGTACTTCTAGGAACTAAATGCTCCCTTGAGAGACAGCTGAGATCCTTATTCATGGAATTTCTTGGAAATTATTGTGTGCACGAGGGTGATCAATATATTTCCAAAAAATTCTAACAGGATTCAAAGGTCTTTCATGACAGATCTGAAAGCACGATGTACCTACGCCTATTTCTGACTAACATTCCTTTGAGCATGAGCAAAATAGGTCTCAGGCTATCTGCCTGTTGTAATCCATTACTTCTATCCGTTAGTAAATGGTGCCGTGACCTTAGCCATGTGTGGGAGGCTGTGTGATGTCTTTGTTTCAGTGCTACACTGGCTTGAAAGGATGACGGAAATAGTTATTTATGATACTAGTGCGTTATGTTGGTTTTTACAAACGAGTAGACGAATGTAACTTACCATAGTCAGTATATACCAGAGTTTGTCAATACCAATTTCTGCACGTGTGTCATACAACGTTTTTCAACACATTTGCGAGAAAATTATTCATTGTATTAAGGCGACTACATGAGCTAAATTAACAACTCTATTTGTGGTGGTTCAAACTTCGTCTGAAATACTGTTAGAATAAAGTTCTAATCAGCATGCACTACAAAGTGGTTGTTACGTCAGTCACTGCGGGCCGAATAGTGCGAAATGAGTGGTTTCGATGGATTTACAAAAAATCTATGGATTGAGCTAAAAAAATGAAACACTATGATGCCAATATGTTGCTTGTAGGATTATTTGCATTAAATAAGAATGATCGCATGTATTTTAGTATGGTTTTTACTGGTTAAAAGATTGGTTTTTATTTATCGAGGAACATTAATATTTTCATATTTTCCACATTTAATAAATGTAGAAAAAAAAATTGAGAAGGCTAGAAATATATGAGACACTAAATTAAAGTATACTATTAAAATAAAAAAATACCTGAAGAATATCATACATTATTCTGGTTTTGTTTATTGCAGTATATCGTATACTTTCAGGCATTATAAAACTCGCGTTTAGCTCTTGTAGTTGCCTTAACCACGTTATAAAATTATTGTATTATTGCATGTATTAAATTAAATAGCGCTCTTGCAATTTTGGCGGCAAGAAACTGTTTTCTACAATTTGCTCCTCATTCAAAATATCAGGTGGAGTAGATTCTATGGATTTCTCGCTTGAACTTATATTATTATTTTGTTTATATCAGTCGGAAAGTCGCAACAATCTTTTGACGTTTCTAATATGAAAATGGTGCGGGGTGCGCACACAGAGCGGGTGCTCTATACGGGTGCGCATTTGCAAATGTGTGGCGCCATTTGCAAATGCGCACCCGTATAGAGCACCCGCGCGTGGTGAAAATTAGAACTACATCTTTCGTCTTACTTACTCTTTTGTATTAAAGTGAGACAAACGTATTGAGCAAAAGCGCTTTTAAAGAAGTTTGATCAGTCAGCTTATTTATTCTTGTTATGTCTCTCTTCTGACTCCTTGGTGGAATTCTTATATATTTTTATAATGGAAATTAAAAAAAAAAACGTAAAGAATACGCACGATGCTATACAAGGGGGAATGCGGTAAAGTAGGTACTCAGGTGAGAGTACCTATTTAACCGCACGTACCGTTGTATGGTGCGTAATTTTTAACTTTCGAGTAATGTATACAGGCTTCGTAAATGCATTTTTTGAGCAAGTGTGTTGAAAAAGTATTTATTACGGTTCGTCCGAAGCCACAGCATTTAGCTGAGCATCGACCATTTTTGCACGGATGGGACGCGCAGTTTCATTTATGTTTCACATAGTTCGTGCCTTCATGTAATGATTTAAGTTTCGTATTGTACCTGTACCTATGACCTATGTAGTTTGTTATTGTTTTGGGATCTCCTTATGTCATCGTTGTGTCAATGTCATGTCGAAAATGCTCGTCTATGGTGTCACCATGCCATAGACGTGCATTTTCTAGAGTTCTCTGTGGTGTGACCACAGATGCCACAGGGCATTGACATAATATTTTCTATCTCAATGCCACAGGGGATCTCAGGGCAATCGTAGACGGAGAATAGTATTCTCTGCAAACTGCGAAGGAAATATTAGAATTTATTTTATTTTTATTTTTTTATTAGCTTTCATGTCTTCTTGTATTTTGTAGGGTTGCGTTTTATTATTGCGCGTTTGTAGTCTGCAAAATAAACGGTTTTTCTTTCTTTCTTTCTTTCTTATTAGTTTCGCAGAGGACAAAAGAATCGACGAAAACACTAAAATAAAAATATATAACTAAATATAACTAAACTATAATTACGTTGGTTCTGTCAGAAGGCCTCCTTACCTCAGCATGATTGTGTGTGTTGGACCATTTAAAAAAAATTTGTCACTGCCCTGATATTCTGATAGGATTGTGCCTCTCCTATCGTCTTTTTAGTCATGCGTTCGAACTTTGTCACGCCTTGCTTTTTGTCCGACCTTACGCCTTATATGACGATTTCTACTAGAAAATCACAAAATATAGGTTCAAATTAAAATATTTTGTCTTGAGTTTTTAACCACAGTTGGCCCATTCACCACCATGTTGTTCTCAAAAGCGATGAGCAACGAAATAAAAGCTATCGTAATGAATGATGAACTGTAAAATAATTCACCCCTCAACAATTTCTGTTTGAATGCAGTTAGTTAGCATTTCAGACAACCCTTCATATGCAAATAAAAAACGTGTTTTCATATTTCAGCAACTGAGTTTTGCTCTTCATTTAATAACCCTCACAAACGTGACGACGAAGAGAAAGAGACAAATGATTTTTGTTTAACTCGGTTTGTAATTATATTAAGGATGAACTGGTTGAGCACGCTTTCCGTTTTACTGCTAATCAAACGTAAAAGTGTCTGCTGGTGCAGTCAGAATAAATTAACTCCAAATCTCTCAGAACCATTACTTATTTATCGCTTCAGAACCGTGCGGTTCTAATTTACTCAGCATTCAATAACGGGGATAAGCCTCCCCGGTAGGAGAGGCTCTTATAAAAGGAAATCTCACTCACTTAACTTTAGTTGAGAACAAATCAAATCGATTATTCTATTGGTACAATAACGATGCCTGTAGAGCACAAACATTATTTATATTAATTGAAACTAAATAATTGTAACGTTTCTATCGTACAGATTAGTACTACCCATGGTAGAGAGGGGAGATTTTTAAGAGAGAGCTTTCCGATGTTGCAAAAGGTTTTGAATTATTTGACCAACCTGACTGACGGCGACGCGTATAACCTATGTAATATCAGCATTCACATCAACACAAATAAGTTTTGTGAGACAAAATCTTCCACAGTGTCACATTTACAACAGATTTTGCTGTTATTTAAGCAGTTACATAATAATATACTCCTAAAAGGACGAAACCATGGCAGTTTTCTGTCAACATACATAAGTAAGTAGCACAAACTTTAGCGAGTTGCCCCAAAAGGAAAAGTTACGCGTTGAGAGACAACGCTACGTGCTATGATGCAAGAGTTATGTTGAAGGGTGGAAGAAAACAACGACTTAACATATATGGAGCTTTAAGTAGCGAACATTTGTAACAGAAACAAAGACAAGCTGCGAGCTGAATGAGACCACACGATCTGGATCTCGCGGTCGAGCCATGCCGCGCAGCTGTCGTACACTCGTACCAAAGCGCATTCACTTGTTTATAGACATCTCGAATTTATACAGGTAAGGTACCTTGCCCACCGCAATTTTTACAGCGAGACGACCGTGATACAGATGCTGTCACGGGCTGCGTAATTTTGCCAATGTCACCTCAATTCAGTATAGTATCGCGGTGTTGTCATGATTTTGTTCAATAGAAGCGATCTATTGAGCGTGTTAAATTCGTCCAACGCGCGGTAGAAGCTAAGACTGCGCTTCGGTACGACAGCGACGTGGTCTTATTCATATCTCTCTTTTGTTAGTTTCTCTTTCATATAAAAATCGATCTTATCATTTCTTTATTGTGATGCATGCATTTCAGTGAATAAAGGTCATAGACAGAGTAAACCCTGACTTCCAAACTAGGAGATGTACTGTGACTGAGACAGTGTTCTGTTGTCACTGTAATATAAATCCTTTTCCTAGAAAGTAAAAGGATTAAGGGGAAAGAATGTAAAAAAATAAAAAACAATAAAAGCTTCCGGCGAATTGAGAACTTCCTCCTTTTTTAAGTCGGTTAAAAATGGCAAAAAACAGGCTTGGTTGAAATTATACAATAAAAAACTATTACTAAAATATTAAACTAAGAGTAAAGGAATTTATGGTTTATTTTTGTATGATGAGTGTGCACATATGTGAAGCTGTGTGGAGCGAGCGTGTGTATGAAGGGGTGTAAGTGTGCGAAAGGGTGTTTGTATAATTGCGTTTGTATATACTCGCATGTGAATGTGATGTAATGTTAGAATTTATTATCTACAAATATTCGCGACATAAGCTCCAAATATTTGATGTCATATATTTTCTACCACCATGCAACATACATACTCGTAAGTGCTGCAAACGTACCGGTCTGGTAAATACAGAACTGTTCTTTGTTGTTCGCTTTCAGGAGGAACTAGAGAGTTCCTCCTGAAAGGAGCGACCGCGCGATTATACGAACGAAATTGAGTTAAGAGGAGTAAACTCGATTCCTTTGGCACATTTCTTGTTGCTTTGGATGCGGTACAATGCGGCGATTTAGATAATATGGCAGAATGGCTGGAATCTTACAAAATGAGGGTAAGGAAGTGTGCATCGCTACCGTACGCTCTTTATTGTTCATTGTTCTGTTTCACAAGGTCGACTGCGGAGCGTGGTTGATGGATACGATTCCCGGGTCAGACAAAAACTCCCCAGAGCCAAGAGCTTGGAAGTTGGCGGTATGATTGCTATTACGATACTTTACTACTGTTCAATACTATTACTGCTGCTGTTGGATTTTGAGAGCAGCCAAATATGCGTTTACTGACTGAATTATTGATTTAGAGCGAGTGTTTGAACGTTTATTCATATGTTTAGGGTGAATAATTGCGACAAGAGCTAGCTACTGGAAAGAGACATGTGATTTCATCACTTGACAGTTTTGCCTGCAAGACTTACTATTCTTTTTGGCCTCCCTTGTTTGGAGCTTGACATGCGGCAAATTTTATCCTTATTTAAAAATAAGGTTTTGTAATAATGACAGACAGATAGGTATGTTGCTGGGGTGTTGGTGTCGCCAGTTCTTCTCCCGAACTGAAACACTAAGGAATGGCGAAGGGTTGGCGTTTTGGAGAACTGTCTTATGTAATTTTTTAAGAAGAATCTTTGCCTAATTCGAATAAACGACATGATTTTGTTCGGCTCAACGAGTCAATACATCATCGTTCTGGAAGCTTTATGACACATATATAAACTGTTTATATGGAACTCACTTACATAAGCGAGCTGAAGAGATGTAACAAAACTTCTTACAAGAGGGTTCCCACATCGAGATAGTACTTTTATATGAGTTTAGACAGGTTTTTCTTTGTCTTGTAATTCCCACGGGAAGAAGGGGAAAACGTACGTGATTTTATTATCTTGTAGAAGATCAATACTTTGTACTGTGAATGGAGCTGGTTCACAAAGTCCGGTTTCACAGTCATGACCGGAGTTTACGCAGATGTTTTAGGGTGTCGGGTGAGCGAAGGGTGTAAAAGGCGGCAGTAAGCCCAGCATCCATTAATTAGTATTAATTGATTGCGACTCGAAACGACCAAATAAACGGATCGTAATGGATCCAACGAGTGTTCCGCTCTTATTACACTAATTTGTGTGATTAACTTAATTAGATTAAACATTATCGTTTTGATTAACGGGAACTAGTGGATTTTGATAGCTAGTTGAACTATGATTCAGTTGTTATGATTAATGGTAATTTTTAATTAAGTATGTAAAAAATAACATATTTCAAGAAGCGTAGCGTACTGTATACTGATAAAAGTAAAGGAGTTTCTTCACGATATCTAACCATTTTATCAAATTAACTAGCATACTTCATAAAGGAATAACAATACAAAACGTTTGTAACATTGTAACACGTTGTTAGCGCGCTATCGCAATATACACCGTATCAATCAAAATAGTTTGAAACGTTTACGTTACTGTCCATATTCCACTCCTCGCGCTCCCCTCTATATCACAGAACATCTAAGCTTCATAATAACTTCCATCAACAAAATAACGGAAGCTTCGAACGCTTTTAATATTGCGATTGAAATTCGGCAAATCATCTCGTCTACCGCGTCGATAGAACATCAATCTTTTTCCAAAACATATGTTATCGAGGCCATATACAATCAATGCGTATGAAATGCTAGTCACTACTGCTGCTAGTGAAGATGTTATAATAATAAATGCAAGGACAGCCGCAGTGGCTGACGATCGTAAGGCCCACTGCGTTGAAGTCAGCTTTAAAATGGAATCAAACGAAATAGTTAACGAAGCAAGCGGATCAACGCAGAGCGGTGAAACCACTCGCCGTAATCCGGAGCGATGCAACCAAGGAGATACCTACAGTATCTGAGCTTTCCACTCTGCTCGCTTCGCTTGCTCGGACCGCTCCCCGCCGCAGGCTTAAAACGCCACTCCGAGAATTTATTGGCTTTTACGGATAGAATCAAGTCGGAATGTAAACTCAATAATTCGAATAAATTGTGCTTTCCTTTTACCTCCTGCAGTTGGCGATCTTTCAAAGATATCAAATGGAGCGCTCGTAAAATGAGTATCGACAACTAAAGATTAATTGATATAGATTTGTGCGAGTTCACTATAAAGTAATCCACATACATATATCAATTTGATTGAAAAAATTATTGTGTAATAAACCTATTTTATGACCTATATTTCAATGTCTGCGTTTAGCCGTCTGTTGAAACTTGGAGATGGTTTTATCCACACCGAATGTACTACATTAAGAGATGTTGTCAGTGTATACGCATAGTGCACCTACACGCTACACGCACCTAAATGCGCCTACACGCGGCGCCGGCGCTTGTGCGACATCAACAAATAATCAGAGTGCAGCATGGCGCTGATGGCGCATTAACACCACCATTATCGAAGGCTGGCTCATCGGCGCATGATACGCGGCGTAGTGTTCGTGACTCACGCTTGTTATTATAATATCTTTATTGATCCCGATAGAGAGCTGTAATTCGAACGTAATCCCGTAGAGTGTGGCCGGTCTGCAGCATCCAGCGCGTAACGTTTACGACCTCAATCATCGATATTTTTACAGCTCCCGGAGATCGTGTAGACAAACGATCTGTTGTTGTCCCGTCGCGCGTCGCATGCCCGAGCGATGCCGCAGTGAGGATACCCATCAATACAAACAACGCCTGGAATTCAACGAAGCGATGCCTAGCGGAAACAAGAGAGAAGCGGCGAAACGTGTTTGCTGACACTACGACATGTATACTGCGATAATACCGTCTCAAGACATACGAGCGGCCGGAGATGAACGTCTTTTGTGCCAGAGATGTATGAATAATGCAAAAACGTCGTGAAAATGTAGGTCGGACCGTATAGATGTGATGCGGACATTAACGGAATTCCTAAGATGCCACTCACCGGATGTCAGGCCACAAGTGTTAGGAGTTAGTAGCGCCGTCTGCCGACCCCCAACTCACCAGCACATGGCGAAGTAGTCCATCGCGGAGCAGCACGCACGAGCTGGGCGCGCGCGACCGCGACCGCACATGTACTGTGACGTCAGTGGGACACATCCTCACCGCAAACTGCTTTACGACCGATCACTAGCTGCCGCCCCCGTACTGCATCATTACTCGGGGCTGATGGTGCTAGGATTAAACGCTACTGGTGATACGTACCTTTGGTCTCCACCTTCCTCTGGGGCCCGGGGGCATTCCTGCCTCGGCCTGAGGACAGGCGTCAGCCCCCATTTTTCGACCAACTCTATGCGAGCAATGGTGGCTGCTCAACGACAATGTGTCATCGGCTCGGTGCTGATGCGCTGCAGCGGGGACGCGGCGAGGAAGCCGGCTGGCCCGCGGCGCCCCCCGGCCGGCTCGTGGCGCGCGCCGCCCCCGCCACCTTACGAGCGCGCCATGCCAAGCCTCGGCTTCGCTCCTGCTGGCCGCTACGCCCGCTCCTGGCCCGCAGCGCTCCTCATAGTGTGCTCAGAGCGGTGCGCGGGTCCGCGGTCGCATCGCGCCGACACTGCGGCACGCCCGACGGCCGGGCCGCCTCACGCACCGCGCACTACTCGCGACCTGCGCAACTTTACCGCCGAATTCTGACCGCCCCGAGCGCGTGTTCTTCCGCGCAAACTTTTATCGCTGTCGATGGACGACTAACGTTAACTAGTAGTACGATGATTATGTGGGAACGATTCGATATATATTTTGGATATGTGTAGTATGGCGACCGCCGATGGCGGAGCGTCGTCGGCGACGATTCCTTGCGTAATGCGTATTCGGGACGCGTGCGGAGGCACCTCACCGGGTGCGGCGAGTCATGTCTCGGCGGAGATCCGCGTGGCGGTCGCAAGGCACGGGCTGACAAGTGTATCGCCGTGGCACGACGGCAGAGTACTGGAGCGGGCGCGCGTGCGGGCTCCCGGCGCGCCCCGCGCCCCCGCCCCCCACCGCCCCGCGCGCCCCCACGGCCGCGCCGCACGCGTATCGACACCGGCCGCCAAGCGCCGCAGCGGCCGGCGCGGCCCGCGCCTGCCACGCGCGCGTCGCGCCGCGCCGCTGCTAGCTCGCACCGCCGCACGCCGCACCGCCGCGTCACGCAACCCCCTACACACCACTTCCTAGGAAAACATTCGCTTTCCTTGCCCTTATTAGTTCGGCTGGAATTTAATTCACTTTCCGATGTTTGTCGTCGACGGCGCACCGCGCAAACAATACAGTGACGCGTAGCTGACGCACCGATGGATGAGATTATTTGTCAGCCAATGCATGATTGGCATTGAAGATAGAAAAGCTGTGATGGTTACATAAGAAGAAGGGTTTACATTGGGCTGCGGGTTTCGTAAGAGTAGTTAGTAGCATAAGGCGCGGCTGGTGTGAAGAGACCGTGGTGTGTCGCTCGTACTATCACGACTGGTGCACGGCGAGGCAGAGCAGGCTTGTCGCCGCCGCGCGCCGGTTCACTTACTAATCTAGATCAAAGCTTGCTGCGGCTTGGGAGTGCAACTTGAGCCAAGTGTCCGATATTCGCATGGAGTCATCAACTTATAATCAGATCGTTACGATAGGTGCTCTTTTCGGAAGTCCCTCAGCTTTAAAATACAACGATTTTAGACTGCATTTCTTGTAAACAGACGTGGAAGGCGAGGCGGATCGAATATGCTAATGTTGGAGATAGTATAAATAATAAAGACAATTTGCTTGTTTGCCAGCTGCATAATAACGTCGTTAAGAAGCTCTCTTGTCATGTTTTATAGAGAAAAGAAGCTCGAGATTTAAGTATAGTAGCATTTCTTCTCGTTCTTTTTTTTGTCGTTCGGATAGTATTATTTGAATGCTATGCTTGTCTACATGATGTAGTTAGTAGTCAGGTCACAGGTTCAAGGAGACTTAACGCGACCTCGCCGGGGTCAGACGCCGCAGCGCTGGATGCAATTTGGGATGTTAATCAAGCAACCGTTCTTGCTTAGCCGGATTTAGCAATCCTTTGCTCATGTAACTCGTTAACTTAAACCACCACACGGGAACATTTCTATACCGAGGATATTGCATGACGGTTTCAGCTAAATTGCCTCAAAGATTTCCACAATAGAAAGCGCACAAGACACCTGATCACACAAGATCCTTTTCAACAAATAATTCATCTCCATGTGACGTAGAAACCTGATCACACAATATCCCTTTCAACAAATAATTCAACTCCACGTGACGTCTGCCTGACCTTTACACCCGACGCCTGTAATATCACCCTCTCTACGAGTATAGACGACCAATACCTTACGACGATGACACCGACGCACCCCTACCTCTCATTTGTGTCCGTCATATACGTAGCATAGAGAATTCCAAGGTAGGATGCAAGGTATACTAAGCCTATATATTGACCGCTGCGGAATTCAAAATATGCGCTCATATCTTTGCGCGTGCGCGATGCACGAGACGCAAGGAGAATAGATAAACGGCAAATGCTCTCGCCTGAAAGCTTATTATTATTTTGCCTCATTTTTTTTATGTAAGATAAGAAAATACTGCAATAACCAGAACAGTTGTTAATCACGTATCTTGGTACTTGGTGTATTTTTCCTCCTTACGGCTTAAGTAGGGCAGCGGGGGCACCCGGCTGGACTCAAGTATGTCAGTGCCATTCCGAATTACGCAGGATCGAATCAATGCTTTTGTTCGCGGAGATATGCGTTCTCTCGCGCGAACGTCGGGAACACATTCCCTTCATTTAGTATTGTTGTCGCTGGTTCAGCTGTTGAAAGCCAAGATTCATCTTGTTTTAGAAAAATAAACTGCTGAGTTTAACGATAGTGGTCGCCCGGACCTCGGAATTCGAACGCAATCCAATTTATTAAATCTTTCTGCACTCTTGCTTCATATGAAGCTTAGCTATGCCAAATTGCGCATTATTGTGTGCACGCAATGTGCTCAAGAGGTGGAGGGTACATCTGCATGGTTTTGTATATCGATACCGGACATCACGTATTAATAAATAAATAAGAACTTAATGGTGTATTTATTTAAAGAAATCATTAAGTTATGAACGACTGCTTTCGGGAATACGCCACAGCCACGCCAGATAGTCAAGTCTTAGTAGGTTCACAAAAATACGAAAACGAGCCAACGTTTCCCCAAACTCCTTGTAACATAAAACATTACTTTATCTAGTGCCTTCCCCTAACAGCTGACTCCCAACGACTGCTTCAATCAAATATAGTTCTTTAGTCGACAGTTACTACGACGGCGGGACATCTTGGAAATATTTTTAGATGTGCTATGATCTCAGGGCCATTGAGTGTGTGAGGACAGGCTTTTGCCTTCTTTACGTCATTTTGTGTTGCATGTTTGGCAACGCCATTCAACGTGGCAGTGCTGTCAGTCTGTTGGGCACGTTTCCGGATGATTGTGATTTGGAGAAATACTATGTAGTTGTCCTTTTGTCGGCTAGTAAAATTATATAAATATTTTTTAAAATTTGATTTAGGTCCCTTTGTAAATAATGTATTATCTTTTACCATTGATCGTGCATATATTTTAAACCAACTACTTATTAACCGACACACGTTTTTTTTCATAATGTGCTATCCTATTTGTGCGGAATAAATAGTTATTCTTTATTTGCTTCTTTTCGTTAGTGGTGGTGTTAGGCTGGTGTTACGAGGCCACCCGACCGCGCTCTCCGCAGTCGCGCTCCGGTGCCGCGGAGCGATTTCGCAGGACTTGCGTATTGCGGATTGACCCGACTGAAATGTATCTGTTCGAGCAAAAGTTTTAACACTCTTATATTAGTTTTCTTTGTAGCTAACTAACAATGTTAGAAAATCTTCCAAAGTAAACCGACTCCTTATTTGTACTGAGTTTTATTTTGCTATTAAAGTGGTTTTTTGTCTAAAATACCTTGTTATATTGTCTTCAATAAATGATGGGTCGAGGATTATCTAGCACAATGTATTTGTCAATAAGAGTAAACGATACAGTCAATGATTTATCAATTTCGGGTACGAATAATAAAAAAAAGATAAACACCTAACTAAAAACTTTAAAGCTAGCAATACTTTTAAGATCTCTAAACTGTGAGTTCGGGCAGACAGTTTTAAAGAAATAGTTTTAAAACCAGCGGAAGACTGATATAAGGTGAGCGGCGAAAGTGAAAGCAAAAGCTTCAACGAACTTGACAATGACTCAAAGTCCGACATCTGGACACTTTTAAAGAAATAAGAAGTAAAAGTTTTCGTCCAGAGAGTCGATGAATGAAACTTTCTAATAAAAGTCGATTGCACAGCAGACAACAGAGGCAATACTGTCGATCAACAACGTAGTTATCGAGAATTGTCTCCCGTATGTCGGCTGTGGCGTATTGACAGCTGAATGCAGCGGTTGTCGTGCAAACAGCGCTGACATCGTTTTGTTCAGCACTTTCCAGCTACGATTCTAACTAAACAATATTTAGCAAAACTGTTATTCCCACAGGTGCTCGCAAGCACTACTGCTTAGCGTGATCTCTGTTCGATTCTCAAGTCGAGCCAAGTGTTATAATGAGGGATTTGTCAGTAACAGCCCAAGTTTACTATTTGTGCCAGGTCGAAGATGAATAGTCTCGGTCCCTAATGATATCTATCCAAATAAGAGTTACTGTCGGTCTGCGGGGATTATAGGCAAGATGTATTGCTATGTCACTTTTTGTCATAAGATAATTTTCTCGGTAACTAAACCTATATATCAGACTAATGCTAGGAATAACACAACTGGCATAGTTCCGCATCACACGACCAACAAAACCACACGAAACTGCATGGTACTGCACGAATGGTGACATCAGAACCTCGGAGAACGTCGAATTCCAACTAATTGGCAGTCAGAAATTCATAGCTTAATGCTATGAATTTATCATAATGCTAGGATTGCGTCATTCCAAGGATGTGAGCATTCCTCCGGTTCTCCGGAATTCATCGCGTGCCTTTGGAAGCGCATCCGTAGTACATCGCCGGGACTTACATATCTTGTGGCGAATGCAGGAGATTAATCGTATTTGCATTTTCGAGCGAAGGAGCTGATTTCGACTGCATCGGAAGGAATCGTAATATTACACACATTGCCATAGCAATAAATGAGATACTACGGAGATTGGATTTGTGTCTGAGCTAAAATGCAGGATTTTATTTATGGAGGAAGTAGGTAGCTAACTCCTCCTATTAAAATAAAAACCTGCACTTTGCCTACTTATTATTTGTTTTTGTGAAATATAGAATTTTAATTTAAGATCTCTCTCTTCAATTTTCCAAACTGACTACAGGTATACTAAAATAAAACTTTAGTCTCAACAAAATTGAGCTAAATAAAAGCAATAATCTCAAAAAAGCTAAACAAAACTGCAGTATTTTCTAAACCCAACCATCGACTTGATTCAAAACTACCCTCTGCAATCTGAGCGCCCGTTCTTTGAAGCCTTTTATCGAACGTGGGTAAACACGGCCTTTATGTGGTCGCACACTAGCGGGCTGGCGGGCTGGCGGGCTGGCGGGCTTGCTACGGCCCTCCGTGACGCTATCTGCGCTGTCTGTGCTCTCAAAGCCTTATGAAAGCCACTCATTGTGTGACCACGCCACGCGACAGCCTCCCATTTTTTGCAAGATTTCATTTTATGATTGTTAAAAATGACGAATGTTTTTGCTTATCTTGTTGAATAGCTAGTTTTCTATTTTAAAAGCATTGTGTTTCATAGGTAGAGTTACGCAATGTTATTGTATGTTGTATGTTGTACACATACATAGACGGTAGCCAAAACTTGCTAAGTAGAACCTTAACAATTACCAATCGCTTTTTTCCCAAGAAGGTAGGCAGAACCTACTGTACATTCATAAATAAAACTTCTTACGGTATACTCTGTATAACAGAGATAATACAGGCCTGACGGTAAAAAAACTGATCACGTAAAGTTCGCGTGATGGCCGGTTAGATTTTCGACACGTCTGTCTGTTTATTTCACTGCATGCCTGAACCTAAACTTTCCTCACACGAAAGAGAATGTCTCGACTTTAAAGAATCTGTCACCTTTGAGTTTGTTTGGGCTGTTTCTTCTCAGAGTAATTATGTACAAAACACCAACCTCATCTTGTTTGTTATCACAACCCTTCCTTTTGGCTTTGCCGCAGTCGGTTAAAAAGTACAAGTGAAAGTGTTCTCAATAAATGAAAAACACCCTAGGAAAATACATATTCATTTCATTTTGCAAGAGCATAAGCAATCACAGCTCGCTTAAGCCTGTCTCATAACAATAAACACAACTGCAATTTCTTGTTCATACAATGAATATTTCTCTTCATTTTCTAGATTCAAAGCTTGGGTGTAAGCTCAACTTCAAAGTCTAGGCTACAAACCAATCATCCGAACAAGTTGCTGCAAGGCTTTGCAGCTTGATCTTGTTGCATGGAGCTTGTGTTCATTAAAAATAAGCCCTGCAGGATTATTTTGTATCTAGGGAAGCCGAAACAGCTTATTACAAAAATAATAGGGCATTTGGACATCGTTAAATCTGTGAAGTGCAGTGCAATAGATTTTTTAAAGTGTTTTGTTATCTCATTTCACTAAAGAATTGTTTTTTATTGGAGGAGGAATTGTAGTTTGGAGGCCATCTGGCCCGATAGGCTACTGCTGAATGGCCGAACCTAACATAGTTGAGAAAAGGCTAGGCAGGTGACGAACGAACCAAATTGTGTTTAAACAAATTACTGTTCATTTTAACACATTATTTTACATTTTAAATATAAAATGTAAAATAATGTAAAAAAAACCATTGTAGCATACAACTCGGGAACAAGTTCCCAGCTACCAGTGGTCAGGGCTCTTGAGAGAGGAACCTCCTAACAATACGCGCCGTGTCCAGAAGTACTGCTTTCTGAATCAAGGTCTTGATTAAGTTGCCAAGCGAGAGCCTATTACCTACTTCTCTAAAATAAATATTTTCATTTTTGAAATATTTAAAAAGTAAACTATAAAATCAAAATGATTTAATAAAAATAAGCAGAGAATGATAAGCAATTCAAGCATAAATCAATATGCTTTTGCTTGAAAAAGATAAAATTATGAAAAGAATAAATGTAAAATTAAACAGGTCCCTTCATTCTCTACATCCAACTAAGTAACTATTTTTTTGTGGTGAATAATCACGTTTTACAGTAAAACTCAATGTAACGCTAACGCACTCAAAACATTGTGCTGGTGGACGCATTTAATACTAAACGGGTTATGGAGGTATTCAAAATAAAGTTATGACCCTAAAAACTAGTAGGTATTTAAAAAAAACTTGAGAAATAGTTAGAACTTTTTCCTATAATATCTCCGCAAGTAGTAACCTACTAGTAAAATAATTGCAATTACTGGGAAAACAAGTGCTTTTCGGCTTGGTTACCTTTATGTAAGAAAATTAAATAGAGGAAATAATAAAAACTTATTGGAATAAACGACAAAAAGAGTACCTATGTTAAACAAAACGGAACCATTACTTTAATGTAACTTAAATATTAATGTGAGTCCAGATAGCTGAAAATCACAAATTCAAAGGGGATCGAATTGTCGCTGCCGGCTTGGCTACGGTGATACTGCAGGTTGTATGACGTCATGGCGCGGTGGGATGCCCTATTTTCGGCCGAAAAAATGGGACTTTGTCCTCGGCCAAGCCGGCCGAGGGGCCACCCTAGTAATGAAGGGCTGCTACGTTCAGGCTCAGCTCACTAATGTCAGCTGAAAATATGCGTCGTATTCTGACTGCGGTTCTTGGCATTTTGTGAGGTCGCTGTCTATATAATTTGATTACTTTGGTTATGTGAGGAGGTTTTTTGTGAGTAATAGAAACGCAGGGAGTCGACAGATAAGTAAATAAAAGTGTTATGATGTTTCCTTATGTTCTCTCTTGAGTAAATGATAAAAATAACAAATAAGGTTGTGGGTTCGAACCCAGACAGGGAGTTTCCTTTGTGTTTTCCATAATTATCTCCAGTTCTCTCAAAATAGTGAAGGAAAACGTCGTGAGGAAACCGGCACGTCTTAGAAACATAAATTCGAAGACGTTGTGATATCCGCATACCCGCACTGGGCCCACGTGGAGACAAAGGGACCAGCTGATAACGTTTGAACACAAAACACTTGCTCAAAGATGAAAGTACACACAAAGCAGTTAGGATTTATTTTCATTAGTTTCAGTTTTTTAATATATCCACCTCACAAAATAAATCTGAAATTTCTATAACATTACAAAATGTGAGATCAAAAAGAAGCATCACAATCTAGATCAGATACAATCGAAACTTCCGACTATTTGTTCCTTTTTCCACTTAGCCGCGTCGCCCGACCAACTAATGAAACTGCAGTCAGCAACTGCCGAGTACTAGTCTAACTTATGTTATTTCTTTTTAATGATCAGCTGTTTTCTTTCTCCGAGAGCTATAAGAGTAGGGTAACACCAATAATACGACGTATAGACTGGGACTGACTACTGAAATTAGGGAGTACAGTGGTACCCCTAATAAATTGGCCTAAAGGCCAAAAAATGGTAAAGCCGTGGTGTACGCACGTACGAACACGAACATAGCGAACACAAACATCAAATCTGAACATTTGGTTCGTACGTATGGACGGCATATTCGAACACGAATGCGAACATAGTTCGAGTCGAGTTCGCGCACAGCAGTCGTGAACTCTATCTGGCGCCGTTGAAAGTGGTCGATTGTGAAGTAGCAGAGAGTTTTTTGGTGTTCGCAGTGATTCACGAAATGTGGTACTGTGGTACTGTAGAACTGAGGTACGGGTAGGATTAGCTACCTCTGACGCCCCGCCCGCACCCCGCCAAGATCTATGCGAACAGTTTTGTTTCGTAACATTTATGAAAGCTCTTCGAACACCGTCCATACAGAACATACTAAAAGGATCGCCGCAAACATGTTTGACGAACAGAGTATTCGATGTTCGTTAGTGGTACGCACGTGCGAACCAAGTTGTTGCGTATCATGCAAGGCAACAAATTTGTTCGTACGTGCGTACACGGCTTAATGTGCTCTGTTTGTTTTAATTTACTCATTAACTAAATATTCATGCTGTATTGGCTTCCGTACGGTTTTCACGGGTGATCACTGAAAACCAGTACGTGATGCTGTGCTATAGGGAGCCCACAGCATCATGCTGAGTGGTAACCTGTTTGTCGCACTCACGACGTGCAAGCTTTCTTAATGTAAATGATCCGTTTTGTTACATTTTAAATGTTTGGTTTATTGTTTTTGTTTTCTTATTTTGTATGCACGCCATGTCCCTGAGATAAATAAAGATTTATTTGATTCTTTTCATTGCTCAAGGGATCACAGGATCAGCATCTCGTCACGAGCTGTTCGGGATTCTCTAAAAAACACTCCCACCGCACACCACATAAGGTGAGGTTGCTGACCTGGGCAGTCTGGACTTTTATGTGCGCTATGGGTTTTATTCGCGTCTGAGGATCATTGCAGTAAGAAGGGTAGGAATTTGCGAGTTTTTTGTTTTGATCTCATCATCATCATTCATCATTTCAGCCGATAGACGTCCACTGCTGGACATAGGCCTCCTCCAAGTGTCGTCACATTGACCGGTCCCTTGCGACTCGCATCCAACGGATTCCCGCAACCTTCACCAGGTCATCGGACCACCACGTTTTGATCTCAGATAATATTAATCAAGAGATATGTTGACGCAGCAATGGTGGCTTATTTGCGGTTGTGGAAGACTCTTTGTAGGGGTTCTTGATCACGCCTACACTTGGATGATAAATGATATCTGACTGCTGATATGATATTGGCAGAAAGATCGCGTAATAAATGATAAACGACACAACTTTCTGTGATAAGTATTTAATACATACTTATTGATAGAAATGATAAAGTGCAGTGCTACATAATGCTACAGTTACAATATAAATACTATAAAATGTGCTGACGCGCGCCGCGACGCTCGTTATGTATATAAAACTAAATTAAACCTGTACAGTTGTCTGTACATGCTGCCGCGGGCGCAAAGAAGGAATAATTACATAACAAAATGAATTACAAATAAATTACAATAAAATGAACCCTTTAACTCTCGCATAAAGGAATGTCAAACTTAATTGACGCCAAATTAGGGGTTGATGAGCTCTCGGTGATCTTCCGTGGAACTGGCTGCGGATTGGTGATAGTCTGAATTCCTGCTAGTTCCAATCTTGACTCCAATGCTGGTTGCTGTCTTCGCCTTCGTCGGATCCACATGACGACTAAAATAAAGCCCGTCAGGACCGCTCCGCCCACCAGCAAGTAGAGCACGCTGTATTGATGCACGTCGTGGACACTGATTGTTTGTGTCGATTGTTGCTTAAGATCGTCTATTTCAGATCTCAACTGATTCCACATAGAGTGGTGATCCTCTGGTGCAAATGGCTCAACAGAAGGGATGCTTGTGTTGACTATTTGATTGACTACTGACATCTGTGGAAGCTGCATCTCTTCTGTGTAATAGTCAACGTGATTGATGAAGTTCTTATGAGAGTAAATATTGAAAGACTCTCCCTTAAGTATGCATCCTGGACAAAGACTGATTATGCCATTGCCTGTTAAAGTCTTCACTTCCGTGTTATGGGTGCTAAATATGCGTACAGTGCATTGCTGACAACATTGATACAGCCAGTCGTTCGGGCGTCGTAACTTGACCCACTTATTTTCGCACCTTGCTTGTTTGTATATACAGGCCGGTGTTATAATATCATTAATTTTAATGTCACAAATGGATTGTTTTTCTCGTATTTCATAGATTGGTTTCTCAATGGAACATAATATCTTCCCAGGGTTTGCGTGAAGGCACTGTTGTAGGTCGGTTTCTGTGAAGAATAAAACCAAATCCTTTCTTAAATTAAATGCCAAATATGGGTAAGTCGATATAACTTGATAGTTTTGTCCCGATTCTTCTCTTTGTAGGGGAATAACTTTATCCAGTTCGTATTTTTCTGTTGTAACCAGAGGAATCTTGATTTCCATTATGAGATAGTTGTTATATACTTGAGCGTAAACCCGCAGTAATTTATAGAGACTTCTGATACTTGATTTGTCTAATGGCACATTGAGATCATCCTGTATCTCCCGTGTAATGATATTTATCTGTGCTTCCAACTCTTCAGGCGGGAGCAGGTGAGTATCTATGCGCCCATGATAGACATCGGTGATCACATCGATGAGGCCTTGCTGCATACGTCGTAAGGTTGATAGAACGGCGTATGCTGATAGTGCTGATGCCGTTAAATAGAGGCCTTGCGTTGTGTCCGCTTGAACGTTGTTAACTTCCTTTATTAAAGTCTTCATTTGTTTATCCATAGAAGTAAATTGTTGATTCATTATGGCCTCGTTTCTTCTAATAATGCTATATTCGGATTCAATTATTAGAGTTTGATTTCTGATAAGACTCTGTAAATGATTTTCATTCAGTGATATTTGCTCAATATCGCGTTTGTACTGCTCTGCAAACTTGTCGTCTAGAACCCCAAACAAGTAGCCAGCCAGGTTGCCAACCCCGTTTACTAGTCCTCTCTTGTATCGTTTGTTAGAGTTGCGCAATAAGGAATTATAATGTTGAAGTTCGTTCAACTCATGTTGCAGTTGTAATATGATAGCTCCGTACGGTATTCCTGATTGTGGTAGGCACGTACGCTGACACAGTTGATTTAAATGTCGAACATATGTTTCCAAGTCAGTGAATCCAGACCAATATGCAGACATGTTGTAGTAGACTATTAGCTTCCATTCGTCCTTGATGTGTTGGAGTTCTGATACTTTGTCGAAAAGCATATTCCTTTGACTATCCAGTGACGTGATATTGTATGATATAGTTGATTGCTGTATGCTTGGTGATATTATCATCATTAACAGAAGAAGTGCTGATGTTAATAATGATTTCATGCTGAATTTTGACCGATTGCGATGACGCCCGTGGGATATTTCTTGAGGTCCATTCAAAGAGGGTGTGCGCGTGGTACTATTTCCTCGTACTGGCAAGGGTATAAGTTTATTGACCGGACGTTTGATACTATTGTTGGCAGTTTTCAACGTTACAACTCTTACACACCCGTCTGAACCGGGATGTAGAGCCTGAACTCGCGCCATCGCCCACTTGCCAGGTGGTATGTTGTCTTCTTTGATAAGAACCACGTCATCTAGTTTAAGATTTTCCTTAGTAGTACGCCATTTTGTTCTTGACTGAAGCTGTTGAAGGTATTCCGTGGACCACTTTTTCCAAAACTGTTTGTTTATTGCCTGAATCAATTGCCATCGTGTAGTCAGGTTCATGTGATCAGGGTCAGTCTGAGATCGTGATAGCAGGGATCCACCGATAAGGAAATGCCCAGGGGTGAGGTACGTATCGTCTGGGTTTTCAGTGAGCGCGCAGAGAGGTCTCGAATTGAGACAGGCTTCAATTTGACACAGGAGCGTGATGAACTCCTCATAGGTTAATTTTTGATGGCCAAGCACACGCTTTAAATGATATTTCAAACTTTTCACCGCCGCTTCCCATAGACCTCCTGCATTTGGCCAGACGGGAGCATTGAAGTGCCAGTGTATCTCCATGTTGTTGATGTCAATGATAGCGTTTGGGTTGATTGAGGCAATGATCGCTCTGTACTCTTGATTCAGGAGTCGTGAAGCGCCCACAAAGTTCGTACCGTTATCGCTATAGATATTCTTGGGTACTCCGCGCCTGGAACACATTCTTCTTAATGCTGCCAGAAAGGATGCTGTGCTGAGATCAGACACTAGTTCCAAATGCACGGCCTTGGTGGCCAGGCAGACGAATACTGCAATGTATCCCTTGGTAGTCTTGATGCCTCGTCCCTTGTTTGACTTTATATCCACATGCCCTGTGAAGTCTATACCCACATTAGTAAAGGGCCGGGACGGTGTGATTCTAGGCTTTGGAAGGTCAGCCATGTGTTGTTGATATGATTCTTGGCTGTATCTCCGGCACTTAACGCATGATCTGATATGCTTTTTGACGCTGCTGATGCCACTAATCAGCCAATATTGCTCCCTGATGAATGATAAAGTAAGTCGTGGCCCGCCGTGAAGCGTAGTGATATGAGCTTGCTGAATGATTAACTCTGCCAAGCGACTTCCAGGTAATATTATGATTGGATGCTTCGCCGCGTATGTGATGTTCGCTTGCTCAAGGCGTCCTCCAACTCTTAGTATCCCGTGGTCGTCTAAGAATGGTCGCAAACAAGACAATTTGCTGTTGCTGCGGACGAAGCCCTTTTGCTTCAAATGATGTATATCTTCCTTAAAATCTATATCTTGCACTTGTTTGATAACAAGGTACAATGCGTGTTGTATTTCTAAACCGGACAGTGAACTTTTCGCTGCACGTGATTTTGTATTGCGCAGGTTAGCGATGTAACGTGACACCCGTGCCACTATTCGTGCAACCTGAGTTAGTGAATTGAATTTATTTAGTAATTCAATTATCCAAGAGCAGCTGTTTTGACATAAAGCTGTGTGTACGTTTTGTTTTTTGATTTCTACTGTTGGAGTTTGATATTCGGTTGTAGGGGTATGATTCGAGTTAAAATTAAGAAGCCATTCTGGCCCTTCCCACCACAAGCGATCTCTTGACAGACTTTCGGAGCTCAATCCACGCGTAGCACAGTCTGCTGCATTGTCACAGGACCTGACGTGACGCCAGTTCGATGCGGGGATGATCCTAGTGATTTTTAGTACACGGTTAGCCACAAATTGCTTCCATTTTGATAAATCCCCGTGTAGCCAGCCCAGTACAACCATCGAATCAGTCCAGGCGAAGATCTCCATTGACTCTGAAGAAAGTGTCTGAAGAAATTTCTCCATCAGTTGTGATAACAAAAATGCACCAAGTAGCTCAAGCCTAGGTAAAGTGATTGATTTATTAATTGGCGCTACCTTTGTTTTTGCTGTTACTAGCTTCGATGTGCGCTTGCCTTTATGATCATTAGTTACAATGTATATTGCGCATGCATAAGCCTTTTCGGAGGCGTCACAGAATGTATGTATTTGTATGTTGTTTTTCATTTGACCTAAATATCTAGGTATTTGAAAAATGTTGATATTTCTTAGGTCATCTCGCAACCTTTTCCATTCTGATAATATATTGGCCGGTAGTTCTTCATCCCAGGTCAGTTGCGCAGTCCAAGTGGTCTGGAATAATATTTTAGCTCTGATAGTGAGCGGTGATAGCCAGCCAATGGGGTCAAATATTTTTGAAATATCTGACAATAGTTGCCGCTTCGTAGATGGCTTGTCGCTGTCTTGATGTTCGATTCTAGTGTCGAAGGTAAACATGTCACTTGAGGGAATCCATCGCAGACCTAGTGTTTTTCCAGATTCGCTATCCTTGAACTCGAATGGAGCGTTTATTTGTTCTGGTTGTAAGGTTTTGATTAGCTGTGGTTCATTGCTAGACCATTTTCTTAGATTCATGCCAGCACTCTTTAAGACTTCTATTAGATCAAGTTGTAGTTGTCTGGCATGCTCGATGGCATTGCTGCCTCCCATATAGTCATCCATATAGAAAGATGATTCCAGGGCGGCCGCTGCTAATGGATGTTGTTCAGCATGATCGATGCCAATTTGCTTTAAGGTTCTCATCGCCAAGAACGGAGCTGCTCTTGTTCCGTATGTAACAGTAGTGAGATTATATTCTTGAAGTAGGTCACGAGGATGACTTCTCCACAATATAGATTGAAGATGCTGATCTTGAGGTCTTACAAGGATAGCTCGAAACATTTTTTCTACATCCGCAGTGACTACGTACTTATATTGTCGCCACGTAAGGATGAGATTTTGAAGGTCTTGTTGAAGGTTCGGTCCGTTATACATGAAGTCGTTTAAGCTGCGTCCAGATGACATCTTAGCTGAAGCATTGAAAACAACACGCAGAGCCGTAGTTGTAGAGTCTAGTTTCAATACGCCGTGATGAGGTAAGTAGCATGCTGTGTGATCTTGTTGCTCGACCTGGCGCATGTGACCTAGTTCTTCGTACTCGCGCATGAAGTTGCGGTAACCTTGTGCTAGTGATGGATTTTTGCTCATCTTCTTTTCTTGTTGAATAAATTGAGCGACAGCCTTTGATTTTGATGCACCTATCTCTTGTTCGAAGTTAGGTTTCATAGGTAATGCTACTTCGTATTGACCCGAGTCCAATCTCTTAGTGGTTGCTTGATAAAATTACTCACAATATTGGTCTGCAGATGATACTGAGGCTGTAGGCTCGTGTATATCTTAAATCTCCCAGAACTTGGAGATGCTGTCTACATCGTTGATGACAACATGACATGAGAACGTCTTTACGTTGCCTGATAATATCCACCCAAGTTTTGTTTGCTGCGCGATAGGAGATTGGACTGGTCCTTTGATAAGACCACTCATGATAATAGCTGAGTAGACGCTGGCATCCAAGAGCAAGTCAATGGGCTTAGAAAGATTATACTCAGGATCTGCCAGTCTAGTGTGTGATAAATGAGGCCAAGTTTGCTTCTTAAACGAGGTATTAGGCAAGTTGTTTATAACTCGGGATACGACTAGAGCCTCTGTTCTAAAATGATAGTCAGAGTAAATTGATGTGCAGTCAAGCGACACTAAGCCTCTGCTTTGTTTTTGTGTCGACCCAATTCCTGATACTGCGGCTTGATATGATTGCCTTTTCAACCCTAATAATTGGGCGGCGTTTTCTGATATGAGTGATACTTGCGATCCTTGATCTAGAAGGGCTCTGAATCGCATATTACTGCCATCTGAGGCCCTGATATTCAGTGCTACAGTAGTCAGAAGAACTTCTTCATTTCCGCTTGCAACATGGTTAACATTGTGACTATTGCGCGATGTTGAAGTGGAGTCCAATGACGAAGAAGACTGCTGACGCGGAGGTTTGTCTGTTTGTTCCAGGGGATCCGGTCGCGAAAGTGCGTCATGCATAATCGAATTATGATCACCGTTGCATTCTTTACACCTTTTTGTAGAAATGCACATTTTGTCATAATGCTTGTAAAGGCAGTTACGGCAAATGTTATGTTGTGAAATTGTCCTCATTTTCGCGTCCGCTGATTGCGCAAGGAAGCGCTTGCATTGATACAGATGATGAGGCTGCTTACAAACTGGGCAAAATCCCTTATTATTTGTAGCGTTTGACTGATATTTTTTGAAGTGAGATGCATTCCTCGAGGAGTTGTTTTGATTATGGTGTTTGGGTTGACTTGAGCTCGACTTATAAGAATCTGATTTTGCAGGCTTCTCCTTCTTGCCAACAGGCTCTCGGGCCATAAATTTGTTTTCAAGGAAATTCAGGAACTCGGTACATGATGTGAAATCTCGAGGCGACGCACGCGACTCCATATAGTCAGTACGCGTTTCGTCGTCCAGTTTCTTTGATAAAAGATGAACTATAATCGGGTCCCAGGTAGCAATGTCAATGCCTAGGTTCCGAATGCTGTTGATACACTGTGTCGTAGTATCGTGTAGCTTCTTAAAGGCGTGGTATGATGATTGTTTGTTGATCGGCGGTTGATTCAGAAAAATATCCATCTGAGTTGAAAATAAAATCTGTGGATTGTTATAACGATGAGTAAGGATATCCCATGCCGTATCATAGTTTTCTGCAGATATATTAAGATGCTGGATACCTTCTGCCTCACCCTTGACCTTTCCTTTCAGGTGTTGCATTTTCTGCGCTTTAGAAATACCTTTGTTGTTATGTATTGTTTCGACGAATAGGTCGAAAAAGGTCGGCCACTGCGTATATTTCCCGTAAAATGTAGGGACCTCTAATTTGGGTGCGGCCTGCTCAAGGTGAGCAGTGGAGTTTAGTTTTCTGTTCAACTCCCTTTTGATGGTAAGGTAGCGCTCTTCAGTCTGCAGAAACTTGGTTTCATATTCATGGTCGCTTCCCTTTAGTTGGTTATCGAGACGTAGGTGAGTAGTGTCAATAACCTTCCATAGATGCTGAAGGTTGTTTAGTTCATCTTGAAGTTCCCATTTTTCCTCTAAGTCTTCAATGTTGATTCGTTTCATTAGTCGTTCCAATGCTCTAATATTGGTGCTCTGCTGACCAAGCAGGTCATTCCCTTGACAAGAATATTCTTCAAAGGTGGGTAAGGAAAAGGTCGGAAATTTAGGCTCCTTGTATGATGACACCATTTCCTTGGTTTTGATATAATACTCCTTCATGTACCCATAAATCTCCTTTGTGAAATATTCGTATTGTTCGTCTTCAAACTCCAGCAGCTTGATGTGATTTTCTTCAAACTCCTTCCAGCATTTATCTAGCGCGGCTAGACGACTGTGAAGGTATTCAGGTGTCTTCCTGCTTGAACTGTCCTTCCGGAAATTGGTATGTATCCTCTCAATCTCCTTGGTGAGGAAACTCTGGCGTTCGAACATTGATTGTAAGGCCTCCATGATAAATGATAAAAAGTAGCTGATAAATACCTGAAGTCACGCTGATACAGATATATATATGATACTCTCCTCTAATACTGAGGATCAATTGATAAATTCTTGATTGATATTGTTGCTTAGTGCTTCTGTATTCTCCAGCACGATATGTGCGCCTTCTCAATCCTACTGGTGAGACCCGCTTGTGGGAGGCCAGCGGACCGATTCGCTATCGTACCGGAAATCTTCAGAACACAATTCTTGATAGTGATACACTTGATAACTGGATCCGTAGGTCTCTGCTTCAGATCCGGCTCGAAGGACCAAAAAATGTAGGGGTTCTTGATCACGCCTACACTTGGATGATAAATGATATCTGACTGCTGATATGATATTGGCAGAAAGATCGCGTAATAAATGATAAACGACACAACTTTCTGTGATAAGTATTTAATACATACTTATTGATAGAAATGATAAAGTGCAGTGCTACATAATGCTACAGTTACAATATAAATACTATAAAATGTGCTGACGCGCGCCGCGACGCTCGTTATGTATATAAAACTAAATTAAACCTGTACAGTTGTCTGTACACTCTTGATTAAGTTTGTTAAACACACACAATAAAATGTCCCATTAAAATGATAAAAAAAAGACCTGACCTAATTTCCGATTCCCGATCGATTCACTAAAGAAAAGATAACGTTATTCCAGAGGTTACACTCAAGCAGGGCCATCACAAAGTGCGTCATGAGAAACGAGACATGATGCCAAGTAAGCACGCTCAATGCGGTGATTAGGTTTTTGGCAGAGGCGTATCCGCAGTAATACTAGTGAAACATTATTTGACTAACATAAATTTATCGATAATGTATCAGATTTTCATGTGCAAATAATATGCTTTCGGTATTTTAGTGGATGTTATTTGAGTAGACATTATCATTGGTTATAAATACATTGAAACATCTATCTGCCTGCTAAAGATTGCCGATAGCGATAATGTCGCTTTTTGCAGTTCCGATGTTAAATGAAATTGATTCATAAAATTGGTCATTTAATGAACCTGTTGTCAAGGAAAAAATTGTTACAGTTTTATTTAAGAGTGGGATAAAATGTAAATGCCTTAGCATATCCGGCACGGTGTCGGCAAACTTGAGTGTTGAATTATAAAAAATACACCTCCAGACCGTTTCCGGTGATAGTGGTTCATCGCAGAGGAGATTACACATTGACGCAGAAATAAGTAGTGCACCAGTGTGAATAGGGAATAGGGCACGACCGGAGAGAAATCAGGCTGCCACTGAGAAATCCCGAATAGGAAAACCCATCAACACTTTGTCCGAAATGGAAAGTGAACTCAAGTCCCTACGCTCGGTAGTCGCGCTTGCACTAATAGGGTAGTTTAGGTTCACTTTGCGCGGGACATTCACGAGTGGCGTATGGCGTATGGCGGTGGCGCGGCGCTGGCGAGGTGATGGCGTGGCGCCGCCGGCGCAGCGCAGAACAGGCTCGCTAATGGCGCCGGAATGGCGAGGCGCGGGCGCATTCTAGTCTTTAAAGTCTAAATTGTTACGCATTTTCGTTGTCTTGTTCAAGCCCTGTGCATGCCACTGCTAACAGCGGGTGCGCGGATGGCGAGGAAGTGGCGCCCGCGCCACGCCAGCGCCACGCCATCTCAGTATGTGTCGCGCCACACCTATACATTTTGTATGAAATATCAAAGAAGTGGCGCCACGCCACCATCTCGCCAGCGCCGCGCCACCGCCATACGCCACTTGTATATGACCCGCGCCTTGGTATTTTGGGAAATCGCCAAACGGTTGGTCGACTTTTCACGTGACCAGAGGGCGGGCCTATTTTTTGGGTAAAGAATCAGCATTGCCATCCAACGTGGCAATGCTGCCCGCCTTCTGGGAACTTTTCCTGTTGGCAACGATGTGGACGAATTTTTCGATGCGCTGTAACCCTTTTTGATACTTGTACAAATTTTTAGTTCTATTAAAGAGTTTTTGGAATTACGTTCGTATGAACTACGCACGCTCCGGCCGGCCTCTTAATAATTTAAAATTGTTGCCATACATTTAGAATTTCTCTTGTATCGTGGGTAACAAACGTTTAAACTCATATACACAACCAGATAGAACCGGAACAAGTATCCGTGTGAGGATCGAACCCGCGACACGCAGCGTAGCAATCAATCACTCAGTCACTGCGCCAACCTTGCCGTCAACTACATCATTACACAGGGTGACATGGACACCGACGCGAAACTACATCATTCTGAGCCACATAGAACATAATCATCGGTTATTTAAAAAAAAAACAGCTGATTCCTACAAAACCTTCACGGTCCAAATTTATGGAACAGCTGATATACTTTCAATAGCTTTTTGAGATAGCGACGAATGAGATAAAATTATTTTAGCAGCAAGTAAATATAAACAATAGGTTGAACGGTAGTAAAAGTTCTGCATAATTAAATCGATCATGCATCATCAAGATAATTATTTCAATTGAATCAAAGTCCACAGTGCGTATTGTTTGCCAAGACCGTAGTTTGTCTAACTTTTGCGTCTAGCAACCCATGATTCTAGATCCGCGTCCATACATATTTGTCTAAGCAAATTATGAAGCTGTTCAAATATTCATTTATGCTGATCAGTTTATTATGATAAAGGTAATGACCATTTTAAACTAAGCCTATACATAAAGTGGCCATTCAGACACACGATTTAGTCGTTGGCATCGTCTTGATCCTGGCCTCATTAGGATCCCTACTGACCCAGCAAGCAGGTCGCACTGGCGTCGGCGCGTCTGCCCTCTCCCAGTGACGGCGTCGCACTGCTGTATCATTCCCGGAGTCGCGGGGGGTCCCCCGACCCCTGCTTGCGCCCCCAACCTTGGCAGGCGAGGCGCCACGCCGCCTACTCCAGCTAAGCTCGAATTATTTTGCGCTTCGTGACGCGATTTTGATCCTGTGCGGCATTGCCGGCATTCAATCGGCTTGCTCGGATGTTTGAGAGCAGTTGTGTGCAATGAATGTTAGTATTGATTTTATAAAACTAATTGTTTACATAGGTTGGTACAACATTTATTCTGACCTTCCCGGGTCATGATCATCATAGATCAGGTCAATCTTGATAACAAGATTGATGGAAAGTAGCATTAGGTGATGTATATAATATCTACGTAAATATTACGAGGTTTTGGCTTTAACAAAGGGGTTAGCAATGCAGTATTTTGAGAAAAGGCGTTGCCAATCAATGAGTACAATCACGGGCTGTTTTGAGCGATTGAACAAAGGGTAGTTAAAACCAAGTAGTTCAATACTAATATTGTAAAACACAGTAACGTAAAAAGGGATTTAACTTCGATTTTACAACGTCAATAAGGTTCAATTTCTCTAAGGAAGCGTTGTACATTCACCTCCCAAACCGTATCAGTGTAATAATTATTAATTTTAAAATATTTTTTAGCGTAATTAACCTATTCATAGTCACAAAATCCTTTGAATCTTTTTCTTCTTATCTTTTTTATATTTGAAAAAAAAAACATCCCTACTATCTTATAACATATTAAATTAGACATCAGTCCCTAAAGGAATCGGACTTAGCTTTACTGCGTCAAAAAGAAACGGCAAGATACCTCAATGCCGCTGCTACCTTTGCATTATTGGCTTACCATTTGTCTCAGAGTGTATCACATAAAAATAACGAGTAAATAAATATACTCGTTATTTTTATGTATGACCGTGTGATGATTACATTAGACATTATGATATTTTTTGGATTTTTAATTTCCTGATCTTGATTCTTGAGCGACGCACTTCTTCAGGTCATTCGCTCCGGTAGTATTTGTTGAGCAACAAAGTTAACCAGCAGTAGTTTTAAATTAACGTGCATCAACCCCCCTATTCCTGAAGGGCAAGGCAGAGGGTTACCTGTAGTGCACCCACATTAAGCTATGTTATGAATAAACCCCCATGTGAACAGGGCGAAGCAATAATCACATAATATTGTTAGGTTTGGATAACATAACCAAATTTCCTCATCAATGAAGCTATTTCCCACTAATAAGCAAAATTAAACTGTGAAGGGCCACTTTCGCAGGAAGTTTAGGCAACTCGATAACATGCTACGGTGCTACGGCGTAGCCTGTTCGTAGCACAAATTTCCTAGTTGTTCGGCGTATCGTAACGAAATTTGGGTTGGTTCATTAATGGAAAAACCGCAACAAGGTTCGAACCTTTTATGCTTTTATTACCAATTACCGCAAAACCGAATGCATTAAAATGTTAAAATAGAGATTTTAAAATACATATTATGATGCAGTCATAGCTTTTATATTGTAATAAAATACTGTAACCATTATTACTTTTTACTTGGTATGTAGACACATGATTAAAATCAGACTTTCTGGCAAGATATTTGTCAAGTCTTAACCAATTCCGAAATAAATACGTATTATATAAAATAAAATATCATCATCATCATCAGCCTATTAATGTTCCCACTGCTGGGACAGGCTTCCTCTCACCGAGAGGGAACAAAAAAAAATACGTGGAGGAAATAAAATATCGTGTTTCTAAATTAGGTCAAGTTAAAGTAACTTCACCTAATTTCAAGAAATAGCTGTTTTTTTATTGAACTGTAAATAATATATTAACCACACCTAATAGAATGTTAAAATGTTACTTTTGTAACATAAGCTTGGTCGTTAAGGAGTTTCGTCTCCTAAGCATCTGCTTAATCTCCTCCGTGTGGCCTGTTATCAATCAAGTGAGCTCAGTACGGGTAGTAGGAGTTATTATAGAGAATCTTATTAATATTTATAAATCATACACTAATCTCCGAAACCACTCAACCGATTTCAATGAAATTATGTAAATGGGTATGATTGGTACCAGCTTAAAAATATAGATTTTTTTAACCCAGTAGATGGTGCTTGACTGAATGTGCTTATTAAATTATAAAAATCCTACACGTTATTTTTATCAACGTTTAAGTAACAAAAGGAACGCTACTACTACTGACTTGTTCTTTGTACTTATTCTAACATAAAATGGTTAGGTTAGGTTACCTATAGAAAACATAACAAGTTTAAAATTTAAAAAACCCTCGACACAATGTACTAAAAGTTAAATAGAAAATAATTCGTTAATTCGCCATTTTGTGGTGGCGGCCATCTTTGATTTTTAATTTATCATCAATATACTCGTATATAAAAATCAATGCCATTTTTCGTTGTAATTTTATAACTCAAGAACGGGCTCACATATCCAAACCAAATGACTATTCGGACTATTTAGTAGATGGTTTATGTGAAGTTTGCACAAAATCAGTCGAGCGGTACCTGAGGGGTAGAGGTTGCGGGCCTGTTCGAAAGAGATACCGCGGACCCGGAACATAAAGGGCGAGGAAGGAACATGGATGGGTTTTAGTCAGTAAAAGTCTGACACTGCCTCCCGCTCTGCCCAGAGTGGGAGAAGTCATTTGATGAATTCCCATCCTAAAAAAAAGGGGTCGGGGTGATTTTCATAGTTAATCATCATCATCTGCCTGACCTATAGGGGTCGGCTTCCAGTCTAACCGGATGCAGGTTAAGACGCCTGCGGAGCATGCGTCGTTCATACAAACGTAATACCAAAATAATTTGTAAATAAAACATTTTCATAAGGTAGTGTTTATTTATTTCGATTGGATCACAGAATATCTAGGTTCCCAAATATACTTTTCGAATGGACACTGATTTAAACAAGAGTTATGAGAAAAATAAGTTTTCAATAGAAATTTTAAAATCCTCGTATCTCGTCTGTATATCGTTGTCCTTTCAAAATATATATTTGGGAACATAGATATTCTGTAATCCAATCGAAATAAACACACGCTACCTTAAGAATATGTATGATTTAGAAAATATTTTGGTATTACGTTTGTATGAACGACGCATGCTCCGCCGGCCCCTTAATACCACTATTTTACATGGAGCGACTGTCTGTATGAACTTCACAACCATCATGCGGGTAATACGCTTTGTCTCGCTCAGTCTTTCGGGTTTGTGACTACTCGTAACGACTGTTTAAGATCTACAAATAATGGCCGAGGCCAAATGGCTTAACGTCCTTTTCGAGGCTCGGCAACCTCTGTAAATGCAATAGGCTAGTTTCAATCATCAATAAACTCCAAATCTAATTAATCCGTCTTTAGAGTATTGGAAAATAATGGACACGTATTTTTTGTTTTTGTAAATCAATGAATACTGACAAAGGTGATTGAATACTAAAACGCTTCAGACTCGGGAGTGGGGGCTTGTGAGGTCACAACGCACTAAAAATTATACCACGGCGTGACGTATTGAAAGCGTAATTATAAAAGCGTCATATCTTTGTCTATTTTGGTTTACGTAAAAGAAAACCGGCCAAGAGCGTGTCGGGCCACGCTCACTGTAGGGTTCCGTAGCTTCCCAGACCATTAAAAATACCAACATTTTTCGTCAGCAAAAATAACTTTGTTTTTCATAGTATTTCTATGAAAAACAAAGTTATCATTTGCGTTTTTTTGAAAAAGTGCTATATAACTCAAAAACTATTCAACTCATCAAGTTGAAAATAATTTTCCTAGAAAGTTCATATAAAGGTGTTTACTACCGAGCTGGTAGTGTTGAACTTTCAACTTTGTGTGAACACTGATAGGGTAGAATTAAAACCAAATCGTGTTCTGATCTAAGCTGGTAATATATTTTCTAAAATTCACTCGGACCCAACCAAATCGCGGTAACGCAACGATTGCGACTTCTAATTTGACTACAACGCCATCTATCGAGCTTGGGGTAAAACTTTGGAACTTTTACGATATTAACATTACGGTTTCTGCGTGAACATACCGCCCACCAAGGACATTTAGTGACGGAATGTCCTTCTTAAATTATCCTTGAATCTCAATTTTGCACTTGGTATACAGTATATACCATAAATCTTAAATGTAAACATTATACTTCACTAATCTAAAAAACAACAAAAATAAACAGTCTTCAGAGTTCCTAATAACTACACAATTTTAAAATCTTATTATATAGTTAAAATGTGCGATAAAGATGTAAAGAGTAAAAATAAACCTATAAAATGTATAAACTAAAACATGGTAAACTTTGTAAATATACATTTGATCTTAAAATTAACATTAAAAATTTGATCTGTAGAGGTTTACATTAACTTGATTAAAAAATAAACAATTCATTGAGCGATTGGTAAAACACATAATTTGGAAGTTGGTCTCTTAATTGTAGAGGATTTGGTACGCAATGTGACCACACGGGTGATGTTATCATCACCGGGGTGCTTCTCCAAAACCCGTCCCAACAACCAACGACTTGGTGGTACATCATCTTCCTTGATCAAAACAATGTCCCCGATATTGGGCTCCGGAACTTGAGAAGACCATTTGTATCTGTTCATAAGATTTGACAAATACTCGTGGGACCATCGTTTCCAAAAAGACTGCATCATACGTTGAACTAATTGCCACCGAGTCAAATAATTTACATTTGAACTTTCAAAATTTTTATCTGGCACATTTACTATCGGTTCGCCGATCAGAAAATGTCCAGGGGTTAACGGCAGGGGTTCACCAGGATCAGCAAAGTTAATAACGCTGATCGGTCACGAATTTAAGCATGCTTCCACTTGGTTGAGGAGTGTAGACATTTCCTCGTACGTAAGTGTAGATTCGCCGATTACCCTTTTAAGGTGAAACTTGGTGGATTTTACACCTGCTTCCCAAAGACCACCGAAATTGGGAGCATGAGGCGGTATAAAATGCCACTCAGTATTGTTTGCTTCCAGGTGTTCTGCTATGGCTGGCTGTATAGAGGCCAAGTATTGTAACTCTCTGGAGGCACCTACAAAATTAGTGCCATTATCACTCCACAATTTAGCACAGTGACCTCGTCTTGACACAAATCGCCGAAAAGCAGCTAAAAACGCCTGTGTGCTCATATCACTGGCTACCTCTAAGTGAATAGCGCGTGTGGACATACAAACGAAAAGGCATATGTATCCCTTGTATGAACGATAACCACGGCCTTTTGTCGTTCTTATGTTTATGGGTCCAGCATAATCCACTCCGCTATGTAAAAATGGTCTTGCTGGCCTACATCGGACTGATGGAAGATCACCCATCAGTTGATTTCTAACGCTAGCTCTCTGTTTAGCACAAATAACGCATTTGCGAACATGTTGTTGGATTAGAGACCTAGCACCTATTATCCAATAGGCTGACCTTAAAAAGTTTGATAGCAGCTGAGGACCACCATGCAGTGTTTTCTCATGCGCATCTGAAACTATAAGATGAGTCAGATGGCTGGAATGTGGTAAGACTATCGGATGTTTCGAATCTTCGTCTAGTTCTGACTTTGCAAGTCGTCCTCGAACTCTCATGATACCCTTCGTGTCAAGAAATGGGCAAAGGGACTTCAGTTTGCTAGATTTGATATTTAAATGCCCTTGTTCTTTTAGCTGTGTATATTCTATTGTAAATGTTTCTCTTTGTGTCTTCTTTAAACTGGTTTCTAGTGCTGCTTCTATTTCTTGATCCTTTAAATGTGTACTATTGTATTTGTTCTTACTTAAAAATCGTCGGCAATACGCAACTACTCTAATTAGTTTGCGTAGACTAGAATACTTTTCTAGAACTATGTGCTCTGGCACTACAGCTGCGTGAGACTTTATTGTTTGCTCTAAATCTACTTTTAAATCCTTTGGCCTTTTGTACTCAATTATTTTGTTTTTCAGGAATGTCGGTCCAGAAAACCATAACTCATTACTGATCAATGAACTGGGTAGTATTCCCCTTGAAGCGCAGTCTGCTGGATTCTCTTTGGTCGATACGTGAAACCATTGACACGAACTCATTGTACTCAATATTTCAGCAGTCCGATTCGCAACAAATGTTTTCCACCGGCTAGGATGGCTGTTAAGCCATGATAGCACAACTGTCGAATCGGTCCACGCTGAAATCCTATCTTTGGGTATATTCAATACCTCTGCAGACTCTGTCAATAGCTTGGCTAAGAGTACTGCTCCACATAATTCCAATCGAGGAATGCTGACTTGTTTGATTGGGGCAACTCTTGTTTTTGCCACCAACAATGAAACATGAACCTTGCCTGTGGTATCAATGACCCGCAAATAAACGACTGCTGAGTATGCAGTTTTTGAGGCGTCACTAAAACCTTGCAATTCCAGATCATCATTTGGACTAGTCCCAAGCCAACGACGTATTCGAATCTTGGTAAGCAATTTTAACTCTTCGCGGTAAGTACTCCACTCTGTTCTTAATTCTGTAGTTAATTCCTCATCCCAACTAACACCTGCTAGCCATAACTTCTGGATGAACACCTTTGCTACAACCACACTAGGAGCTAACCATCCTAATGGATCGAACAAACGAGCTATGTCTGATATTATAGATCTTTTTGTTACAGGTGCTGTCGTCAACGGTGGAAGATTTACTGCATACTGAAATGAATCTTCATTGCGGTTCCAGGTAAGTCCCAATATTTTTGTAGTACTATCTAGTTTAATTTCTCTGTCCTTATCATGTATTTCCTTTTCCTTTTCTATCATGTCCTGATTGTCTTTCTTCTTAGTGTCCTCATTTATTATGCTTTTTTGACCTGTTTTTAGAATTATTTCATTCTTATCCATAGAACTTATCTTATCTAATAATTGCTGATTATTACTGTTCCATTTCTGTAATGTAAATCCTCCTTTCCCTAATAATTCTGCCAATTGATTACAGATTTCTACACCCTCTTCGAAATTGTTACATCCCGTCATCAAATCGTCCATATAAAAGGAATTTAAAACTCTGTCTGCTGCAATTGGGAATTTGTCCCCTTCATCATATGAGACTTGATGGAGCGATCTTACTGCTTGGTATGGTGCAGATGACGTCCCGAAGGTCACCGTTATCAGCTCATAGTCTCTGATTGGCTTTTCAGGATTGTCTCGCCAGAGTATTCGCTGGTAGGCAGCATCTTCATCAGCCACTCTTACTTGACGGTACATTTTAACTATGTCCGCTACTATACCAATACTATGCATTCTCCATCTTAAAACCGTATGCCTTAAATCTGCTTGCAGCGTTGGTCCTACCATTAGAGTGTCGTTTAGTGATACTCCATTCTTATTCCTTTCTGAAGCATTAAAAACAACGCGAACCTTAGTTGTGACCTTGTCATCTCTTATCACCGCGTGATGTGGGTAGAGATAGACCGCTTCATCCTTTTTGCTATCCTCTTCTTTTACAGGTCGCATGTGTCCTAAATGTAAGTATTCATTGATGACCTCTGTATATTTTTCTTTTAAATCAGTGTCCTTACTTAATCTTTTTTCTAACGACTTAAATCTTATTTCAGCTATTTCCCGTGAACGTCCGGCCTTACAAGCGGGTTCTTCATCTCGGAATGGCAGTCGCACAATGTATCTGCCTGTATCGTCTCTCTTAGTGGTTCTAATATAGAAGTCTTCACACCGTTGTTCTTCTGGATTAAGTAACTTCTTTGTACTAGTTTGTTCTTCGATCTCCCAAAACTTCTTTAACATGTCATCTTCATTGAACTGTGCACAATGTACCTTTATATTTTTTGTGTGATGCTTTGAACTCTCGCAACTTGGACTGACTACACCTGATAGGACCCACCCTAAAGTGGTGTTCTGCGCCATGAGAGTGCCGGATGGACTCTTGACTATACCTTCCTTTACAATGTAGCAGTAAGCATCTGCACCCAAAAGAACATCTATTCTATTGGGTATGTTAAAATTCGGATCTGCGAGACACAGATCGTTTATGGAAATCCAATCCAACGAACCTGTATTCACACATCTCTCAGGCAAGTATGAGGTGATCTTACTCAACACGTAGGCATTTATTTTAAGCTGAAAGTTGAGATCAATTGTTGACTTAATTGTCAGAGTCACCATGTGCTTTGCAATGGTTGACCTATCGTCACCTAAGCCTGAAACTAGACCTCTGACTGGAATTTTCTTCAGTCGAAGAAGTTGGACTGTGGCCTCTGTAATAAAGCAAGCCTGTGAACCTTGGTCTAATAATGCTCGAACTGTTTGAAATTCACCCGTCTTGGACTCGGCTTTTATTAGCGCTGTGGCTAATAAAACCTGTCTGGGTTTAGAGACCTTTCCCGTAGACAAGCATGCGACTATCGGATTATCACTAGTTGAAGAACTAGAGTTATCCGTAGCCGGCTTTCCGGTAGCATCTCGGCCTTCGTTCTCGCCGTTAGGTTCCCCATTCAGGTGCAGTAATGAATGGTGGCGCTTATTGCAAACTTTACAGACGGTCTGCTTTTTACAGTCAGATACTCTATGATTGCTGCCCAAACAGTTAAAACATATTTTATTTTTTGCTACGAATTCGCGTCTACTTTCTGTGGGCTGTTTTGCAAATTGCTTGCAAAAACACAGCTTGTGGACTTCCGAACAGTATTCGCATCGCATATTGGACGGCTTCGTGGCTAGCATTGCTTTTGAACTGTGAACCTGTGAACTATTACTGGCCTGGTGAGCCCCGGCTTTTCTCGGCTCTATACATTCTAATGCGCGAAAACGACTTTCAATAAACAATTTAAGTTCCTCAAAGGTAGACAACTTATTGCTCAAATCGTTAGAACTGCTTAACTCCCATTGCTTTCGCGTTTCACTATCTAATTTGAACGTAACTATATGGATGATCATAACATCCCATGTGGTCACATTGATGTTTAAATTTGTAAGCGCATTGAGGCAGTCATTCGTGGTATCTAATAGCTCTTTTAATGCGGCAGCTGATTCTACATTGATTCGCTTCTGACTAAACAACCTTCTTAAAATGCAACTGACTAAATACTTTTTATTAGCATAACGCCTTTCCAACTGCGCCCAACATTCACTATAGTTGGCATCTGTGATTGGTGTATGCCTAATCAGCTGTTCGGCTTCACCAGTAAGATGACTTTTAAGATAGTGCAGTTTTTGCACATTATCTAACGAAGCGTTGTTGTGCACGAGCGACTTAAAAAGATCGTGGAAGGCAGTCCATTCATTGTATTTGCCCGAAAAATTGGGAATTGTAATTTTGGGCAACTTAACTGATGAATTGAATGACTTAGAAGAATTATTATTGTTAGATCCACTATTTTGTGGTGCCGGTTCTCTCAGATTAATCTTATTAAGCGTGGCTTTCATCAGAGATTTACATGAAATATATGTATCTTCGGTGGAATCGTATATATCGACCACCTTTTGACCTAGTATGTCTTCTAACTTAAAACGACCATAAAGTTGAGATTTAGTTTCCTTAAATGAAGACCAATCATTTTCTAATAATTCAAGCTTTGTCTCGATATATTCTACGGTCAATCTGTCTTTAGGACTCTTTTTAAAATTAGTAAAAGCCTTTTGTATAACATTTTGGAGGTCTTTCAATATATTAATCTGACCTTCCATCATGAACAACAACAATAATATTTAATTAAAAAAACTATAATTTAATAAACAAAACTTCAATAAACCTAATAAAAGCAAACCTAGATCGAAACTTAAAACTTACAAGTTTAGTTCTAAACAAAATGTATTGAATTTTTCTAAGTCTCAATAACAGCGAATAATTTTACAAGTGTTTTTAAAACAAACACTGCCTGATAGAAATCGGGCATAGATTCCCCGTTCCGTCGTTTTTTATAAAACTATTCTAAGTCCTTAAACTAACATGCACAATTTTAAAGCTAAGTAAAATAAAAGTTAAAGTTAAAATGTTCTTTAAAATAAAGTTCAAAATTGCTTGGCAAAATCTTCTTGTAAATAAAGTTCAAATTTGCTTGGCAAAATCTTCTTAATCACTGCTATTAATTTTTATTTAAATTGTACTCACGTTTACACTTCACTCACACTTTCCAGTTGATTTCGTAGTGGTGGCGCCCCCTTGCGGCGTCACTTGGCACTTCAACTGCTGGTTGTAGACGTCGATTTCATTCACCTTGCTGAACGAAGCTTCTCGCCTGATCTCGAATACTGATCTTCTGTTGAACTGATGGTGGCGCCCCCTCGCGTCACGTTGTTGAACTAACCACAGCGGCTGAGCTCATCCACCTTGTTGGACAAAGCTGTTGCTGCCTCTGTGGGATACCCGGTACTCCTGCTGCAGCGATCCACTGCGAGTACACAGGTGCGGTCCAAAGCTGGCACCGCTATTCTCAAAAACTTCAGACTTTCTGGGTCTGATCCAGGGTCGATGGACCAATGTTTACTACCGAGCTGGTAGTGTTGAACTTTCAACTTTGTGTGAACACTGATAGGGTAGAATTAAAACCAAATCGTGTTCTGATCTAAGCTGGTAATATATTTTCTAAAATTCACTCGGACCCAACCAAATCGCGGTAACGCAACGATTGCGACTTCTAATTTGACTACAACGCCATCTATCGAGCTTGGGGTAAAACTTTGGAACTTTTACGATATTAACATTACGGTTTCTGCGTGAACAAAAGGTCTACTTCTGTGATTTTTTTCATATTTTTTAAACTTATGGTTCAAAAGTTAGAGGGGGGGGGGCACATTGTTTTTGACTTTCGGAGCGATTATTTCCTAAAATATTAATATTATCAAAAAATGATTTTAGAAAACCCCTATTCATTTTTAAATACCTATCCAACAATATATCACACGTCAGGGTCAAAATTAAAAAAAAAATCGCTCCCCACTTTACGTCTGGGGGAGGTACCCTAATAAAAATGTTTTTTTAAATTTTTATTTTTGCACTTTGTCGGCATGATTGATATACATATTGGTACCAAATTTCAGCTTTCTGGTGCTAACGGTCACTGAGATTATCCGCGGACAGACAGACAGACAGACAGACATGGCGAAACTATAAGGGTTCCGTTTTTTGCCATTTGGCTACGGAACCCTAAAAAGTACGTGTCAAACATTTTTTGATAATCTAACTGACGGACTTATTAGTATTTTTCAGGACACAAGCATAATGTTGCTGGAATGTTGTCTGTTTTATTAAATCTTACAAAACTTTTAATTTAACCAATCGTGAAGAACAACTTACTCGAACACATAAACGTAATCAAATGCATCCAGGATAAATCTGTGGGAAGAGATCAGAAGTGCCCACCACCTTCCGAATTCCTTCCAGGAACATTTGCCTAACGGACATAATCTGCAGTGGCCTATATGAAAGGCACTCAATCGATTTCGCACCCAAGTAGGCCGCTGCAAACAAATTTTGCCAAAATAAGGGTTTAGAGATCCTTCCGACACTCAGTGGGAATGTGGTGCTTCCGATCAGGACCAAGAGCCACTTGCTGGAATGTCTTATAATATGTCCATACACTTGCACATTAGAAGACTTAAAAGATGCTATAAAAGGTGTTTTTTTTATATCCCATGACTACGGTATGAATGAGACTATAATATTTATCAAAAAACAAACTGTTATTTTTTCGTCACATGGCTTTTTTTGTTTTTTTCATTACGATCATTAATGTAAAACACCCTTACATCAAATATGACAGGGTCATATTTTGTTAGCTTTAAATATAAATGATTAAAAAAATACGTTGTTAACGTGGACGCCTGCTGGACTCATGAGAAATTAAAAGCAGTGCCATCGATACCAAACATGAATAAGATCTAATGCAGACACGTGCATACTCTCCTCAACGAATGCCCAGATTTTCCCAGATATCACAAATCAGATCAGCGATTAAGACTGCCACGTTTACGGTAGCTACTCGTACTTCAAATAAATAAAACATATCAATCTTTTTTACAAATAATTATATTATTATTAATCATGATTTGTTGAGAAATGTTTAACTACGCAATGATTGGGCAATGCAGATGTTCACGTCCAATTTAAAAGACGAAGCATTTTTTAAAATCTGTATCTGCCTTTAAGTATCTAAGGTAGTACGAAGTGGGTAACTACGAATTCATATCAAAAGCTTACAATGCAAACTTAGCGCATCCTAGCAAGCCCTGCCCTCTTTCTTTTATGAGACGAGCTATTCGCGCAGCAACATGAGCGAAAATCTCTATGAATGAATTTATAATATTGCAGGCAGAGTTCGCTGCGGCGTTCGGCATACGGCGTTCGTGAGGCCCCAAGGCCTCACGAACGCCACCTATTCATGCAAAGTTGTAACTAAACTGTACCGCGCCACCTAGCGGCAGAACCTGCATGACGTGGATTGAGACTAGTGTAGCGCCACATTGTAGTTTTTCGATTTTCCGCTAGTGTCGTACGCCAAGAGCTCCAGCAGTTGCAGCGGGAAACTGTGCGAAAACGTGAGTTCTGCTACTCGCCGCTAGATGGCGTGCTATCAAGCTTTCATTCACACCTCAAGGTTCACGGTTCGTTCAAGGTATTATTGAATTATTCAGAAGTTTTTTTTGACACAGTTTAGTGAATATTACGAATGTCGCTAAGCCAACATTACAAATTGCTGTTACTATTTTCATTACAGTGGCGGAAATGACAGATCCAAAAAGTTTCAAAAGTATTTAAACTTTCAATGGTCTGGTCACATGGACCAAATGAGCGTGCGGTAATTAAACCAAATATTACTGCTGCTCATTTAACTGTTATATGAATCAAATTGTATAAATCTAATGCAAATACAGTAATTTTTACAATTGAAGTATTAACAAGCATGCTTTTTCAATTGACTTTAATTCTTATCAAAATGTGCTATTTATATGAACTTTTTTCAAATTAAATCACACGGAATCTTTCAGGTACCCTTAATAATGCAATTACCTGATTTACTCACAATACACGATAGATAATCTAGGTCAAGTAGACCTTTTAGGCATTTAAACTTTGTTTAGGTACTAAACGCCTAAAAGGTCTACTTTTTGATTCGTGAGTTTAGGACTGTTTATGACAGCTTTCTATAACAACTAAAGTATTTGTATCACTGCATGCAATTTACACCAAACTCCTTGAGTTAAACGAGTGCATATTTAAGAGCGGATGCAGCATCTTCTGTGAGACATCGACATTTAAATTTCTGTTCACAAAAGCTTCTGTGAGAGGAATACGTTTTCTGTGTGCAAATTCCGTACTGATTCTGTGCAACTGCTGCGGCGGGTACATAATTGACTACTGACGTACTCTTAAATGCATGAAATCTATTTTTTTTTTGTTAAATAATATTTTGAAAAATACATAAAAATACATAAAAAATGTATTGCACTTTATGTGTATTTCCTACCATGTATTTAGAATGAACGACTTATATTTTTGTATGCGCTCGAGAAATACGAAAAAGTAATCTGTAGAAAATGTAACATGCTAAGACTTTTCTGTTTATTTTTAACGTAATACTGTGTGTTTTCTCTAACGAAATCAAATAAAAAAGAATTAATTTCTTTAATTTATTTTATTTTACGCAATAAAGCGCTCGAACGGATTCGTATGGCAGGAAGTTAAAAGTTTGCGACGCGCGCCATTGCAGGCATTTTTTTGTTTACCGTATTCAATGAGTACATACTCTGCATATATACATGCGGGTAGATGTTACTTGTATGCAGTTATATATCGGACTTAATAAAACTAGGATGGAACCGTCTGCAATCTTATGTTGATGAAACTGGGAGTAGTTTTATGTTTTAATGAAAATAAAAGTAAATAAAGTTTAAAAAACTTTTTTGCAAAAAATAAAACCTACTTCAAAAAAAAAACCAAAAAAGTGAAAAATAACTTTAGCTTCTGAAGTCGGTGACGTTTGTATGATTGATTTAATTTTTTGTCACCGACTTCAGAAGCTAAAGTTATTTTTCACTTTTTTGGTTTTTTTTTGAAGTCGGTTTTATTTTTTGCAAAAAAGTTTTTATTTTTCACTTTTTAGTGGTTCACATGTGCTTGGTACACATGGAAAGTGCATACCGTTACAATTACAACAAGCCCAAACACGACTAGGATACATTGTCTCATTATGGAGTTCCGTGACTCTTGGCTTCATCATCAGATCTGATGGTAGAATGGTTCTTATCAAACGCAAATGCTTCACTTGTTGTAGAAAATACCAAAATTGCTGTACGTCTAAATATATAAAACTCAAAGGTGACTGACTGACATAGTGATCTATCAACGCACAGCCCAAACCACTGGACGGATTGGGCTGAAATTTGGCATGCAGGTAGATGTTACGACGTAGGCATCCGCTAAGAAAGGATTTTGATCAATTCTACCCCCAAGGGGATAAAATAGGGGATGAAAGTTTGTATGAAACTTGGTCAATTTTAAACCGATCAGGCTGAGACTTTGCTTGCATAAAGCTAATATGACGTAAGCATCCCCTAAGAAAGGGTTTTGATAAATTCCACCCCTTAGGGGATAAAATAGGGGATGAAAGTTTGTATAAATCTTCTTAGATTTTCGACGCACAGCCCAAACCACTGGACGGATCGGGCTGAAATTTGGCATGCAGATAGATGTTATGACGTAGGCATCCGCTAAGAAAGGATTTTGATCAATTCTACCCCCAAGGGAATAAAATAGGGGATGGAAGTTTATATGAAAGTCCGTCAGTTTTAAAGTTAGGATCTTCTAATTTTGTGTGTAGGCTGACGATTGAAAATTAATTTATACGTGTTTCAGCGTTTTTGATAATTCCAACCCGAAGGCTTAAAAAGGGGATGAAATTGTGTGTGAAAAATCTTTAATTTTCGACGTAAAAAGTACAAAATTTGTTATCTGGGCTTATGATTGGAAGCTAACGCAACGGCTTTATTAGAATTTCAACCCTTGAGGGGTGAAAAAAGACCATCATTTTGTTTTTAATTAAAGTATTTATTTTTGAGTTACTAAATAGTATCAAAGTTAGTAAGTCGTTGGTTTTTTTTTTATTTCAACCCACAAAGGGAAAAGGGGATGAAGTTTTGCATTGTATTTGTTCATTCGTTCACCAATAACGGCAGCAGGAGAGACCTTTTGCAGCAGTGCAAGTTAATAGTATAGGCCGTACACAAGTTAATAGTACAGGTAGGTACCAATCGTATGGACGCGCACACGTGACTTCGCGGCTGGCAGTACTTACCGTTTTGTAGGGACCTAGGTAAGCCGAAGATTATGGAGTTACGGCAGGGGCAGAAAAAGAAAGTATGTATAGTAGAGCAAGATAGAATGAGTAATTGTCGATGTCGTATTTGATACCGACTAGATTTTTTTATTTTGTTGTATTCTGTTTTTAGGTAGATTTCCTTTTTAAAAAAAAAAAAAATCTACCTATTGGTCTCTCACTTACGGAGATTTATATGTATACGTATGTTTAAGGGTGACAAGCAAAATTTTGCCACACTCTACAGGTCGCAATTATGAACCGAGTGCTTTCAAACTTGGCCAAAAAATCGAAAAGGTCAAAACTTAGGCTCTGTTCGTGAATGGGCGGAATTCGTCCATGGGGGGCGGCGGGGGGCGGTTTTTCTAAAATCAGTTTTTTGGCCATAACTTTATTATCCTATGATGAAAAAAATTTGTACCGTTTTTCATTTTTATCATTCTGAGTAAAAGTACGGACAACTTTAAAATAAAACTTTTTTGATGCAACCCCTAAATTAGGGAGGGGGTTGAAATTTCCAAAATTTTTGCGAAAAAATATTATATCTCCGAAACAGTAAACATTTTGAGCGTCGCAAATATTTTTTTTTTTGAAAGAAAATTGTTTACTCTACAGTTGTTACCTTTGAAGTTTAGCTATAAAACTTAGTTTTCGAAATAAAAAAACATAACTAAAAATTTGAGGGCGTTTCCATGCTAAACTCTTATGAGAGGATTTAAAAAGGGTAAATTTCCATTACAGGACAACGATTTTGAAATCATATTTTTATTTGTAGATTGTACACATAAGTACAACTCTTTATACAAATTTTCAATAGTCGGACGCTCCAGCACCTTCTCCGAAATCTACCTCCTCCTGCGGCTTGCCGGAGGGATTTTTTTCTAACTCTTCTGATCTTACTTTTGATGAATGAAGATAAACGAATATTTTTGGATTTTTCATCATGGTGTCGTTTCCGTGGTTTTTGGTGTCGCTGATAATGAAAATCAGTTCAAAATTAACATGGTAAAAAAAGTTAACAGAAGCAAAAAAAAAACAGTTCTCTATTTTTTTCTTAGGCTTCCCCTGACACTATTTTCACCCTTCGCTGTTAGGTAGAGGTGTATCTAATCCTACACCCACATTTCGCACATTTAGCTTATTTCCATCAACCGGGCACAAAAATACAATAACACTTTGCCCGTCCCGGAAATCGAACCCAGGATCTCATGCTCAGTAGCGCTTGCGACAACTTGACCAACGATGCAGTCTCACACATGACCCATCAATATTTTCACGCGAACGAAGTCGCGGGCAACAGCTAGTTATGATATAAAATTTGAAGAGTTCCCTCGATTTCGCCAAGATTCCATCATCAGATCCCGACTTGGCGACTATGGGACCAATTTGGAAGTATACCCTTTCAAACAAAAAAATAATTTTTCAAATCGGTTCAGGCGTCTTCGAGTAATCGGTGAACATACATAAAAAAAAAAAAATACATACAGTCGAATAGAGAACCTCCTCCTTTTTGGAAGTCGGTTAAAAACAAAGGAATTGTTATTTTTCCCGAGAAATTCAGCGGATGACTGAATTTTTTTTAAAGTTTGTTAGCGATGAAGATGATGAAAATTTCCAAAAATTGGTTTTTCATAAACTAACGAGGAGATTATGTCAGTCGTGTTGCTTGTTATGTATGCCGTTTGTCTAGACCCTTAAAATGCTAATAAATGCATATTATTTCCATTTAAACGCACCAATATTGTACACCAGCCTTACAAACCTTATTTTATCTTCGCTTACAAACTGTTTCATTCATTAAACTACTTCGCTACCGACATCTGACTAATTAAACAGTTGCAATGAACTAGCAGATACGTTGACTTCGCACCTTCTCCGCCCCGAGGCGCCGCGCGCCGGAGCGTGCGCTAAACGGTTTCATTACAACATCCACACATCGACTCATTCCGAAATTGTAACACAACCCGAATGAATACTTAATTCTGTTGCAAATGGTTCGTTTTCTTTTGAGCGTGTTTTATCGAATATACAGTCAAGTCTAATAAAAGGTCACTTTCCTTAATATTATAGCTATTTTCGCGAGAAATAACGATTGTAACTGGGAGATTAGATCTTTTTCAAAAAATATGAGTTCCAGAATACTATGTACGTAATAACATTAAATTTTAATCAGTACATTAGGACAAACACAATATAAAAAATTCTTAAGTGTTTACATAATATTATTATTAGACGTGACTGTACTACAAGTCATAAGGTATTTTTAAGGAGAAAATCATTGAAAATTAAACTAAGAAGTAGATTAACGATCTTTTAAAGACAATCTTTGGATGGATGGGATCTTCGAAGGCGAGAAAATAGGCTGTAAGAATTGAAGAACAATGCAACGAGTGCCTTAAGTGGACGTGGACGTGGACACGTGGAGTTAGAACCATTTTTACGTGTATGCAATGCTTTTACAGATTGATTTGAAGACAAAAACAAATCACTTTTTTCAAATATGTTTATTGACAGGAGTTGTAACGGCTTCACACAACTAATTTTCAACCTATGTAACTTACTGACCGAGTCTATGATTATATTTTTTCGTTTTTTTTTTGCCGAATATTGTGTGGAATTTCTATTGAACCTTTCAACTCTGCCGACCCGTTATGTTACTATCATCTACCAATTTAAGGGGCCTTGAGAAGCCACTCTCGTTTTATTGGCCACAAAAACAAGAAGCCTAATTCTGAACTTGATTACTAGCTTAGTTACGAAATGCTGCTGTAAATCCAGGAAAGAAAAATATAGATCTTTCTCTATTTTCAAAAGCAGATAAACAATTAAGACTTTAATCAAAGACAAAGACAAATGTTTTATAAAAATATTAATTAATTGTTCGTAAGCTTCAAAGTGTTATAGAATCACTTTCTGTTTTTATAAGATTTGAACATTCTTTCAATTCAATTTTATTTGACATCTACACAACATTTTTAGTTATTTTCAAAACTTATATTATATTTACTTAACTAACAAATTGTGTGATAATTTTAGTACAAAATGTGCTATTTGTAGTTTATTAATAAAAAATCAAGTCATTTTACTTAAATTATTCTTTCAAACCAAATTCAAATCTTTCATGTTCCTTTTAAGTATAGATAATTTACTTCACAAAACAAGACAAACTATTTAATTATACAAATGTACGTAGGCATAGGTTAACGGTCGCAAATGAACCATTACCAGTCGCGAACAGGCGCCAGACTGTCTACGCACGACTACGCGTAGGCGTTCGTAGCAATCGTGCCTACGAAGCTACGAGATCTACAATCTACGAGTGTAACAAATAATACATATTAATAATCTAAGAAAAACTAATTCGTATTAACTTCTTGTAAATCATATTATGTATAATTAATTGTAACATTAAAAAGAAAAAAAAAACTGAGCCTTCTTATAAGGTCTGCAAAACAGCGCTGTCTACGCCGCGTAGGTGTTCGTAGCACGCCTACGGCGTAGCGGCTACGAGTTCACGTTGGGAAGACACTTTATAGTCAAGCGGTTTATGGGTGCTTATGACCCGGGATTGTTTTTATAGTGGCTAGTAGAGGTTTTGGCCGTTGATTCGATGTTAGTCTCTATTGAGTTGTAGAAATAGGTTTAATTTCCTTTGTCGGTATTGTCAGTAAATATTTTAGTGATTAATTTCGTCTAATAGTTTTGTATGTCTTTTGCTGTCGTTCGTAAATATTCAGCAGCCGCTGCGTATAGTCAGCAGCCTGGAAGTCTGACCACCAGTCTTTCCAAGGGTATTGCATTACCCAGTAAATGGTTTGCTGAGGCCAGGGCACTAACGAATAATAATGAATATAATAAAGGCGGATTCATGCCATCTTTAATAACTAGCGCTCCTAAAACAACACGTTCAAAGTTTTAATTGTCAAACATACCGGAGCTACGAGTAGATTATACGTTAGAAGATTACACTTGGAGGCGTTTAGCTTCACAAGCTTCATTTAATTGTTTTTGTGAAATTTATTGTTTTATTTATTTATTTGAAAAACTTTCTTGTACCCAGAAATAATAAAAAGGCAAGTATATTATTTAAATTGTTTTACATGGCCGCTTTGTTTAGTTAAAAAAATGTCTAAAACTATTCCTATTAAACTTTTCTAAAAAAGAATGTACTCGTAATTTATTTAAATAAGTTGTCAACATTTATGTTTTAGTCAAATTAGCCACTAACTTGAGCTTAAATATAACCCACTACCTACACAAGCACGGCTCATCTTCTATTGTGCCGTATGTATCCCGAGCCGGGTGTCCTGTCATCCCGCCATGCCGCCATCCCGTCTGCCCCGACCGGCTGCGTGGTTACGCAATGCCCGAAGCCCGAAGGTCAAGGCGACGCGTAATGAATGTGGCGCCCGACTATTACGGCCCAGTGCCCGCGCGTCTGCTTAGGGTTAGCCCTTCTGTAGCTCTCAAAGAGATGAAGACATAAACACGTACGGTTTTAAAGAAGATTTAAAAAAAAATAGATTTATATTATAAATTGTACAACTTCTTAATGCATGCGGAGTTTACCTGTAAGTGATTGATGCACTGTTGCATTTACATTTTTGCATGTTACCTTAAGCATACAACCTGTGTAAACAATTGTTGGTGATTGATTGGTGGTGTATATTAATAATAATAATATTGAATTAAAGATATCAATTATATTCTTAATAGATAAATATTTTAAAGTAACAGTAATACATTTAAAACAAATAAAAAAAAATATTACTAAATAATATAATATGAACACCCCGTATATTTTAAAACTTCCTCCACTACTTCTGTTTTTATGAAAGGACGGTAGTTTCGCTCGTTGATATTATTTCGCCAAATACCCGTTGTAACTATTGTAGTTTGTTTCTTTATTTTTAACTAAGTACCTACTTAAGTGGGTCTAATTCTAAATTATGTAGTCGATGATCTTGGTGCACGGTAAAACTCTAATGAGTTTATGTTGGCACCAACTTAAATGTATGTTTACTACTGAATAAATAAATAAATAGAAATAGAATAACCAATAAAAACAAAAAAGATATTATGTGCATATAGTGGAATAGAGGGCTTAGACAACCGGTAATCGTTTTCAAAGCTTTTTGTATTTATACATGGAATTTATAATCGTTTTACACTTTTTAGTAGCTTTTGCCAATTTTAACATTTTAACCGACTTTCAAAAAGAGGGGGTTAGTTGACTTTTCCACTTGTCGCTTTGTTGTTGTGTATGTTTCTCTGTTTCTGGAATTTTGTTTCCGCAAAGTTATTAATTGAATAGTTTCTTCAACACCTGTGTATTGTCAGTTATTTATAACTAAAATTTTATCTAAAGTCTATAACGCCGAAAATAATAATAACTATGTAACAACTGGTTTCGAACTAAAAATATTTTTATTTTCAACTTACTTTCCTTTCTAAAAATTATATTAACTTTTACGCAACAATCCCTGTGCAAATGTTAAAAGAGCTTGCAACTCTTAAAGTTAAATACAAAACGAAACAACAATAAAGTCGGAACATTCGCCGACCACCGCTGTACTTAAATAATATAAATAGCTTTTCTTTTTCTGGGACAAGCACGCCACCCTATTCCCAAACCACTGTCAAAAGTGGCGAAAAAATGAAGCTCGACGAAGTCCTAGACTTGGATCAAAAAGTCAACTATCAAAAGTGGCGAAAAAATTAAGCTCGACGAAGTCCTAGACTTGGATCACGCAACGAATTTAATTAGAAAAGTATAGCGAAGGAGTAGGATATAAATAGCATAAGAATAATGTGCCAATGTGCCCACAGCTGGGACAGGCCTCCTCTCTATGAGAAGGAGTGGGCTGTAATTTACTTTCCACGCGGGCTGTGCGGGTTGGTAGATGTCACATGTTTTTGAAAGTTTGGTTCAAGGATGTGCCGCTTGCCTAACGATTTTCTCATTCACCGTTTTGAGAGCAGCGGTGATGAAATAAATAACACAAACTAATCCGCATGGCACAGTTTGAACCCAAAATTCGTAAGACAGGCCCGACAGCCACTTGTCCACCATTGCTTTACCAATAACTCCATATAAAACTACACTAGAAAATAATATAAATATGTAACATGTACTAAATATATTACTTAAAAAAAATCTTTAACTAAACTAAAGTATCTTTTGGGAAATCGAAATGTTAATTGCGAACGGCGCGGAGGTTACCTCTTCAAATTGATTCTCAATAAAATCATGTATCTCTTTCTGCCTCGCACAGTAAAGATGTGTGCAAGTGAGACAGAGTAAAGATTTCGAGGTCACAAGGAGTATTAATACACTTGATCTTGTTAGGAAGTTTTAGTTTGAGTTTGGTACGAGTATGAAGCGGCGAGATGAGTGCTGCTACCTTCTTTATTTCATCCCCGTCAGACAGTCGCTTCGTTCGCCATTTTGTTAGAAATTTCCTCGGTTTATTTTAAGACAAGATTTTTTTTATGACTGGACAATTATTCTTTTGAATATATTATTTTCAATTTGTTAACCTGCTTTAACAACAATAGAAAAACATTTTTTTTTACCAAACGAACCATCAAGACTAATGTAGAGTAATGATATATAAATAAAGTAGGGGGTAGCCATGCGGATCCGAATCACTTTAAAATGTTCACAAATTATTTGTTTTTTGTCTGTTTAAATATTTGGCATTTATTACAACGCACTAAAACGAATTATTCTCTGAATATAATATAAAGTTGATTTCCATGAAGTATTCACGATTCCCTGCCCACAAGTTCTAAATTATTTCACGCGTTTACCAGCTAACCGCAATGCAGGGATCCTATTATAATTACTGAGGCTTTCAAATATTAGATATCCGATTCACTGATTGTTTTGAATAAACAAAAAAATAACAATAAGCGTGAATACTCGTCATCTGTCTAGACTTTTCCCAACTTTATTGGGAATCCAACCGGATGTTACTGTGTATAAACTTTATACACAGTAACATCCGGTTATCTCCATCATTAAGAAGTGTTTTACACCCTTTATAGTATAAAGGGTGTAAAACACTTCTTAATGAAGGTGAAAGGCACTTGTGTTCCTTTTCATTGTGACCATTTTTTTTTGTTTTCCTTGTCATACCTGGGAACCTTCTGGTTACGGAGATATTGGGGGTCAAAGTTACAACTTTTTCACAAGTTTAAAATGATGATGATTGAAGATTTTAAATACAAGTTTTTATTGTAAGATTGTTACTTTAAATAACTCCACTAACCCCGTAATATACAATCCATCCATTATCACAATATGTTGAGGGCGTTTGAGTTCTACCACAAAACGTGATTTTCACAACAAAAATAAAGTTGTTTCCCAGCAATAATTTTTGCGTGAAGTTACTTAGTTTGATGTACAGAATGCTTGGTTGACGGCTTTGTGATGAGGTGGTTTACACTCTGTATACTACTACTTTACATGGAGCCACTGCCTACCCTTGCCCTCTGGGCTTTAAAAGCGTAAATACAAACAACAGAAAATACTGTCTTTATCGTTTTCTTTCATTGTTTGAAATACAAAAAAAATCTTGCTTTGCTCCTCACCCCACGAAATATCAATCGTGTAAAACACAAAAATACTCGTACAACTTGGACATTCAGTAATAACTTTTTTAAATCAACCTTTACAATAATAGTTGTGTAAGTCTGTCTTATACAACGTTCGTGATTTTTTACAGAAAACTTTAAAAAGAAAGTTGTAAGTGCCAAAGCATTAAAGGTATTGTTCCACCTTGTTTGTGAGGAAACTTAAAAATGTAGTGTAGGGTTTTACATTCAAGTATTTTAAACTACCACTTTTATTAACTTGTTCAAATTCTTCACCATACTCTGGTCTAATTAAAACTTTCAAATGGCATTGCATATTTATTATTGGGATTCTTGTGACACTAATGTTTATTTTCCTATAAACATAATTTTCTTATGGTGGCTTGAGAAAACATTATAAAATACGGTTGTTCTAAAAATAGCTTTAAGGCAGTATCAATGATTTGTTTATGGTTGAGGCGGTAATGGCGTAGTCGCAACAGCTGATCGGCTGCTGTGCCACGCACCGGAATGTTGGTGCGGATTTGACGAAATTGCTTAATTTTGAAGTCGCGTTTTAAGTAAGTACTAATAGCTATAATATAAACAAAACTCAAACAAATTAATGTGTAAAACGTATTTGGTATTCACGTCACCAATCCAGGTTCAACTAAAGCGTGGGGATTTTGTTGTTTGACCACAAGTCAGAAGCTGTCAGATTCATATAATATTATCTATTATATGAATCTGACGGTTTATTTAAAACCAGCTCATCACCGGCGACTTCGTACGCAAAAATTCTGACAACTCGGCTGTTATGCATGATATTTATATAAATATAATTTATATAGTCCATAGCACTCACGAATAATGTAGCTTTCTGTCATTATTTTTCTGAAACTATTCGGTTCGGCTTCCAGTCTTACTGCACTGGTATTCAGCTGCATCCGGTAAGACTGGTTACTGATTGACATATGCGGATTTTATTAATTAACCAGGAGCTCGAGCATGGTATCAGTTAATTATAGTAATTATAAACTAATATTATTTTGTAATTGTGGCCAGAATATTGAACGGCACGAATCTATCTCCATTCTATCTATCTATCGTATTGAGTGCGGTAAGCGTCAGACACTTTCGTTAATCCGAGAGGTTTGTGAGGCACTGGTCCCACTGCTGACGTAGAAGCGAATAGCTTTATCAGCGATTTTCTACAAAAGTTTGTAGGTCCCATGTCAGTAAAAGAGAAACATAAAGGGTGTGAATCCGAGAGGCACTTGTAGTCCCGTCATAGCGATCATTTTTTTTTAGTCTGAACCATACTAGTAATGAAGGTAAATTGAATGTCAAAAATTCAAAATCTTTACCGTGTTACTTGGTCGTCGGGCTCGTGAAGGGTCCGTTTACACTACATTCGCTGACTATTCACGCCATTCACACTGCATGCCGACGAGAACTCTGTCAAACAAACAACTCGCTTTTACTTGCTACCTCCTCTCGCTCCTCGCTAACCGCCGGGGGTGGGACCTGGCCTAACGTGACGACTGACTGGTCACGACTGTTTAGCTAACTTGATACTACCGTCAACTTGATACTTGCGTATCTACCGCTAAGCTCTGTCTCTTCTGAGTCTGCATTCTTTTTGTTTGCGTACAGGATAATCTATCTAGAATATTATTATCGTTTCAGATTTTTTAAGAAGTATTATATATTTTTAAAGTTATTAAGGACATGTTACTGTCCTTAATAACTTTAAATTTTAAAGTATTGTCAAGTCTTATTATTAGATAAGGTATATATAAGGTTTATTGTTAAGGTGAAAGTGGCCCGCGAAATTCAATTTTTCTTTCTTTCTCTCTTTTTTCATAACGACTTTCGTTCATCGACTCTACTACTTAAAAACTTGCGTATCGTAAAACGTAGTCGTAATGTATGTATTTTACTTTTAATTACCTATGTGAATAAAAGGAAAATCCTAGCTAGTTTTGGAATGGAGGGAAATGAGATTAAAAAACATTCAGCATTCATTCATTTGGTGAACTTAAAACGGCTGTTTACTTGCAGTCTTCGCATTCATTTGTTATTTTCAATTGTTCTTTACAATTGTTTTCAATAACTGTAGGTAGTTTAAGAAACTGTTGAATTATTTTTTTTTTCTGTATAGTTTCACGCACCGTGTTACGAGAACTAATTTGATTAATAATCCCGCTTTAGTACTTACTAGCACTTCGTCCGCATTAATGATGATAGCTCGAATAATATGCATGATATAAATAATATGCATGATATAAATATAATGTTTAGCCTCTAGCACCCACAAATAATGTAGATAACTGTCAGTGAAATATTTTTTAGAATTAGGTCATCAGTTCCGGAGATTACCCCCTACATGCAAACTTACAAACAATTTTGCCTCTTTATAACATTATTATTATTATTAGTAAAAAACTCTTTTAAGCTATCACGATTCACAACTAAACTTAAATGAAAGAGGGAGGGAAGAAAGAGGGTAGACAAATTTGTCTGCTCCTAACAAGTTTTTCCATCCACTCGCATTCTCCAGCCAAACCGCGATCATGGCGCTAAAAATCACGGAAGATATCCCGTATGTGACATTTAACATTATTAGTAAAGTAATGATTTAAGTTCATGCAGAACTTCAAATCATCCAATGCAAATAGCATAACCAGAAGGTATTAGGTACTAATGCAATAAACACAGCACAGTCGCATGTATGGCTACTGCCGAGATCAAAACGTCATGTTGAACCTGAAACGCATTTAACTTGTCATTAGCCGACCGGTAACAATATTGACTACGACCGGAGATTATTTGGCTATGAGATTACTGCAATTTAGTTGGGTTTGCTCCTAATTGTCGGGGCGGTGGCTCAGATTGAATTTGCCTTTTTAGGCTTCAGCTTCCTGTGTTCAAGATGATCAGGTTTTCGAAATGTAGTATAGGATAGGCATGATGATAGTAAATGCTAATTATTTAGTCCGTCAGTTAGAGCATTGAAAAAAATTAACACGTAATTTTTGTTTTTGTAAATCAATGAATTTTGACAAAGATGAAACACATCAAAACTCGGGAGCGGGGCGCATGACGTCAGTACGCTCTAAAAATTTTAAACAAGCTTGACGTATTGAGAAATTTAAAAGCGTCGTTTGTTCCTCAATTTAAATTTACGTAACAAAAGCAAAACTTCGGGTCAAATATTTTTCGATAATCTAACTAGCGGACTAATTAGATTTTCCCTTGTCGTCTACCCTATTGCAATAATAACTATCTCTCTATCTGTATAATGTTGAGCAAGTCTTTCGGTAAATCCAGTTTAGTTTACTAACACATGTAAAACAATCACCCTGTGCAGGGAAATTACCACCTCGTGTCTGGTAAGTAACTGAAAGTTTATTATGTACGAGCACTAATGGCGTTGTTTAGCACTAAACCACGTAAAAAATGCAAAATCGTCTTAAAAGGATTACAGTGCCACATTGTTAGTATTCTAATTTGACTATGAAATAATGTCAACAATCATGTTTTATTTCACAGCCAAGTTATAGAGGTCAAGTCTCAGGAACGAAGGAGTCGAACGTTTTGTTTGGCTGGAGTGCAATACAGACGGGCATCAGGCTGCGCCGGCGCTGCTAAGTTAGTGTAGGAGTACTTACGCCTCAGTGTTGTCATCTCTGGACTCGGATCGTTCCGCGTTGGCTTGTTGTCCACGGCGGTGTCTGGCGCGCTGCTCGTCTCCCAGCCCGTAAAGGCCGGCGACGGCCGCCATACTGCTCCTCAGCACACCCGCCACCTCACATGCTCTTACAACACAACGGAGTCAAACTCATCGCGGAACGTTTCGCACAGTCCACTCCGCTTAACTAACACACACTTTTAAATACCTAATTATCCTACAAGAAAAATTTGGACGCATAATTTGGTACAGTACATTAATTTTTCTTCTTTCTAATTTAATATTTTTAATCACAATGTTTTATTATTGTATCTCGTCATAAGTTGGATTGATAGCTAGGCTACATTTGTTTTTTTTTTATTGTTATCGTTGTGGTTGCGAGTCGGTGTGCGTACTCGGCTTTATATCTGTAATCCGCTGCATCTGTTGGTGTGAGAGGGCGTTTAGACCTTGCCTTGGTTTGTCGCTTTCGGGACCGCAAAGAGCGAGTTGTACTTGTTCACAGTGTGTACCGTACACGACAGGTAAATAAAGGATCCGAGTTTTGTACAAAATGCGCAAGGAATGTGGGTTAGGGACAGGAGTCATGTGACAGAAAAAGGCAACTCATTTGATTATTTGTATAGGTCAAGAATTCGTCGATAGACATAATTTAAGAGCTCGACGGTGTCGGTGTCCCGATCGTTTTCCTATTTATTTTTAATAGGAAACCTACGACCAACCTGGGGGCCAAGAAAAATCACAAGAGCTTCCAACGAAATGAAAGTTTTTCGGTAGCTTATGTCAATTCAATATATTATTTTTGATTTTTCTATTACAGCCTTAGGACATTCACGTTTAGTATTTCAGATATGAGTTCTAACTTGATATATTACACATTATTTATACCATTTCAAAATGTTCCCCAGGCATCTCCTTCTAGTTTCCCAGCAGATTGTTTCCTACTCGATGTAGTAAACACTAGGAGCCCGGTCAAGTGGCAATTGATAGCGACGCTGAGCACCCACGCCATCCATATTTATGTAGCTAGTCAGCTGAGGGCTCTATTTAAATCCTGAAGGGCGAGGGGTGATGAATTGTTTCAGTGCCGATGCGTGAGGGTGGAAATAGTATGAAGAGGGTGTTTATTTTTAGAGGCCGAGAAAGAGGTTTTCTGCTTGTAGTTAAATCTCTGCGAATAATAAAAGTCGTAACTGTTTTAAAGTTAAAATAGTGAGTATTTAAAAACGATTGTTTTCTTTAAATCTACATTCTGTTTAAATATGAAAATAATCCTTCATTTGATAAAAAGGAAATATGCAAATTAGTTAAGGCAATTTCATCAAAACTAATTGAACTCGATTAGCAACTCTTAATCACATTAACAAACTATTGACACTGACGTACAATCTTTATCGGTGTTTGACGTACGATTAGTATTTACTGCCTAGAAGTCAGGATTAAGTGCTTAACCGATATTTGCTAAATACTAGTCCCTGGCCTTGATCAAATCAATGTTTGTACATGTCGACAGACGTGCTCGACGATGTTGTGTCGACGATTGCGAGCTGTTTGTGTTGTCTAGACCTCGAGGGCGGCTCAGGATGATTGGGCCTGACTGTCGACTGTGACACTGTATAACTTGTTTGTTTTGCCTTTCATTCGGGTGTACTATCCGTGGCAAGATTCACAGATCAGCACTTTGATTTCACGTAGTAAATGTGAATGTACCAGACGAATGTATACTTTATGCTGTACGTACGAATAAAGGTCATATTCGAGGCTCACTGCCAATAGGAAATATTATTGCACAAGTGTGTGCGCTAACGCAGGTGGACTCTGATACTCTTATATTCTGATCTATGTCCGGTAAAGAAAATAAATAAAAAAGGATTAACACGTAGTCACTGCCCGAATTCCTTAAAAAATACAGTATTGTGTTACCAAGTTACCATTGTTCCAGCATCCCTGAGGAATGTTGAATGCCAGCCCGTTTCGCCGGACACCAAACAGTTAGCAGCCAACATGTAATCTTATTGGCGAGAACTGTGACTGACCTGCCAGTTTTGAAGGGCACAAACCTTCAAAACTGGCAGGTCAGTCACAGCCGGACTATTAGGGGGTGGCACAGAGGTTTCATGTTTGGAATTGAACCGCGTTAGGTTCAAATACTGTGCTGGAACTGTGGAAGGTATCTGGTACCTGTGAAACAAAGGTTTTGCAAGGTAATAACGTGACCTGTGCGTTCTTTTCTTTCAAAGAAATTTAATGTACTATAAAAAAACAGAACAAATATCATAGAAAAAAATGTGATCCCAAATATCCCAAAATGACATACACTGTCTATCGATATAATGAATGAACCCTTCTCTATTTGTAATCATGGTTGCGCTCTGAGCAATAAACATAATTATAATATTTTTAATTTCAATTTCTGAGCGCAACTAATGGTTGCGCTCCGAGGAATGATTTAGTTGAGCATAGATGGTTGCGCTTAGAAATAGGTGCGCTCTGAGGAATATACCTTAAATTCCAAGTTTGACGCCATAAACTTGTGTAGAAAAAAAAAACAGTTAGCTATTGCAAATAAATTATGATATAGTATGCATTACTATGTTCATCGTGTTTAAAGGCTGCCCCTTCAACCCTGTATTTAAATGGCTTTGCCTAGAATTCAGTATGGAAGATACCTAAGTACTGGCGCTTTTGAAACAAAGGTATCCCGCTAGAAACACGTGCGCTTTACTTTGTTATTCGTAATATGCTGAGCTTAGTGGGTGAGTTGGTTGGGTGGGTTGGGTTTCAATGCTTTCGGCCCACCAACAAAAACTTTAATATCTCGGAAACAAACAATGATATTTAATTAAAATACCATAAGCATCGTATATTATTATGCTTTAGGTACCGCATTTTGTAGGATAATAAACAGATATTTTTTTTGTGACGAAAAAATTAAACAACGCCATAATAATACTGACTGCGTTTCAATTTCAATAACCTCACAGAACAACATTTTTATATGAGTTTTTAGACTGACATGGTCACTAACACAAACATTAGAATTAAGAACGGGATATATAACATGTTTATTGTTTGTTTTGAGTTTCCGATATTTCGGCACTGTTACAAGCGCCATGGTCACGGATGAACTGAACAGATACTTGAAAAATGTTCGAGTGTTTGTGTACAGACTGTGTTTTCCTACTGAAAAAAGATTAATTTTAAAGATGCTTCCCGAGAAGATGAACCCCTAGATCTATCGATATATTAAATTATCAAAGAGAGCAAGAAACAGGCTCACCCCGCGTTTACACTCTCAAAGTTACTTACTCCTTCTTGAAATATATTGTTAAATACTGGTTAGTTGTATATTTTAGCCAGCTTATTAACGAGTTAAAAAAAATAAAAAAAATCGAATCTACGACCCAACACGCTAAACACTAGTTGTATACCCTCACTGATACTTTAAAGTAAAGCAATACAAATCTTCCACACTTTTAACCCATTATCTTTTTCATAATTGCATTTTAAACTCACTATGTACAAGTATTGCAATCACAATGCTCCAATCATAAAGCGAGCGGCACGAGATTTGAGTTACGTCATAACTTTGCATTTGGGGTACTAACGTGCCCCAGTGGGGGACGAGTGTGCACCGCCGGGGTGTTTGTGTGCCCCGCAGAAGGAACAAAGTTGTATTGTTTGGTTTTCTTCATGACTGTTTGGTTTGTAATTAAACTTCGTTGAACTGGTTAGTGTCGCTATGCTTTGAAATAAACTTGTTTGTGGAGATAGGTTCTGTTATGAATATGCCGTTAATATCGCGAATACGCACTTAATAAACTTAATAAACAGGTTTGCCAAAATGGTCTGACTTTAAATAGGTATGTAGGGTGGTATATTCTTTGAAAGTGGTTAAACTGGGACATTAGCAATCAACTGTGTTGAGGATCTGCGGTTTTTTTGACATTTTCTGACTAGCTACAGCATAAAACAACTCCTCGAATTAATTTGTACTTTTCTGAAATCTCAGAAACTTGTGATCTTTTAAGAAAAATACTTCCCAAAACCTCAGAAAAAAAAGGTTTTCAGTAGCAATTTTTTATGTTTTTTCCCGAATATCGATACAGCTCGGTAACCATCCTATTTTGACCACTGGTTAGTTGCACTTGTTGCTAATAACCTAGTATAACCCCTTTCAAGGAATAGGTCGAGTGTCCATGTTACTCTGTATACCGGTAGGTAGTTCAATGAAGTACCTACCGAAAAACTTAAATATGGCTTAATGCCAAAAATACAAGCCACTCAAGTACATTATAATTTTAGTATCTCAATTTCGCCGCCTGCCAAGATGTAGCTACTGGACCTCCTTTATGTTGGCCAGATTTCGGAGTAGTATTGTTTTGACTGGTCTTACAAGATATTATAACCCAGATTAGTCTGACAGATTAGTCTAGACAATGGCATATAGTTAAAAATATTTTATTTACGTGGCTGCACGTAACTAAATTTTTTTTTTTTGTGGAATTTTGTATGGAAGCTGCTCGGTAGCGGCTCCGAGGCGTGAGTATGTCCATACAAAATTGCACGGTCGACACTCGGCTCGGACCCAGCACGGTCTAGCGTGCGACCTCCTATAAACGGCTGAAGTTAATATTTACTAGAGTATATGCCCACCTACACCATCTAGGCTGGGTTCCTAGTGGCTACCCAACCCCAACATAATTGGGAAAAGGCTACCGGCTAGCCTTTTTCAGTCCAACCTGCAGCTGCAACCAAATACAAGTATTTTATATGGAACGACTGCCTATCTGCAGTTGGTACTGGGTAATACGATACCCCTTGTCTACTAACTACGTGTAACTGTCTCCAAAAATGGATCCTTACCGAGGCACGGTGAAAACTTGGTATGTTATTATTTATTAATTGGACACCCATCCATGGACCAACCCAGGCAAGCACAGCTTAACATAAAGATCGACCGGAATTGCTGTTATTATTTAGGTACGAGCTCTTCCCACCCCCCTACATATACCATTGTACTTAGAACAGTAAAAGCGTTAAACAGGAACTTTCACTTAATAATTATTTTGTCAATGTTTTAAAAACTTAAATGAAGGTAAACCTTTACCACCACTTTCAGGTCAGACATCGTATTACAATTTATGAATACTAAAATGGTCTTATAAAAATTTAGTATTATTATCAGAATAAACAAAGCCTGGTCGTAAATAATGTACATTATAAAGGTGATTTCACACAACTTTGACACCAGGACGTAAGCCACACTAAATGTGTCTGCTTGACATCGTCACCTAGAAGTGACGGATTTTATAAAAGAGAGAAACCAGCGGTGGCCCAGTGGTGGCGACCCCGAGCAGAAAGTCCTGGGTTCGAACCCAGGCAGGATTATTGCTTTGTGGAATTTATTTCATCACTTCTGCCCTCAAAACGGTGAAGGAAAACATCGTGAGGAAACCGGCATGTCCTAGAACAAACAATTCGAAGAGATGTGACATCTACTAAACTACACTGGACCCTCGTGGTGGATAACAATACTCCACTCATAGAGAGGAAGCCTGTGTCCCAGCAGTGGGAACGACATAGGCTGATTATGAATTTAAAGAGTGTCCATCGACATAAGGGGACAATTTGAAAGTTAATGGTTTCATTGAAAATAAACAAATGGTATAAGATGAGATGGATTACTATTACCTATGTGATAATAAAATTTCCTTATGTAATAGATATTTGCTTATAGAATAGGAGCAACGTTTTTTTGTTAGTCGACCTAGTACGTTGCCCACATTGGGCTTTGATCTTCCATCCGTTTGACTGCCACTTCTCATCTGTTCTGCCTCTACTTTTTAACCGGCTTCTAAAAAAGGAGGATGTTCTCAATTCGGATGTTTCTATTTTTTTTTTTTGTTTGTTCGCGCATTACTTCGTTCGCTTGCCAACCGATTTGAAAAAATTTTTTTTTTGTTGGAAAGGGTATACTTTCCAAATGGTCCCATAGCCACCAAGTCGGGATCTGATGATGGAATCTTGGCGAAATTGAGGGAACTCTTCAAATTTTATAGGATAACGTACAGCGATTTTGGTATTTTCTGCAACAAATGAAGCATTTGCGTTCGATAAGAACCATTCTACCATCAGATCGGATGATGAAGCCAAGAGTCACGGAACTCCATAATGAGACAATGTATCCTAGTCGTGTTTGGGCTTGTCGTAATTGTAACGGTATGCACTTTCCATGTGTACCAAGCACATGTGAATCACTAAAAAGTGAAAAATAAAAACTTTTTTTGCAAAAAATAAAACCGACTTCAAAAAAAAAACAAAAACGTTAAAAATAACTTTAGCTTCTGAAGTCGGTGACAAAAAAAAATAAATCAATCAGACAAAGAACACCGACTTCAGAAGCTAAAGTTATTTTTAACTTTTTTGTTTTTTTTTCGAAGTCGGTTTTTGTCAAAAAATTTGTGATTGTTGTTACGTCAACATTGTAGTTGTTTGTCACGTCAAAATTGCCAATCAATTAGGTCTTGTCAGTCTCTTAAGCCATTGCAATAATCTGTGTACGCGTGCCTTAACACGAACAGTCGACACAATCCCGAAGCGCGCAAACAATGTTTAGTGCTCCAGATTTATTGGGACCATTTGTAACAATTAATGGTTCGAGCAGATAATGCAATTAATGTTAAACTGTATGAAATAACACTAACTTGTGCTTAGCTGCCGGTTTCATTTAAATAAAATCCTTTTGAAAAAGGATTTTGCAAAGAATTGTCTGTTGGGCAAAGAATTTTAGTGCAGAAGTACAGCTGTTTTATACTCGTACATATGAATACCGGCCTCTTTAGTTTTTAATTTTCATTGTCAGACAATCAGTCGCTGTTGGGTTGGAAAAAAGGTATTTGGTTCATCTAACGTGAAATGAAAACCAAAAAGTTATAACATACCATAAGCTGCAACTTTTTGGTTTTCATTGCTGCGATCTAATCATATATGCCTCGTTGAGGCTTTAAAGTATTGTGTAATTTGTTTAGATTTTGTTGCAATTGTATTGTGAATTTAATTACTTATGTTAAAAGCAAAATGTCAATCCGATAGTTATTGCAGGTAGATTACAATTAGATTCATTTTGTTTTCGCTTATTGTTAAGAATCAAAAACATAACCTCTTTTGTTAAATAACGATATCGACATCTTTATCGTTATTTTTTTCGTTTTTCAACAACGGAGATGTTTCATGATTTTGATAATATTACATTTTACTAAATAGAAAATCGGTAAGATGAAACAAAACGAGTTTCACTTTCAAAGTAAGTACCTAATTATCTACCTTCTCTTTGGTTTGTTTCGATAGCCACACATCAAGAATCAATAACGCAATGAGGTAAAGTGATTTCACGACAATGAGGTAACTCATTGTAAGCGAAATTTTATGGTTTCACGTTTTTTTTTATTTCCAAAGATATTTTTTTTGTGTTTTTTTTTTATTATTATTTATGTTGCTTCGTATTCAAGTTTTTTAACTTACTTAATACAAAAAAAAATATATGGAAACTTTTCCATTGTGATTAAACGTCACTCAAAACAACAAATTGTAGCGGCACTACAAAAAGTACTAACAAACACAGAACAAAAAGTACTTCTGTGCCATCTATGAAAAACATGATGAACTAACAGCGAAATACGTCAGAATTCCTAGAAACCCGACCACAACCGTCGGGCAGTAGCCCACCAGGGCTTCATTTGTCTGCTATTACAATAGTGTCAGAATAGTCTATCATTGATTCCGTAATGGTCAAGTCAAGTTCAGCCAGGTTTTGACAAGTTTGGTAATTTATTCCAACCACTGCCACTTCATTGAAAGAAATGTCATAGAATAGCAATCTCGAACATGTTGACAAATATGTAAAAATATAATTATTTTATATGAAATCTGGCATGAATAAATATTCGCATTTAGTAGTAGATTTTTAAAACCATTTGTACTAACGGGTTTTTTAATAATGGCAATACGACAATGTCATAAAACACATTTTTTATACGAGATCATTGACCGACCAATGATCGACTATTGTGGATCGGATCTTCTATTTCTTTTCTATGGGGGTTGAAGAGCTTTACAGTCTGTTCTTCATACCCCCAAGAAATGATAGGAGGTTTAAAACAGGATTTTCGTGTTCCATTTTGACGCAGCAAGTGACGGTGGTGAAATTGTGTTTTGATCGACGAAAAATTAGGAGGAGGATCTTAATTCTACGCTTTTATATTGTATCTGTGTGGTCATAAAAGAATTAGATACCCATGTCAAAGTTTGATCAAACCGGCATGGAAAAACTCCTGACTCCGTACTCCGTACTCTGGACATTTGAGGACAACCTTTACTAAGGGAGATAATATTCGCATACTCGTATGTACCTATTAATGATTTTAATAATTATTTGTCTGTAAACAAACATTCTTTCCCGTCGTAACTAACTATGTTATTTCCATACAACCATGTAGCGTACTATAAATTAAACAAAGCATTTTGAGCATCAAACGCCTTCGAGAAGAGTTGTCTCGTATTCATGGTAAACATTTGTTTAGCAACATTCATCAACATTGTTGATGAACGGCGAGAATGCTGCTGGAAACATTGTTTAAATCAATATTAGGTTGTCCACACACAGTCTGCGTTAAAATGTTTCCCGAGGAAGTAGTGTTATAATTTTATCATAAATGCATAAATTTATCGTTGCTTCACACTACCGCCATGTTTATAAACACTTGCAAAAACACGCGTCAATATTTGTTGATAAACTGATGTTTTCGCTCGCCGGGTGTCAACTCTGCGCAACATGGCGTGATCAACAACACAAGCGCAACACAAGTGTTGCCCGCAATATGTTGACAGCAACTCGGCAACATGTTTATACAATAAAGACCCCGTGCTATGGAGTAGCGCTTGAGCCCACTAGACTAACGAGACAGTAAATACATCTGTTATTGAAGTGAAAACTTCTTTGGGAGCGTTCAGCACTTTTTGAGTGAATAAAAATCATGGAACTCGCGTGACCGTCACGTACGTAGCACTCGTAGCCGATCCGCTACAAGTTTTCACTTCTATCGGCGGTATCCAAAGACTGCCTTGCATGTTTTTTTTAGGTTAATAATTTTCTTTATTTTTTTTTCGGATGGGAAATCATCAAATGACTCCTCCCGCTCTGGGCGGAACGGGAGGTAGTGTCAGACTTTTACTGACTAAAACCCATCCATGTTCCTTCCTCGCTCTTTATGTTCCGGGGCCACGGTATCTCTTTCGAACAGTCCCCCAGCCCTGGCTAATAATTTTCCTGATGTAACTAAACGCATCTATCTAAACTAAACTCAAGGGATCGAGAGCTGTCATAAATTGTTATAAAATATTGCGTTGTCATATTATTGTTTAGAGTGCTAATCGCCTTCCGTTTTATTGGAAAATATAACAATTTAACAAATAATTAAGATGATTGTGTTCGTGGCCCACCCGTGCTTAACGCACGATACTAAAACAGGTGATTAACTATTTGTGTGCCGAATTTCAACCAAATTTGTTCTGCGGTTTTTGCATGCATCCGTTCATCCATCCTCACAAACGTTCGAATTTAAATAGTAGTAAGAATAAGAGAAGTAATGTCTCATCGTGTATATTACCCTTCTACATAGGACCCGTTTAAATGTTACTGGCTGAGTGTGAAACACGAAAATTCATTAAAACTGGCTCCGGCTTGTGGTGGAGCGGCGGGCACTGAAACTTGCTCCGACTACTCTCATCTACCATTAGTGTGTACCACTTGATTTTTGATGGATTCAAAGAGATTCTCGTTTAATTACGTCTACTTTAGGTTGCCATACGACGTGGCAATGCCACCCGTCTCTTGGGCACATTAGGTACCGGCTGACACCGTTGAGAAGGAGTTTGACGCCATTTTTAGTTTTTTGTAGGTTAGTTGAGGTAGTAACTCTCTAAACAATGGTAAAAACTTCATCAATACCATCACGTAGAAGAAAAATAACACGCATTCACTCCACACAGACTGAAAATCGAATGAAGAAAATTAACTTAGAAGTGGTGTCAATTAGTAGTGGAGTGTTATTGTATCCAGCAATTTCGTTCGGAAATTCAGCCTGTATTCAGTTGGACCAAATAGGAAAGTAGCTTTTTCCCATCTATAGACTATCGCTCGTGTTGGAGCGCTCGTTCGTCGATTAGATTGCGGAAGCCGCGACGATGGTCGTCACTCGTAGGAAATGATTCGGCGCACTTCACGGTGATTACGCCTGTTAGTTGGCATTTATTTTATCGATCTTCACTCTTTTTGGTGACTTAACTCAATGGCCTTTGGTTGCAAGTGCGACTCGCACAGCATGGGACCCTGGGTTTGAATCCCAGGCCGGGCAAAGTCTTGTTGAGTTTTTGATCAGGAACTTTCTGTAGCAGTTCGACGACCCGAATGTCGCAGGCAGGTAGTGAAGCTGCCTTATTCTTTGGGTCCCGGGTTCGAATCCTGGTAGGAGCAAATGTTTGTGTGATGATCATGGACATTTGTTTCCGAGTCATGGTTTGTGTGTAATATGTGTAATAAGTATGTATTTACAAACAAAAAAAGGATCTATGTAGTATATCAACTATCTGGTGTCCACGACACAAGCCTCGTTGCTTAGTGTGGCACTAGGTGGTGCTATGTGTACAGCTACGGAGTTTGGGTTTATGCCCGACTGATGATAATAGGTTCGCTCCCTATTATATGGCACTTAAACAAAATAGCCAAATGTGGGGGTAATATTACACCTTACTACCTGACCCTTTGGGGTTTACAGGGAGGATGGTCTGTTAAAGTTCGTTATGATCAATAGATATTACCAATCGTTGTATGGTTGTTGCACTCACTATTGCTGTTAATAATATTTAGCTGGTTAGGTTTAGGGTATTGTTCGTTTTGTCCTATACACCATACATTTTTAATAAGTATAAATACTTAAAGGGCTAGTTAAAAATGGTCTTGTTATTGTATATGTGAAGTCTCAATAAATAATTTTGGTACAGCAAAATTATTAGCGTTCGTTTATATCGCAAAATGTCACGCAATTTATGGAAATATTGTACAGGCCATTCTTAAATTCTTATAAGTATTCATTAATCGTTTTTGCGACCATCGTCCGTCATTCAGTCATTACCAATTATGACAAATTTTCGTAGACAATTTTGGGAGTTCGTTTTTTTGACTTTTGACTACATAAATATGATCTTTAAAGGGTACGGATACAGCCCCATTTTTTTTGTACTAATTAAAAAATAGTGGTGTATATCCTAACTAGGTACCTATACATAGTCTCTAAGTGACGAAAACCAAAAGGAAAGAGTGTTTGAGGTATGTAATATATGCTACAACCAAGAATAAATTTAAGCGTTCCTAAAAGCAGGCCAATTAAAGAAATCAACACAAAAAAAAAACAACAAAAATCTTCATCCATTTATTTGTTCACCCAAAAAACCACAGAGGCGAAATGAATTCAAAAGTGCTTTCAGTTTTTGGCTGGTTTTAATCAATCGCTGGCCGCAACGAAACCGAATTCACGTCCACATTCGAGTGGCGAGGTCGAGGGTCGACGGGGTAACCGCTTAGTCAGCTGCAGCGAGGCTGTAGGTTCAAATCCGGGCAAGTAACAATTTGAATTTTTCAATTCTTTCCAAGAATTTGGACATCGATGAAGGAAAACATCATGAGTCGAAACTGGACTAAGAGGATAAATTTAATTCTGAAATTCCCAACCCGCCTTGAGCAACGTAGTCATCAATACTCAATGCCTTCTCTTTATGAGAAAAAACTTTGCCCAGCAGTGGGACAGATATAGGCTGGTGTTTATTTACAGAAGGATGGAAGAGAGGAAAACAAATGAAAGAAGAAGAAAAATGTGCATGCTGCGTGTCATCAAGAAGCGATCTCAGGCGAAGGGAGCAAGTGACTCGCGTGGGCATCGCTTCAAACGCATCCCGTCGCAACTTTGCATAGCTTGATGCCGTGAACGGAGCGAAAGGCTAACCGCAACCGCAAGTGAATCACTCGCCACCGCCACAGTCACTACAACTGCTGGAGGTCGCGAGTTGGACACCCCACCCCTCTCGGTGACTGCTACTCTTGATTAATTCTTCAAGAGTTCTCACCGTATGTATGAAAGTGCTGAAAGCTGGTTGTACTTAACAGTGGTCCATGTAAGAGTGCTCTTAAAATAAATACTTTTAACGACATAATTTGCTTAGATTTTTGTATCATTATAAACTGCTTATTATTTAAATTTTTGCCCCACACCTGACACCGTCGTCATATCGACTCTTTATAAGACTCGAACATAAACTTCTCGATTCATCATTCAGTTACGCCGATGTGTGCTCAATATAAGGGTTGACAAAGTAAATATTTACATCCAGTGAGTATGGTAAACATAGCCATAAAGAGACATATTTGAACGATTTTTAATACGTTCAAACTTGTATAAAATTAATCGTTCAGGACCCTATACAATTTTGTTTAATGGATCCCATGTTGATTTGTTGGCACGAGTATTGAAAGATAACATTTTATTCGAATGCTTTATCTTTAACGAAGATTGAATTATTTAATTAACTCGATTGGTCTGTGTTAATTTATTGATGTTCATTTAAATGCTGGAAAAATGGCTAAATTTTTGCATTGTAATAAAAGTAACTCCGTAGTATTATTTCGTTGATCACATGTATAAACCTTAACGAAGCAGCAGAAGTATGTAAGAATCGCATGGCATTCTGCATAGTTTCTGCTTTGTATCATTGATTTTTAGAGGTCTAAACTAAAAAAATATTACCGTAGTTTTGAAACTTATCGAAAAATCCACGCTTAAATATGGCCCGTTAATACGACTGACCTGAAAAAACACAAACGAAAAAAGGTTTTAGCGATAAAAAGGCTTTTATAACGGTTAGAATTCCTGCAGTTATTTGTTATGGAAACAAATAACAGGGCAAGCCGTCAGTGTTTGGACAGGCCACATATTTTGACGTATTGCATTTACCGAGGGCGCTAACAACTGACGCGCAATGCAATGTATCCTGCGGATTTTGATTGGCCTATTAAACGGCCGTAAACAATTTCCACATACCGATTTATGAAACTATTTGTTACATACTTTTGTTGAGGCAGGGGTAAATAGCCAACGATGCACTCATACAATATCTCTCTATATCTAGTAATAGTGCATCCTATTTTGACGCAATGCACCTTTTTCTGCCTAACCTTTCGGAAAAAGGCTCAATGTTTATCTAAATCCCCTAAGCACTGGTGCCGACACCTACTCAGGCTAACATACCAGTTTAGCCGCATCAAAGACACGTCGTTAAATATTCACAAGACAGAACGCTTCTGAACAAAATCTAATTGTTTGACGACGAAACTCTAGATCACTTTGGTGGGTATTAAATAAGTATTACAAATTGAATGTTTCTTTTTTGTTATGTTTCGGGGCTTCGGAAAGAGGTGGAATCATTGTAAGTTTGTGCGTCGTTCGGCTATCTATCAAAAGCAAATGATTTCTGAGAAACTTTGATTTACAGTTTATGGTCAATAAGTACGACCAGATTACGAACGCGGTTCCGGACAACGGACTAAAACAGATAACATATTAAAGTATCAATGTCCAGTGTCCGCACCCGGTCGGAAATCGGTCCATGCCGGGTTAAGTGTACCATCATTGCGGCACCAGTACTGAAATAGAAACAATATTCATTCAGAGTCGCTAAATCAAGAGAATTTATCGCTTTGGCGGGATTGAATCCCATAGCACCGACGGAAGGCACCGCCAACATTCTTGTTGGCATGTCCCAAGAGGAACAACGGCTGTTCGGTGAACGGTTGCTCCTACTATTGCGGCTATGTTGAACCGCGGTACATTGCGGTTTGAGAATATACCTTGTCTCCATGGAGATCTATTCATGAGACTGCCTTGCAAAATGGTTAAATTGGTGTATGTGGGCATGAAGAACAGGGAGTACAGTTCTCCATATAGAAGGGAGGATTCTCCAACCAGACGGGCGTTTTATCTGGTGGGCTAGTTTTTAGGGTTCCGTAGCCAAATGGCAAAAAACGGAACCCTTATAGTTTCGCCATGTCTGTCTGTCTGTCTGTCTGTCTGTCTGTCTGTCCGCGGATAATCTCAGTGACCGTTAGCACCAGAAAGCTGAAATTTGGTACCAATATGTATATCAATCATGCCGACAAAGTGCAAAAATAAAAATTTAAAAAAACATTTTTATTAGGGTACCTCCCCCAGACGTAAAGTGGGGAGCGATTTTTTTTTTAATTTTGACCCTGACGTGTGATATATTGTTGGATAGGTATTTAAAAATGAATAGGGGTTTTCTAAAATCATTTTTTGATAATATTAATATTTTAGGAAATAATCGCTCCGAAAGTCAAAAACAATGTGTCCCCCCCCCCTCTAACTTTTGAACCATAAGTTTAAAAAATATGAAAAAAATCACAGAAGTAGACCTTTATATGAACTTTCTAGGAAAATTATTTTCAACTTGATGAGTTGAATAGTTTTTGAGTTATATAGCACTTTTTCAAAAAAACGCAAATGATAACTTTGTTTTTCATACAAATACTATGAAAAACAAAGTTATTTTTGCTGACGAAAAATGTTGGTATTTTTAATGGTCTGGGAAGCTACGGAACCCTACAGTGAGCGTGGCCCGACACGCTCTTGGCCGGTTTTCATTTGTGTCTTAGATGGGGCTGTAGTATTGGTATGTAGTAATGCCGTAGTGTACAAAACTGTTTTATATCCGTAACGTCACCATGACAGGTCCAGTTGAAAACCAGCGTCGGGCACTAGCTGCTCGGCATTTTGCTGAACTGGGCCAATTTGGCGCAGCCGTGAGACACACAATATTTTATTTTTTTTAGTTTTTAGTTTTACAGTATAAATTTAAGTTTTTTATGTTGTATTCACTTACTTTATTTTTTTATTTGTTGTGTGCACATATGGCATGTGCCGAATAAATATGTTTTCTTTCTTTTCTTTCTTCTTTCTTTCTTTCTAGTGTTTTTGTAGTACCACACCAAGTTATAATTTTGCCAGTTTAATCTGCAAAAACGGTGAAGGTACCAACAATTTGACGAGTCATCCACCAACCATAATTTTCAAAGTACACAATATTTTCAAAGAGCGGATGCCTGTTCCACCAGTTGTTTGTTGCATTAAAAGCGGATGGGAAAACACTATAAAGCAATTTTAAACATGGTTGCTGACATCTAAAGCCACATAAAAGTAAAGTATCGGACATTAATAGACCGATAATGTTCTCGACGTGATAAATCGGTACTGTATCGACCAAAATCTCTACAATAATGATAATTACATATATTTACATTGCGTTACATTATAATGTAAGTGGTCTGGAAAGTATAATGGCCGTACTTTATTAAATAAATGTTTGTTTCAAACTGTTGATTTTTATTTGTTAAATGTTGTTAGTTTGAAAGTAGTTTTGAACAAAGAGACAGTCTCTGTGAGAACTATTGACAAGTCAAAAAGAATTATTGACACCGAAAAGTTAACGTCCGTTTCCGTCTGTCGAAAGTTGTTGCAACAAGGTGAATAGTTGAAACAGCTATTGGCACTTGTCTAGATAGTCTGGCTATCATCCCACAGCTGGGCAAAGGTTTTCGATCTAGGGCTAATGTGGTCCACAAGTCTCGTAATAAAAACAAATAAAATAATCTTAGGTCTTAGTTTTCTTTGACACATTGGAAAGCTAAGAAGACAATCATAACGTAAAATAAATGTTGTACATTAATTACGAAACTGATTCATAATCACAATACCTAAAAATTTTACAATTCTGCAATACTGTCACATTGATATCCAATAGATTCTAAAGCACATAGGATATTTATGCTTATGAAGTATAAAATTTTATTATGTTCGCACTTCAAATGCAACGTATGTTGAATTATTTAACTATTAAAGTGAAACCTATTGTTTGTATTGCGCAGTTAGGATGCAAATTGCATGCAATTAAGTAGGTAGTGAATACAAAATGTACCACAGAATGCAGAGATTGGTCTCAAAAATTTACATATCGCCTGTAAGCCCCAATGGGTGAGGCAGAGGTGTACCTACATTTCGCCAGTAATGTTTAAGTCTCAGGTAACAAGGGGGTGAGCCTTTAAAACTTTCCCCATCCTGGTTATCGAAACTAGAAGCTCGTGGTCTGCAGACGCGCTTGCAACGACCGCGCCAACGTGGTGTAATAAGTAAAGAATATATTTTGCACTACACTGTCATCGTTATCTTGACCTACCTCAAATTATTTGGTGTATATTTTTTTATTTATTTAAGGATCTCCAACAAAAGATATACACAAAGCATTTTTAGTTGATAAAATCACAAAGTATTAGGTAGGTGTACTCCTTCATTTATAGGAGACCACAGCATTCACAATTAAGTAACAAATTTAGCCCCTAATTATAATAAAATTAAAAATAATACCATAAATTTGGCAATTAAAAATAATAATGTAATAAGTGTTGTTACACATAGTTCGTTTACATATCTAAAAGCCAAAAAAAGGCTAAGATATAGTTGCAATTAATATGTATTTCTGTTATTTTGTGTGCAATAATAAATAAGAATAAGAATAACTGCATCATTGTGTTTTTATTTTTTTTCCCCGTAATGTTCCGAAGTTGCCCATGAGAAATATTATAGTTCATAATAGCCTGTATTCATCAAACAATAAACCTTTATTATATCTCCGGAACTCCTGATCAGATACAGTTTTTTTTCAACAACGTCATTTATATTTTTCATTTAATTAATATTTTTCACGGTCTGTTTTACTTCTGTAACGATGTGTACCTTGCAAACTCATAATATTTAATTTTAAAATCTCGCACAAACTAATAGTTCATCGGTATCACTAACCAAAGTTCATGGTCGCGACCAAACAGTACAACAAACTTACTGTGCGGTATCAGTTTGCGTTCACAGTTATTTGAAGTTCAGCAACTGTGCCACTTTCAGGTTTTTGATTTAATTACTTACTTTGTTTGTTAATTAATATTTGTGCTGCAAAGAAAAGCTGCAGTGATGGTTAATTTCCTTAGTTAAATTAGATTAATTTTTTATAGTTAAAAAGTGCAGTTTTCCGGTACATCTTTTTGTTAAAGTTACGAAAAAATCTCTGCTTTTTGAAAAAGCCCAAGAGTGCGGTGCACATCCTAAATGTAACAGTAATTCGATTTAATACAATTTTGGTTAAAGTTCTTGCACAAGCTTTATAATTTTTTTTAAGTAAGTATAATTATTATTTACAATATATACATACTACAACTAGAACTATATATAATTACAAAAAACAAAACTAAATGTAAACTAGTACTAATAAAAAATAAAAAATCTATTGAAGTTACTCGTTTTGCACGTTTGAATTTACATTACGTGTTATATATAGCCCGCGCGTTCGTGCTAAGACGACAGGTCCCAGCTCAACATCCAATCCAAAAGGTATTAATTAAATTTCGAAACACGCTATATCGAAGTTACCAACGAAAGGAGTTCAATTAATTTACTCAGCAATTAATTCCTTTGAGACATCGATCGTTCTCCCCTAACCCGATACACACGTCGGATCGCTCGCGACGAGACCGTTTTCCACTTATCCGCGGATTCTATTCGATTAATCTCTTGTCATCCCCGATCGATCTCACGAACACATATTGTGAGATTAAATTATAAATCTTTGTCGTCAACACCATTAGATATACTGTGTAAGATGTAGAAGTATTTTTGCGTTTAAAGTTGTCTTTGATGAGAGATTGCTCTTACAAAAGTTTCTGAACGACAGTATTGTAGTGAGTAAAAATTACTAAATTACCTACACTAGACATAACGAGCAGAGTAAACTTTTCATCAAGTTTGCAGATTGATCCAAAATTTACTTAGAATTTGAAATAATGCGAATTTACCATGTTAATATTTAAATAAAAATAGATAACGCGAACAAGGAAACCAACATGCTATCTTACTTTGTTTGGCATTTTATGGCATAAAGGAAAATAAACAGACGTCTATTGATAACGAAGATAAAATCGAGTGACTTTGATCGAATGCAAAATTAAAAATGAGAAAAACTACCTCGAGAAGTTATTTATCATCTCACATTACTCGATAATAAGCATGCAGCCGACAGAACATGCGAGTGGAGAGATACGCTGGTACCAGTGCGAGTTTTATCATTTTGCTGAAGAGTTTACTCCGAAAAATCACCGCAACTAAAACACTAGAAACTGGTGTAAGTGGGATTTCAAACCAACCACACCAAAACTTTGACAGCATTTTGGCATGTCTTCTTCTTCCATACTCCTCTATTTTTCGTCATCTCATCAGACACTTATTTTCTTACTATATCCTTCTTAACACACTCCATCCATCGTTTCTTTGGTCTTCCACTACACACACATACACATCCACATTCATACATAAAACTTTCCTCTCAACACTTTCCACTGGCCAGGAGTGTATATGAGTGCGAGCGCTTTCACTCTTTTCTGAACACCGTCCTTCTGAATCCTATCTACTCTGTGTCACAAGCATGTATCCCGTCCACACGATAATACTTTGCTCTAACTTGGTTATTGAAACCTTGGAACATTGGAACGTGATGATTACGTTAGCTGGTACACTGAATTTGACGGCACAACACACGCTCATCAATGAACGTGTTAAAGATAATTGGTGCTAGTGATGACGAAAATGTGCGGAATGTGTTATTTACTTTTTTTAAGAGATTTTTTAAGAATGTAAGTAATACGATGATTAGTTTGACTGATTGATTAAGCTTATAAGACCACACATCGCGGTTATAGTTAAATTTTTGTATTAATCTACATCTAGACTGGTAGCTGACCCAACCATAGTTGGGCATAGGCTTGGCAGATGTTCGTAACAATGACAATTATTCTTCATTGAGATAGAACTATTACACAAAATACTTCAACGAACAATGTAAATGAATTTGCAAAACCGTCACGCTAAAGACAAATAAACAAACAAAATCTCTTTTACAACTCAAACACTGAAGTCTTTACAAGCAATTCAACGAAACCGAAGCTTCAATCGAAAGCCAATGAAAACGGCAATAAAACATAACAGCAGATACATCAACCGATCACGACGTTATAGCCAATCGACAATCGTAACAAAATGGATTACTCGAAAGATTACCGGTCGGCAAGTGCTACCTGTTACGGATCGCGGCTTCGAGTGTTTGTAACCGATACCTTGACACTTAATGCTTAATGAGTACGAATTTGGGGTGTTGGTAATCTTTGCTTTTAGAGGATTTAATTTTGAATGTTTACTGATTTAACAAGGAAAATAATCAATATGGTGAAGAAAATGACAGCAAATTTATTGCCTTGTTAGTGCCCTGCTCTATGGCTCGGTCTTCAAGGTCTTTAAGCCATTATGTAGGCCCTTGGCTGTGTTAAATTGCCGTCACATCGGACTATGAGGGAGATAGAATAGAGAGTGCATATTTAATTTTGTAACAGCTCGCCAGTGAATATGTTCAGCAGTAGACGTCTTTTGAAGACAGCTCGTCGGTTTAATGATCGAAGAAAGACTACTGAGCATGCGGTCCTGAGTACGATTCCCTGGTCGGGCTAAGTGGTATTGGGTGTTTCTATCGGGAACTTCTCAGTAGCAGCCACGGAGTCTGGATTTGTGCCCAGTTGATGGCAATAGGCTCGCTCCCTATTACATCAAAATGTGGGTGTGCCATTAGGTACACCTCTGATGCATCTGGGATCACAGGTGTAAAGTTTTGTTAGACATCTTTCAGCTGATGCTAATGAGGAAGGTGTATAAATTAAATAAGAATGCAGCTGCTCAATCCGCTATTTCAAAAGCTCAGCTTGTGACTGAGTCCCGAGGCAGACGGCCTAAGAAACCGCAGCCAACAATCTAGCTTACAGAAACTCAGGCGGATTTAAATAATCTAGTTTGTGGCTCGGGTAAACTAAGTCGATTCATTTTCTTGTTGGTTCACTGTCGGATTTCAGCCGTTTTTTTTTTGTATGGCATAATATTACCTCTGGACGTCCGTTTCTTATTTCAATTTTGTAGTAATAATAAGTATTGCAATTTTCTGTAGAAAAATAAAATGGGACTGATACAAATATGCATCTGAATTCCGATTTGTTCACGATTCCTAAGTTTTGTACAATAAAGGAAAAATAACTCGATAAATTGAAGTACTAAGGAGCTCGTGGCTAAATAATAACAGTTACTGGGATCGAACTTTAGGTTAAGCCGTGCTTGCCTAGGTTGATGTGTCGATGGGTGACCACCCTTACAGACCGAGTTTCCTCAGTGCCTTGAAAAGCATGAATGTAATGATTTCATAAAAATATTCTAATAATGTTCTGAATGACAATGCTTAACAAATCTGTGACTTTACTTCAACTATTATACCTAAGTGTCCCATTTAAATGAAGCTTGAGAATGTTGATTCCCGTGATAAAAGGGTTAAAATACCAGCCTATGTAACATGCCGTGGAGTAAAACAGTACATACCGAAGAAACACACCCCAACTGATTGTCTATCACCATGGCAACCGAACGAGGGAGCAAAATGAGAATTAAAACAACAACATTATAAGCACTTGGTAATACATGCTAAACACGCGAGTTGTAACGAACGTTTGGATTTGTAACGTTCTTATTTCTGTAGAATTAATAATACTTAGGCACAATACCCGAAAATGTTTTCAATCATCTTGTATTTTAGGGAAGTTCGGGAAGTTTAACGTTGGGAAATAAGGGAGCATGACATTTTCAGTTAAGGAAAAAATCTTTTTGAATCAAGATTTCTGCTTTTATAGATAGTTAAAACTCAAGTGCAGCATTTAGTCGCGGGCCTGTGGACGGTTGGCTATGGGCTAGCTAGCCGTCCGTCCGTCTAACGACGACAGGCCGTGTCGACGGCGCGTTCGTGTTCCACGCGCGCTTCAAAGAGATGTCAGCATAAGAGAGGGGCCCGCAAGGGCCGAGGCCTGCCGGGGTTGCGGGCCTGTTCGAAAGAGATACCGCGGCCCCGGAACATAAAGGGCGAGGAAGGAACACCCCAAAACCCATCCAGGGTTTTAGTCAGTAAAAGTCTGACACTCCCTCCCGCTCCGCCCAGAGTGGGAGAAGTCATTTGATGATTTCCCATCCTAAAAAAAAAAGTGCAGCATTTAGTGATAGATCTAAGTCTTTAAATGTAGATAGTTTCAGCTATAAATCCTAGCTGCTAGGCTAGTTCACACTTTTCAAAGCTTCGTGAAAAATATGGTGATCGGCGTCGTTTTGCGAAAGTTTGTGGTCGAGGGCTGTAATATTCTCAAGTGCGCTTGTAGAATATTCGCTGTGAATATAGGTGAATATATTCTCTTATAGCACAACTTCAGTCTCGTATTTTTTTAAGGGGATGGTAGAGATGTCTAGCTAGTGCACATTACACAGACCGAGAATCGAACCCAGGACCTACCTTACAAAAACCCAAAAAAAAAATCGCAGATTAAATCTGAAAAAACCAAAATAGATTTCAGTAATCGAAAATAGTGAATGGTATTTTACGCAATTAAATTCATTTAACTTTAAGACATTTTTCATATCTATGGGTGACATTTAATGTCCTTATGGAAAAAAAGAACTATATTCTATTATTCTTTATTTATTTTCGATCTAAAAACCGTTCGGATTTACATTACGTTCACGTGGCTCGTTTGTGCGAAGGTCTCTGTAGACCACGACCTTTTTTCACTTTGATACGAACCTCTTTCACGCTTAAGCTCAACTCTCATATCATCATTTTCATTTTCACGATTCAGTGGAGCGGTCGCTACTTCTCACAGCTAAGCTATTGCGTATTTCACTTCGCATCACGACTTAAACCTGTTGGTAAAGGTAATATAGTGTTACAGCGATATTTGGTAAAATAACATAATTACTAGCATGTGCTCGCGACTTCGTCTGCTTGGATAGTGACCTACATTTACCGGAGCAAAAGTATCATATAATTATCTATCTGTGTACCAAATGTCTTAGAAATCCGTTTAGCTATTTTTGCGTGAAATAGTAACAAACATCCATCTATTCGTCTATCTTCACAAACGTTCACATTTGTAATAGTAGTAAGATGTAAAATACGAGTATCATACGTAGGTATATGCATTATTAACTGCTATTGGAAGCAGCGGTAGCCCAGTGGTGGCGGCCTCGACTTACGAACAGTAAGTCGTGGGTTCGAACCCAGACAGGCGCATTACTTTGTGTAAGTAATTTATTTCATAACCACTGCTCTCAAAACGGTGAAGGAAACATCTTGAGGAAACCGGCATGACCTAGAACCAAAAAATTCGAAGACATGTGTCATCTACCAATCCGCACTGGAGCCGCGTGTTGGTTTGCCCATTCCCTCTCATAGAGAGGAGGCATGTGTCCCAGCAGTGGGAACATTAATAGGCTATGATGCTATGGCTGATGGCTAATGATGATTGGAATTGTGGGTGTACAATTCTGCCTAACTCTCCAGGGATGATGTTACAAAAGGGTTTTTTTTGTTATTATTTCCATATAAGCTCCATCTTAAATAGTTGCAACCATCCATCTGCAGGAACCCAACCCAAACATATTTGGGAAAAGACTAGGTTGGTGGAGATGCTTTACCTACACATCAGAGTTCTTACAGTTAAGTTGGAAGCGCCTGGGTCGAGTCCTTTAATCAACGTACAACCTCACACTATAAAAACTGCAAAAGGCGTAAGAAATTATAATAATTGAAGTTAGAAGAATTATACTTATGTTCATATTCATTTATTTTGCATTCCATATTATATAAAAGATGTTACAGAGGGCTTAAAGCTAGGTACATAAATATGGACCCTGTAAAGGCACAGCAAAGTAGGAGAGAGAAAAAGGGCTTTAATTTCTCTTCTTAATTGGTAATACTAACACTGTTTTAGGCTTTCACGGTTTAAAACTAAACTTATATTCTCACTTACGGGATATCTTCCGTGATTATTTATTGTTTTGAGCTCCCGATATTTCGACGCTGTTGCAAGCGCCATGATCGCGGGTTGACTGGAGACTGCGGGTGGATGGAAAATAAAATTGTTACGAGCAGACAAATCTGTCTACCCTCTTTCTTTGTCTTTTGCTACGCGCACTATTGGAACTCGACACTGAGTCACGACACAACGCACTCACAGTATCACCAGGTTTTTTGGGTTTTTTTGTTAAATTTTGGTTCCTTTTTAATTATTTCTGGCAATTTATTATAAATTTTCATTGACACGACTAGAGTACTTGTTGAGTGCATTTTTAGCTTAGAGCTTGGAAGGTTTAGTCTTTTTTTATGACGTAATGTGTATCTTGATTATACAATCAATCTCGCGTCTCTCTCCGGTCGTTAGAAGAAATTCTTATCTTATTCTTCTTAGTCTTGAAAATTTGAATTTCGCCGGTTACTTTACCGGATCCTCTTTAAAAGCAAAACAATCATTTGAATTCATCCTCCTATAAGATGAATACACCAATCGATGTCTATTCAAATTGGAAACCTCGTTGTGTCTATCAATTAATCTGCTCGAGAAATTATTTCAGTTATTGTTATGAGTTATTGTTCAGTAAACAAAATGGTTTATTTTGCATTGTTACACTAGCTCTTTTCCTTTCGTAATTTAAATATTTAGTGAGTGTATTAAATATACGAAGTTTAATTATTTTGCTGGATAAAACAACGTTTCTCATTTTGTTGTTGATTCTGTATCGATTAAAATATACAGATAACTTTACAAAATTTATAGGACAATGATGATGTATCCGTTTCGAAAGTACCTACTAGGCTAAAAATGACAGAGACTATAACCAAAAGAAACAGAATTAATCGACAGGAAAAAGGAGACTGAACGCGGCGGACATATCAGCGTTATCGGTGATTAATAAGTCAAACATATGTGGTACTGACACATGCTACCGAACTGCTTACGTCAAAATCTATTAAATTATTTTCCTTCAAGCTCGTCACACCTTTTTGTCAAAGTATTACATCTAACATGAACAATCTGGTAATCATATTTTTTGGAAAATGAACTAAAATTGTCTACATTCAATAGCGTAGACATCTATGATCAACCTGTAGGCATGGACAAATAGACAAACAAAACAAGGAGAATCGATGTTATGTCCGTGACAGCGACACGAATCGAATGAAGATTGCTGGAGATCGAACGAACGGAAATAATCAAAAGTGAACGAGAAATGGAAAACGTTTACAGGATAGGAAGTAAAAGGAAGTTACATTCAGCAATGACGTAACATCACGTCTAGTTTAACCAACCAGGGTTAGGTAGAGGTGTGCCACTAATACACATTTTGTAAGACAGTAATCTAAAGATGAAATATTTAGATGGTTTGCCTTTTACTGACTACCTCCTTGGTTTAATGGTAGCAAGCACTACTGTTGGGCTCATACTCCTGGGTTCGATGTGTTGTAACAGTCACGGAATCTGCATCTGTACTTCTCTCACTTGGAACTTAAACATAACTAGCAAACTGTGGGTAGAACTACACTATAAGGTAGAACTCTGCCTAACCCCTCAAGAAAGACAGGCTGATGATGAAAAGTTAAGTTTGAAATGTTAAACCGGTAGTACACAGCCACAGATAGTACAAACAGTTAAGTTTGATATATTAAACCGTATACTACTATAAGGTAGAACTCTGCCTAACCCCTCAAGAAAGACAGGCTGATGATGAAAAGTTAAGTTTGAAATGTTAAACCGGTAGTACACAGCCACAGATAGTACAAACAGTTAATTTTGATATATTAAACTGGTGGTACACAGCCACAGATAGTACAAAAAATTAAGTTTGATATGTTAAACCGGTAGTACACAGCCACAGATAGTACAAACAGTTAAGTTTGATATATTAAACCGGTGGTACACAGCCACAGATAGTACAAAAAATTAAGTTTGATATGTTAAACCGGTAGTACACAGCCACAGATAGTACAAAAAGTTAAGTTTGATATGTTAAACCGGTAGTACACAGCCACAGATAGTACAAACAGTTAAGTTTGATATATTAAACCGGTAGTACACAGCCACAGATAGTACAAAAAATTAAGTTTGATATGTTAAACCGGTAGTACACAGACACAGATAGTACAAAAAGTTAAGTTTGATATGTTAAACCGGTAGTACACAGACACAGATAGTACAAAAAGTTAAGTTTGATATGTTAAACCGGTAGTACACAGCCACAGATAGTACAAAAAATTAAGTTTGATATGTTAAACCGGTAGTACACAGACACAGATAGTACAAAAAGTTAAGTTTGATATATTAAACCGGTAGTACACAGCCACAGATAGTACAAAAAATTAAGTTTGATATGTTAAACCGGTAGTACACAGACACAGATAGTACAAAAAGTTAAGTTTGATATGTTAAACCGGTAGTACACAGCCACAGACATAGAAAACAGTTAAGTTTGATATGTTAAACCGGTAGTACACAGCCACAGATAGTACAAACAGTTAAGTTTGATATGTTAAACCGGTAGTACACAGCCACAGATAGTACAAACAGTTAAGTTTGATATATTAAACCGGTAGTACACAGCCACAGATAGTACAAAAAATTAAGTTTGATATGTTAAACCGGTAGTACACAGACACAGATAGTACAAAAAGTTAAGTTTGATATGTTAAACCGGTAGTACACAGCCACAGATAGTACAAAAAGTTAAGTTTGATATGTTAAACCGGTAGTAAAGAGCCACAGATAGTACAAAATGAATGAATGTAATGACAGGCTATTTCAGCTATTAACTAAAGTGGGGTGATTTAAAAAAGCGCTGCTTTATTGTCGAGTCATGCACCATGCAAAGTACTGCGGTTAACGACCGGCGGTTCCACTCAATTGATATTGCACCCTAATGTGGCGACAGGCTGTTACGGCATTATAATTTCACGTGTTTACCCGACGTAAACCCACCTAACGGTTAGGGGTCAACAGTAGAGGTGGGTTTGATTTGTTAAGTGCAGCTTCAGGCGGTTCTACAAGCAGATGTGTTCGTTCTCTCTACCCTGTTAATAAGTCCGTTTAGTTAAGTTTACTGACACACATGTGCATTTAAATTCATTAACTCAAGTGTTTTTCATGAGGGTACGCTGAAACTACAAGTGACTTTTGTCTAAGTGTTTTTTTTTTATTTTGATGATCCTGTGGGCTAGTGGTTTTCATGTTTCGTGAAACAACGCACAATAATGTAACGCCTAATAATTCACCTCTGGAAATTAGAACCCCTAATTTCACAGACATCTATAACTTTCGGACCGGAACAGCACTGCTGGTAGCCGGCATCAATAGGCACCAACGCCGGATGAACCCTTTTACAAGGTGTTGTTACATAATTAGGACATCAAACCTCTCAAAAAATTATACATTGTTCCAGTAAATTAGCACGATAAATATGCCTTTTGTACCCTTGTCCCGTATTGCTTTAAAAGTTTTATTAATGAAACAGATCTAGATGAAATTTGACACACAGATAGATTATAGTCTGGAATAGAGCATACGTTTTTTTTTCTCCCACTTACATATCAAAATTTCCACGCGAACAAAGTCGCGGGTAACAAACAGTTAGTTCGGATAGGAGCCCACTGGTATTACATTTGAATTTAGCTGTTGAGTTCGAAGACGGATAGCTAGGCTCTATATTGTGTAATTTATTTCACCACTACTGCTCCGACCGACTGACCCTAGAACCAAAACCAGCCTAATATCCACCAAATCTGCAATAGGCCCGCGTGGTGGAATACGGCTCACTTACTTTTCAATAGAGAAGGTACATATTTGTCCCAGCTGTGGGCACGTTACAGCCCAATTACTCAATTACTAATGTAGACAATTTTAATTACCAGAACTTTTATTCTTCCAACATGTATAGTATGCTGAGTAACTACTGAAACCAAAAACGATTAGTATATAATATTATTACGTCATTTAGAGACTGAAATGACCAGGTAATCATAACATTTCATGAACCTCGCTTTGAACTTTAAACCTCGATTTCTTTGCAAGTAAACCGATTCAGTCAATTTGTAGCAGGGCCCTTGGGAATGTAACACAAACTGCACCATCTCTGTTTCCAACAACTGTTTCACTACCCATTTTATTTATTTTAAAAATATAAAGTAAACTTTGTTTCCTTCTTCACTAGGTGGGTGTTTCATAATCGTCTCAGCTTCCATGAGCTCTTTATTGGCTTGTACTAAGGAGCTTTTCTTCGCCTCATATTGCACGGAGAAATTGAACAATCATATTTTGCTGCACAATTTTCTGCTAACAATCGAAAAAGAGGGTTCTTTAAAAGTACGCTGTTATATTTTTATATAAAATGAGGGATAGGGAATAGTGTGGTACTTTATACAAGCTGCTTTAATGAGCTGCTGTACGTTAATATATTCAATCTTATTTGGTAGATTAAGAGGTCGCGTTTGAAAGTTTTCCGATTTAAGTGATTTGACAGTTAAGATACTACTCGTATATTTCTGTTAGTTTTATTACTTTCACAGCAGGATTATTTCAATTATGATCTAATGCATGAGCTACTTTTTGCAAGAAAAAGTAAATGACAAAACCAAATAATATAGCAGAGCACTGGAAGATGATGATAATGATGAATGAGTTAATTTTTATTTTGATTACTGCGACTTTATTGAAAGTAGTCTCTGTAGCCAAAACACATCTACAACCAAATTGCAATTGTGGTTGCAATGTCTCATTATGACTATGATCGACTTTCAGTACAACACGAGACAGTTGAATACTAGTATTTTACATGGGGAGACTGCCTCTCTGATCTCCAAACCTCTTGACAATCGTCTCACCTAGTAGCTGGTACTAGGTGAGACGATTGTCAAGACTAATTGTCAGATTATCGAGCCAATGACAACCAGCTGTTATGTCTAGATCTGCGAATGACAGGTAGGATTACTTAACGTGGTTTATGAGGTGGGGACTTGGTATTTTAGGGAAGGTCACTCAATCACAGACCAACATCAGTAGGCATTGCCCTGTGCGGCTATTATTAGTATCTCTCCCACTTAACCTCTTGAACAAAAAGGCATAATTGTCACCGCACCGCAAATACCTATAAACAATAGGGAATAGGGATTTCAAAGCGATTAAATTGTTTATTTCGTGCACCACATTTTTATTACATAGTATTTGCATCGTTGGCATACAGGGCACATCATGTGACAATGGCGTTCAAAAGGAAACTGCTGGTTATTTGATTAGTCTTCTTCTTACTAAATCATTTCCCACTACATCGCATCAACAATTGGTTCAAATATAACCCGATAATAATCGAGGGCATTTTAGCTAAACTTCAAAACCCTTCGTTGGTTACGTAAACACGCTCCGTCGAATGGCGTCATGTTCGACGAACAGGCGGTATAATGCAAAATTTGTGGCTGAACCAAACACGTGAACTGATGAATTTTGGCCCATTGTGGCTATGCGCTAAAAGCATGGCTGAACTGCATTTGAAATTAAAAGTAGTCAGTTTGATCGGTGATGGAAGGAAATCACACACAGTCGTCATCAATCAAGTCAGTACGTGAAGTTGCTACATCGCTTCGTGTGTGAATATTTAGTAACGAGTGACGTTTTGTATGCAGCCCTGTTAGTAGTTGTAAAGACGTCCGCTTTGACAGGATACAAGAATTATCAATTCTATAAAGGGGGTGTTTCGCAAGGCTCTGATCACCGTTAACTTGGATGGATAAATACTAGTACCATTGAGCGTACATCGGTGCTACCTAATAAAAACTACAATTATATTTCTAAATGATCCTAAAACTGGGGGAGGCCTATTGCATCTAAAAAAATAGCCGCTCACTATTTTATATGTTATATACTTTTTATAAACTTCTAGAACACTGACAGCTTGGCGTGCTTTCAAAGCTTTCTTGTAAATACGCCTAAGAAAATCACTACTTAATTAAACACTAGAATATTTAAAGCAAGTAACGTTCAAAGAAATTCTCTTAACAATCAAAGTACTCCATACAAAGGTACTGGTTTGGAAAGTCGCATTGTCTCGTAACGCAATTGATATTCACAGCGCGACAGCTTGCTCCCGTCGCTCGTGATGCTCGCTCCGCTTCCAAACGCCGCAATAACCGCATCCGACAGCTGACATATAACACACGCTTGTAGCTCAGCCACACTTTCTATGCAATGCCTCGATCAGATTTAATGTGCGACTAAACAGATTGTGGTGTGTGGGTGGAACTGTGTGCCAGTATGCGCAGTAACACCTCGATGCCTGCAGCATGAATGAACAGAGAATTTGCAGCCAATTTTCGTCCAAAATCATAGGACATTAATTTGTTGAGGTTTTGCAGATTGGAAATAATATCACTGAACCTAGTACCTACGGGTAGTATTTTATCCTGCAACTCAGATTACGGTCTACTTACTTTGATCGAAATACTTTTTAATTCGTTTGAAGATTTGAGAGGTATGTTGTTGTCATTGTTGTAGATGCTGCGTGCGTATACCTGCAAAAACCCTATTTATTACCAATATAATGAACAAATATAAACAGATAAATATTTTTTAATTAAAACTTGGCAAACTTTTTGTTGGTTCCGCCGTCCATACGTAAAAGGTGGTTTTAGTATTCAAAATAAGAAGGAATGGTTCATGGATGTTCAGGACTATGTTCAGGTACTTTCCTGCCAACAAGATGCATTTCTGTTTTCCAGTTTGAAATAAGCCTGTGACAATAACTGCAGGCACTTAATACTTTTCAAACTGTCTAGCTGTGACGGGAGCAATGCAATGTAACTTGTTGCGAGCATTAGCGTGGCAGCTGTAACATATACGGTACAGCTGCAGACAGTCACGTTCGTAGATAACTTAGGAGAAAGCTATTAAGTATATTTGGTGCTGTAGGATTAGGTAACATACTTTGACACAGTAAAAGTTCACACTTGTAATTCCCGTAAGGTAAAACAGAGGGACGGATTAAAAAGAACATTACCGGTGAAATTCTGGTGGACTACTAGACACACCTCTGCTTCACCCTTCGAAGACTACTGGCGAGATGTTTTGTTATGTAACGGATCTATATCAATTCCTACTTCATTTGCAGATATATCGAGAACGAAATTCGCGTGAGCAGGCCTCTCAAAAGGTGGACCAATGACCTGATATAAATCACGAGATATTTGGCTAATTAATGATAATACTTTAATACGAAAATGGATGATATTGCTGTGCCATAAACCGCTGGTTATTGCAGAAAGAACTTATTAATAAGTTCATATTTATAGGTAGCCTCGTAATTACTTTCATATTTTATTTTACTTCTAGCTGCAATAATTATCAGCTACCAAGAAAAAAAAAAAACAAAAAAATGCCCATTACGAACTTTCAAATTATGCACTCTGAGTCATTATAAAATCTTTTAAATTGCAATTGAAGACTAAAGAAAACTCGAAATGTATTTTATTTTGAGCCAAATTGACACCTGTTTGAAATGTGTTAGGGTATTATTTTCAGTCTTAAAACTCTAGTCTAGTGTGGGACGGATTATTTTTAGGTGGGTTGATAAAAATGTGTTAAAAATAATAAGATTATGAGATCTAAAAGGGAAGATCTAAGATTATCATTTTGTTTAGCGTTAGAAGTCATTACTGCCAATTTGTTACTGTTGGATTTATGTTTACACCCGAATTAACATAACATAACGGTGGTATTCCGCGTTGGGCTAGACAGAGTTGGATAGTATACCTACATCTATGATAACCGGGATGACCATAACCATTAACTAACCACAAATCCACAAATTCAGATTTCGGGCTACAGAGAAATTCCTGGTGAAAGACACAGAAATACTTTGTCTAATGGGCAATCATCAAATGACTCCTCCCGACCTAGGCGGAGCGTGAGGGAGTGTCAGACTTTACTGACTAAAACCCATCCATGTTCCTTCCTCGCCCTATATCTTCCGGGGCAACTTTATCTGACCCGAGAAACGAACCACAAACTCTAAAGGGTGTAAAAAACCTCTTAAAGAAGCCGATAGGCATTTTTTCTCCTCGTCATTGTGATAATTTTTATGATCTACACCATACCTGGGAAAGGTTCCTAGTTACGGAGATATTAGGGGTCAAATTTCCAACTTTTTGACAAGTTTTATTTTCACTAACACAAGTTTTTATTGGCAGATTGTTACACCTCTACGACCCCCGTACTATTTAATCCATTCATCAAAATAATTTACAATACATTAAGTTCTAGGTACCACAAAACACGATTTTTCACCAAAAATAAAGTTGTTTCCCAGCAATAATTTTTGCGTGAAGTTACTTAGTTTGATGTCCCTAGTGCTTGTTTGACGGCTTCGTGATGAGGTTGTTTACAGCCTGTATGTTCGCAAACCTGCTTAAGATCACTAGACCATTCAAGCACTTGAAAAAAACTAGGAAAGCAATCAATGTGAGAACGTTTGGACATTCGCTTTCATTCTAGATTTTTTCAGAGCCATTGCAAAGAACTCCAATCGAGATAATTGCGAGTAACTAGCTGTGTTCCATGAATGGCAAGCGCTGATTGGCTGGTATGGTCCGTTCGAACTGCCGAGCGCGCTGATTGGCTAATCTAAACTGATAGCTACATTCCTTCGTCACCTATTCTTTGTTCTCTCTAGAGATATCGAAAACGGATACATAATGATTCATTAAATCAAGGTGATAAGCAGCACCAAAAGCCTCTTTAGTAGCAAAATTACCCCCAAAGGTTTTTTTTATTTGTAATTTGACATTCATATATTTTTGTTTCAAGTGTGTTTTTATCTGGCTTATGTTACCTTAGCCATCATAAATCTATTTCCAAAGTTTGAGCAGAAGTAGATATATTACCAACACTAGTTATGTTTGTCACATGTTGAGGCCGATCCTAATGAGATCAACCGGGCACAATACCACATTCAAGCAGAAATTCCTGGCCATTCTAACCTAATCCAGTGAAGCTGAAATTAAAATGCAAATCTTACCTAATCCCTTCTCTAGAATAGGGCAACAGCTTTTCACTGACCATTGTTGATTGACCGATCTCACTGACGGACGGCTGATCGTATATTTCCGTCAGTAACGTACGACTAGAGGTGGGGTTTAAGCCGGATCAACGTTACAGTCGCTGTCACAGAGAAAGGGTCCAGCCAGAGGCCGGAGAGACGGTATATGCTGATTTTGCTTCTCAAGTTTATATTACCGTTTCCGATGAGATAATAAAATATTCCATATTGTTAATTTAAAAAAGTTTACAGAAAACATAACAGAAGTGAACCCATAGTACCTACACCCACATTTTGCCAATAGTAAGGCGCGAGAATTTTGTCGTCAACACATACTCTGTGGCATAGATATTGTGGTTGCTACTGCAAAAATTCTTAATGGAAAAACCCATTAACGTGTAAGCATGTTCCCACTGCTGGGACACAGGACTTCTCTCTACGAGAGGGAACGGCCTATAATCCACCACGCGGGCCCAGTTCGGATTGGCAGATGCCTCATGTCTTCGAATTTTTTGGTTCGTGGACATGCCGGTTTCCTCATGTTTTCTTTCACCGTTTGGAAAGCAGTGGTGACGCACAAAGTAATGCGCCTATCAGGGTGCGAACCCATGAGTTACTGTTCGTAAATCGGGGCTACAGCCAATGGGGCAACGCTGCTCTAAAAACAAAAAGAAACAAAAATCTGTTGTGTTTTTGGGGTTTCCCATCAGATTTTTTTAGGAGCAGCCATTTATGTTGGCGTGGTAGTATGTTACCGTTTAACGAAACACAGTGAAGATACGGCGAAACAATTAATTACCAAAAGGCGTGGCCTTACCACGTCACTCTCACACTATCAATAACGTAAAACACTTAAAAAAAATATTAGAAAAAAATACGACTAAATATTTTTAGTGAAGTATTTAATGTTGTGCCAAGTGTTACGGAATCTAATGTATAAATGTACAATAGTGGATATATAATGTTCTGTGTGCGTAATGGAATATTGAAGTTTTCTGTTTTACGAATTCATTGTAAAAAGATAAGGAGAAAATACTACTAAAAGTGACCAGATACTCCATGGAATCATCCATGTACTCATGGAATCTTTAGCTACTAACATTCAGATCGGCAGGACCCGACACAGCATGTGGCATAATGGAATATAATTACCGTAGATATACGTACGGTAAGCCGCTCGGCTTAGCCCCAATTACTTTAAGCCGACCCCAACGTGGTTCAGCGACGGTGGAGGCCGAACGGAGTTTACAAATCAGCATGAGCCGAAGAAATGCCGAATATTATGTAGTCATTACTTCCGGTCAGCTTTGATGTCCAACTATGACTGTACACTAATATTATAAATGCGAAAGTTTGTATGCGTGTGTGTATGTTTGTTACTCTTAAACTCAAAAACTACTCACTTCTTTATAACTGAGTACTTAATCGATTATTTTCTTTAATACTTTAATGCTACTTGTCTCGTTTACTAGATAGAAACATGGTACCATATTTTTTGATTTCCTTTAGAAAAATATAACAGTTTTTTAATACTCATTTTAAGTAGTTAACTGCTGGGCACAGAAGTCCTCTTCTCCTTTAGCACACAGATAGTTTACAACCTGAATTAACACATTATCAGTTATAGGGCTAGTAAAAGACAGACTGCGTTTTAATACGGGTGGTTTACACTTATCGAATGCCGTAATTGAGAAAATAAATAAAAAATACCTACCCATGTTATTTTTGATTTGGGTCGAGAATATTAGCTTAGATACTTGAATTGACCAGGGTGCAAAGCGACACCTTTTATACCAACTTACAAAAAACTTAAACGAAACAAAACAGAACTGTGCCAATTTCCTCATATCACCAATAATGAAAAGCAAATCGTGCCTAAATGCGAGTGTCTCTACCCGTAAACACTTTCATACGAGTACTACACCGTCCCAAGAGATCGAGCAAGGAATTTGAAAGTCAAGACATCAAGCAAGTACTGTTCCTCACGAACTATTTTCTTTAATTCCCAGCTCACTTTGAAAATCTTAGCACGTATTGCAGAGCAAGAGTTTTACTCCACTACTCTCGAAAAATTGTATTGCGCTTGCGAACTGTCACAAGACAGTTCGCCCAATTTCAGAGTCGCTAATAAAGTTTATACAATTAATATCTGAGTGAAGTTACAGGACAGCAACACCGGCTGTTCCGTTTTAAACCTGGAGTTGTTTTGGTCCTGGCTTTTTTCCTCTGAATGTACGTAGTTTTAGAATAAAAATGTATTTGAATATCATTTATTTTAACCCTACGTTGTCATACCAACAAGTTGTTAGTACATACAAGTTGTAGTACTTGTTTTCAACAAGCCTTGTTGTTATTTCTGATATCCATTGTTAACTTTTTGACAAGTTACGTAAGTATACAACTAGATTATCAATTTGCTTAGACTGGAATCGAAACCTGGGTATAAAGCTTTTAACAAGAAATTGTGCAAACATTTTTGAAGTAACTTGAATCTATATATAATCCCCATTGACATTGCTAAACCAACTGAATTGCTGATGAAACGACATGATATTTCTAACTCTACTAATAACAAACAATACCAATAAACAATTACTATTGTTCCACAAACAGATAATTAAACAAAAACAATGATCGAGTCTATTACATCTTGTTAATCAATTCAATGGAACTCGAGTACCGCACGAGTAGCTTCAACAACAACTGACAATTAAAGGGAAGTTCAAAAATGTCTTAAGACAATTGACACAAAAGAGAAATATTGTAAATTAAACAAAAGTGGCTGAAGGAACAACACAATTGACGAAAAGAGGGGATTCCAGAAATAACTTGATAAACATTTTGTTTAAAACAAAGGTGGTTTCATCGATGTCGACGAGGCAACGGAATCTTTTTTATTAAACCATTTGCTAAAACATAAACTTCAAAATCATAGCAAAAAGTCATCGCAAAAGAAGACTTAAAAGTGATTACTGATTACAATATGTCTAGAGGTTATACAGCAGTCATTGATAAATACCAAGTATTTCTATAAATAATGGTTTAATATATATGTCACCGTAAAAATGTAAAACCCATTAGATTGTAATTTATCTAGCGGAGATTGTAAACTCTCAAAACATTGTGAAACGAACATACTGCTTACAATATAACGCATTATTTTTTAGGTTAGGTTAGGTTATATTAATCGGTATTTCTCAGGAATGGTGCATTAATTATCTTTTCATGAAAGTGTCACCATGGGCCAAGGAGGACGCTTCCGAGCCGCTACCGAGCAATGGACAATGAATTTTCATATACACTCGAGAGCAATGAATCCGGGTCACTTAAAGAATGTTAAAAATCTCGGAAACTAAAAATGATAGTTTAATGCAATAAATTGTATTTAATAGACAATGTAATACTCCTTAAATGAAAGTAAAAAAAATATGAGTCACCATACATTTTATTAACACAAAATTACATAAAGAAAAAAACTGCTGATCTCTCCTTAAAACAAAAATAGGAAACATGAAATTTTTGAACTTTACTACGATTTTCTTGAATTTTAATACTTCGTATTGCCTCCTCGTGCTTCCATTACTGCGTTTACGCGGTTTGGCATGCTGTACACCAAGTTCCTTATACGATTTTGGGGAATATTCTCCCATTCCTCTGTGAGAGAAATTTTGAGCTCTCGAAGCGTGATTGGGGGAGGGTTTCGTTGTTTTACGCATCTGCCTAGCTCGTCCCAAGCATGCTCGATCGGGTTGATATCCGGGCTGCGCGCTGGCCACTCCATACGAGTAATGTTCATCTCTTGAAGGTAGTCATTCACAATCCTACCTGTATGAGGTCGGGCATTGTCATGCATAAATATAGCATCCTCACCTAAATTGACCATAAATGGACCAACGTGATCATTGAGGATTTCTTCCACATATCTTACGCTAGTTAAAGAGCCGTTTTCTATGATCACCAGCTCTGTGCGACTTTCAGAAGAAATTCCGGCCCACACAAGTACAGACCCACCACCGTAGGCTACTTTTTCTTCGATGCATGCTTGCTTGAATCTTTCTCCTGGTCTTCGATACACTCTGTGTCTTCCATCGTGCTTGTAGAGCATAAATTTTGATTCGTCGGAGAACATAACTTTTGACCAATCTTCAATACTCCAATTTACGTGGCTCTGGGCATATCTTATTCTTGAAATACGATGCCCACGCTCCAGCTTAGGGCCGTTTGCAGGTCTAAGGGGTTTTAAGTTAGATTCAGCAAGCCGACGTTTTACTGTCCATGCACTTGGGTTACTTCCTCCGAGGCGTCGAAACTGATTTGTGAGTTCAGTTCCTGTGAGAAAGCGATTTCGAAGCATGGTGTTCACCAAGTATCGGTCTTCTCGTGCTGTGGTACACCTGGTTCTGCCCGTTCCTGGTCTGCGTAGGTTAGAACCAGTTTCTTCGTAACGTCGGAGAACTCTTTGTACTGTTGACAGCGACACACCGACAGTCCTGGCTGTATCGCGCTGACTCCGGCCGGTTTCCAGCATTGTAAGTATTCTGGTGCATTCTTCAGGCGTAAGCGACATAATTTCAGCTTGAATAATGAATATAGAGCACTATCAACATGGTTTATGTACCCACATAAATGACAGATTACAAACAAAAGCAAAACCAAATGCTGTAATTTCGTAGTTCCATCTTCGAAAGTGGCCCTTTTTCAAATTTGATTTTTTTATGATATAACTTTACAATAACTAAGAAGTTTTAATACCTTCATTTAAGGAGTATTACATTGTCTATTAAATACAATTTATTGCATTAACCTAGCATTTTTAGTTTCCGAGATTTTTAGGATTCTTTAAGTGACCCGGATTCATTGCTCTCGAGTGTATTTGTCGAGACTCAGCTCGGAACCGGTACGGTCTAGCGTGAGTCAAGCTTAAACCGCTCATCGTACAGACCTAAAACTTTGAGGGTGTGTTCTTTGTATGACGTAAGCATGCGATAAGAAAGGATTTTCTGAAACTCTACCCCTAAGGAGGTGAAAAAATGAGGCAAAGTTTGAATGGTAAAACGTAATTCCTTAGTCCAATCTACTTCAAATTTTGCTTCAAAGTTTCGTATTTTATTAAAATTCATCTCCTAACGAGGTTAAAAAGGGGTAGAAAGTTATTTTGGGGGTGATTTGGTGATAGTTGTTTTTTTTACGAAGTTGATATCAATCTCCTTGGTGCTTTTGATTTTTAAACTACATTTTATCTGACACATGTTTGAAAACTCAATTCGCATTTCTTTAAAAAGGCTGAACTCACTAGAACTGTAATGTCTCGAAAGTAACCGTACTGCTGAAGGTTTCTAAGCTATCGTGAGGATATGCACTTTTAGGACACAGCCTCACAGGGACGTAGAGTTCGAAATTTGAAATAGTAAGGATTAAAAATCCTGTTAGAACCATGCTCGACTTTTATGCGGACAAAGTTGCGGGCAAAAGCTAGTCATTACATAAAACAGTATACTTTCTTCTCTCGAAAGTATGAGTAGGGTGTAAAGTCACTCAGACAAGTGGCAAGCGGGCCGGCTGACTGAAAAGGATGTGCCAATCGGAGTTTATGCATCGCCACTCGCGGAAACCATAATTAATACGCCTCAATAAATCGGGATAGAAGGTACAGATGAAGTAGGTATTCCCCTTCCATCCCAAGAATGCAATGTAGTGCGATATTATACTTGCTTCTGGTTGTTAAAATGCTGAAGTAGCCAGGAGCAGATTCTGAATGAATAGGTCCTTCAACTCGACAGTCACAGCACTACTTACAATGGGGGAAAGTATCAAAAGGTTTCTCAGGTCTCACCGAGAATCTTTTCTTTAAAAGTTGGCAATGGTTTGGAGATCTTTGCTTAATCTGAATTGTCATACGGCCCGAATTATTGGTGTGACGCCTCGCTTTACTAGTTTTGTTTTTGGATTATTATTATACAGGGTATAAAATAATAAACGCGACACCTCGTGTGGTGTCTCAGACAATGAAAGTGAATAACTTTTGTTCGACGACTTACACCATGTTGCTTATCATGCCAGTTAAAAGTACAATTTTATTTTGTGAATTTGAAGAATGTTCGACGAGGAACAAAAGATGATGATGATGATGATGTACTGTGCTGCTTTTTAAATTGTGGCTCGATGGCGAGATAACTTTTAAACTATGATAACCCAGATCCCTGCACTTTTCAGTGCCAAATACCAAAGAAACTCTATATACATTAAAAAATAAATAAATATTACTGGGCAATACACACAACGCCATCTAGTGCCACAATAAACAACGAGGCTTGAGTCGTGGACTCCAGAAAGTTGATATACTACGTATACTTTTTGTTTTGTAAAAACATAAGTATACATGACTTGGAAACAGAACTATACAACGTGTAATATATTTGCCATATTTAAAGATGTGGTACACAAAATCAGTTTAGAAGATGCCGCAAAAACTATGACAATCAACAATGCAACCAACCTATATTTTGGTAGTATTGTGCCGTATTTCTATGAATTTTGTTTGTAAATATAAGCAAAGCAATAAAATACAACCAAATACCATCGAAATCCGCAACAATAAATAAAAAGGTATCAAGTCTTACGACATAAGTTTTGGCTAAGCGGAAGTTCAGGCTAGGCTGAAAAACGCGGTGTAGTATAAAGCCGGTAGGACAGGCAGTTGGCCCGCTACCAGCGTTTAATTGAATCTAAGGCTATGTACAGTCAACTGCAGAAGGCGGTGAATTCGAATGTTTTTGGAATTAGCAATATTGGGAGATGTTTCTAGTGCAGATATTACTTACGGTTTTTTTTAAAGTTACTCTTGGAATCATAACGGTGCAAATACTCGGCCTTTGAAATAACGTTAACGTAGTTTATGTTTTATGGTTGTTAGAATAATTATCTTTTTATTTGTAATTAATTTAGACAGATATAAACTTATAGCAACTCGGACACAGACAGTTTCCTTAAAAAAAGTATTGGAAAAAACTTCGATATTTCTCTTTTTTAATTTACCCATAACACAAACGTAAATACTAAATAACATTTTTTATTAAAATGAAAAGAAAAAATCTTTATTGCAAAAAATATAACCGACTTCAAAACACAAATAACTGAAAAAGGCAAATTTCTGAAGTCGGTGACTTTTGTTTATTTCATTCCGTTTTTTTGCCACCTGGCTACTGGGCGAAAAATAGTAATGATTTTAAAGCAGACAAGTTAAGGCGGTTACATGAGCTAAACGCGAGTTTTATAATTGCTTAAAGTATATGATTCACTGCTATAAACAAGACCAGAAAAATATATGATATTCTTCAGGATCATAGGCTAGCATGATAGTGTTTTGAAAAAATAATATAATTAATTTAACTTGATAAATAAAAATCACGAACTTATCTCTAAAAATATCTTTCGAACAAAAAAAAACATATTAATATGCATGCGATCATTCTGATATTTTGGCAAATAATTCTAAAAGCAATATATTAACATGATAGTGTTTTAGTTTTTTAATTTGATCAACAGTTTTTTTGTAAATCGATCGAAACCACTCATTTCCGACTGTCGATAGACGTGAAACCTATATGTGCTACGGGTTGTGCCCCGCGTACGTATTAGTGGTGCTACGCCGTAGCGGATCGGCTACGAGTGCTACGAAGCCTTAGGTGACAGTCACGCGAGTTACATGATTTTCGTTCACCCAAAAACTGCTCAACGCGCCTTTAGAAGTTTTCATAAACATTAATTAAAATCTTAACACAAGCCCTAAAAGGGGTAGGCAGAGAGGTACATATTGGCAGGTATATATATTGGATACCATATCGTGAACCTATTGCTTACCAACCCAGCACAAATCCGCAATGATGAAGAACTGATGGAAATTTAAATAACACTGCCCGACCTGAGAATCAAACCCAGACAGATTTTAAGCTCAGCAGTAGCTCAGAATACCAACAGAAGCTATTTCTTCTTAACAATATGGACATTTAAATTAAAATGAGTGTCAGTTCTGACTAGAGGCAAAACATAACAAATTAATTAACTGTCTCTTACTATAAATTCTGATCATGTTTCTGTCTTACCTACAATCAAATCATAAGAATCCGATTCTGTATTTTTTAAATCAATTATTGCAGCTCTATCGGTGTGAAAAGATTTTAATTTAAACTCTAGCAATAAAACACCGAAGCATATGAAGAGAGCGATAAAGTACTAAAAATAAAAGAGACCGGTCTGCCCTGAGTGTGACGCAAAAAAGCAAGTCCAAACGGTTTCAGAGCAACGCCAATTCACCAGCATTCACTGTTTGTGTCTATCGAGTGTGCTTTTATTTTTTCTCTAATGCTATGTTTTTTTAGTGGATGGCAAATGTATCTAGGTTAACTAAGTAAATCTGTGCCACCTAACCTAGCTGTGGAGAAGAACTTAGTACCACAAACGAATTAATACCAAATATATAATAAATAAACGGTGTAAATAGACTCTTAATGGAGCTCATTGTTTTGTTCTAGACCATAGTACTTTCTTATTATATTGGGGGTCAAGTTATTAATCTTTGTTATTAATATTTCGTTTGACATTATTTATGTTTTTTTTTATAATGGCTGACCATTATTGACATTTTTTATTTTATTTTTTTATTGTATGTCTCTTGTTTTTCCATTGACATGCCACTTATTTTGAATTTGTAATTTTATTGTGAACCAATTATTTGCATGTCCATATGACGGCAAAATGTGGAGAACTTTATTATAAAAGAACATCTATTTACCTATTACCCATGTTTGCAAAGAATTAATGATTTGATTTGATATGACAAGTTCCAACTTTTTCACAAGTTTTCGTTTCTACATAAAAAAAAAATCGTTTTATGCCTCTGTGACCAAAAGGCATTCATCAGCACTATGTGTTGGATGCGTTACATTGAATTTTACCGTAAAATTAAGATTTTTCACCCAAAAAAAAGTAGTTTCCCAGCAAAAAAATTGCGCACAACTACTTAATTGATGTACATAATGCTTGGTTAACGTCTTTGGGAAGAGTCTGATTAGACCCTGTATAATAATGTAGAAACAAAACACAACAAATTGAATACCGCTCAAATAAACTAGAGCGACGACGACGTCTGTTGAAAGTTAACGTAATTGCGAGAAAGCAGACACAAACGCAATTTGTCTGATAGACCAGTCCCATGAATCATGAATGATATGTTACGTCCATGTTCCATTAAAATTTCAAGAAAATGTCATCGGAATTACTACGTGCAGGGGCTTGTCAAGAAGCCAATTTTTTAATGTTACTCGTAATTCGACTGATTCGACATACATTATTGAACGGCAGTTCTCGTTAGGTAAGAAAATGGGTTAAAAAGTGACTTCGTGCTCTTTTTAGGCTCTTCAAGGCCTAGGCAGTTCAGGGCGACCGCGGCGCGTCTGTCCCTTACGATGCTTTTTAAAGCATAGGAATTTATGTCGTATTATATAGGGTGACTGGTAATTAGTGTACGATACTTAATCACGTGATTATGCTCAACATAACAAACAACTTTTACTATGGAACCAACCCTGAAATCGCGAAAAAAAAATCAGCTGTTCAGTACATTTAAGTTCGCCTAATGTACTGAACAGCTGATTTTTTTTCGCGATTTCAGCTTTGTTCCCATAGTAAAAGTTGTTTGTTATCATGAGCACAATCACGTGCTTAAGTATCGTACACTAATTACCAGTCACCCTATATATGCAGCCAAACCAACCAAGCATTATGTACATCAATACGTTTGAATGTCCGTTGGCCAAAGTTTAAATCCCTTGGCACGCCGTCCAGGTCTGCGTAGGTCTTTAGTCACTAAAACTAGAAAAAAACGGTGGAAAGACCAAGTAATATGTTTTTAAAACATCTTAGTTTTCTATAACTATACGATGAGATAGCTTTATTGCACTGTTTACATCTGTATGTGTAATGTAGGCGTCCCTAAATTTAAATACCTAAATAAATAAATATCTAATCTCAATCGCTGCATTAAAAGTAATAACATGCACAGTAAACATGGCAACGGAATGCAATATCGCGTGATACAAAATTTGCCACGATAGTGCTGCTACAATGCTAAGATATATTTGTATTTGAATAGCTTGTTTTGGTATTTGAGTCATTACCATACTTAGTTTGCGCGGAAATGTCATACCATGTAAGAGAAACGAAAACTGAAGCACTACCTTCTTCTTTACTTCAATGTTCAATTATTTTTGCATCCATGGTTCAACAGGAGTAAAAAAGTTTAAAAGTTCGAACTACTTCGTACCCTAACTATTGTCAATTTACACGAGAGCGATTTGTCACTTGACCATCTTTTGATAATTTTGGTATTGTTTTTTGTTTTGTTGTTTTTGAAAAGCAAACTAGTAACTTTTATGATTTTTTTTTTGTTAACATTTATGTTGTTTTAACTTTGTGCCAGATATACTTAGCTTTAAAATCTACAAGATGTTGAATCTTTCAGTGAGATCGGTTTTCCCGGTTCTAATAGATAAAGAAATCTATCAATGCTTGCAAAATTCAAATCTTGCATAGTGTACCTACTTGAAAAGTTTCGTTGGGAATCCAATTGTGGTTTGAGACACTCGGAATGTATGGCCCAAACATGTTGCCTTGAGAAATATTATTAGTTACTATGGTTTTTGGTGAAATACTCATTTGATATAGGTAAGAAACGTTCTAAGTGTAAATAATAAGAGATTTGTTTAAATTTCAATTAGTTTTGTTATGAGTGTGTTATAGGACTGGAGTGAGTATTTAGAAATAGTCCGAAGTATTATAAGAAGGTTGCCATACAGAACGAAAGAGAGAAGAGAAAGGTGAAAGGGTTATCTAATGTACAATACTTTCAAAAATCTCCACATCGAATCTCATATATCTCCTTTAATGAATAAGAAAGTTCAATCCGCTAAAATGTTTGACGTTACCTTACAGAGTACACATTCCTGAAGACGTACTGTATTCTTATATTTCGTTATATTTTTGCTGGAATACGAGTTGAAAGGCTTTCTGAGATATTAAAGTACAAATTATACGTAGCAGCATTTCCTGGCCTGATATTCAGAAACGATTTCAAAGCGTTGAAGTTTTGTAAAGCTCGTAGCCTTTTTACTAGAGAATCCGGATCCAAGGCGATGCCTAACTGTACTTATAAAGAGAAGTTGCAGAAAGGAGTTGCTTAAAAAAGAATCCGTCGGGCTCGCGTCGGGTTATTCTGATCCCGTTCAGTGCGTCGATCTTTTGTTAAAATATACGCTCCCGGAATTTCGTAAAGACCTGCACTAATTCGTAGCAGGTTTTTTGTAAGTAATAAATTATTCAGCTATTTATATGTTGAGAAAAACTACAGTTTCGGTTAATCTCAGTATTTTTAGAAAAAAGTTTTAGTTGATACGAAGTTTAAATGTTATTTTATTCATGTAAAGAATAAAACACTATATTGAAATAGATTATTAAAAAGCAAAATTTGAAAAGATACCTACACTGATAAAAGAAATTGCAACACAATCAAAGTAGTGAAAAAACCAATGTGGAATATAGAATAGTTCAATTCTCCTAATGCAGTGCACACGATTTCCCGGCGAAAAATCTAGATACATTTTTACTATTCTGCACTCACAAAAATAGGACACTAAAAAGCGAGTTTGCCGTCGCCTGATGGTATACCACATTAATCACGCAAACTTCGACTTGCACTACCGGCTTTTTAGTACCGAAACCCGTTGAATCCAACCAACAGATACATATTCATGGCATCGTACGTAAGCTGTGAATATTTCAAAATAAGTGCACTGCAAATAGAGATACTGGTCAATCAGGAACTGGTTAAAGCTGTCAGCCAGCCCCAGTGGGGGGAAAAAATCGATTGGTGAAGCGTAGCCAAGCGCATCGAGCATCGCTAATGCACACATGACATGGTGGAACGTCCACCCATTAATATAAGGAAGACAGCAAATGGATCGACATGACCATTAATTAGCCCGTTTATACTGGTTGGGTTTTTCCTAATGTTGCACTTTTCCGCATATACAGTGAAACGTAAATGCACCAAATTTTGAATGACCTAGTTTTACAGTGCAATGCGGATTTCAACTGAATGTCATACTGCCTTCTTTAACCGCCTGTAGTCAGTTTTGTAATGTTACAATGAACATGTAAGAACGTTTAACTATAATTAAAAATTAAATTAACATCTATAAAAAAATATATTTTATTTTTTATTAAAGTAAAAAAAAGATTATGTAACGACATTGAACACATAGATAAAGTTTCGTGTCCGTGATATTAACTGTTGAGGAGTTCTTTCGTGAGGAGGCGATTCTGACTGCAGGATCAAGTCATTGTCTGCCATAAAAGCGTATTGCCGCTAGACCCAAAAGTGTATGCTAAGTTGCAGCTCAATCAAATACCAACAAGTTGTCGAAAAATGGTTTGAAAAGGAAGCGTATAACATCCAAACAGTGTAAGTTAAATAAAGCCTTTACAAGCATTCAAAATAAAGCCTAAAATTCCATAGCCGTATCATTAAAAATAAAACCTTACGTACCATTCAGAAGCTGAACATTGAAATGTAAAACTTTTAATTAAAGATTGACAGAACAAAATGCAATTTCCACTTAAGTTAATTTGCATTCTGCACAACTGCAGGTGAGCGCTGGCGTCCAATTCAAACTAGCTACTTTATTGTTGGGGACTGGCGTCGAACGCGGCGATATTGAAAGCCAAGGAGTCGCGATATCACGGCGACGGTCCCCGGGGGCAGCCGGGTTCGAACTTAAAACTTTGACTTACATGAGGTCGACTTAAAATGTAGGTCGTCAGATATATTGGATTCGAGAAATTAATCAGTATGATTTCTTTGTTAACTTTTTGACGAAAGCATTTTCGTTTACAAGTAATCTGTCTTTTACCTCCGGGTTTGACCCTTACCTGTTTTCAACCGACTTCTAAAAAGAGGAGGTTCTCAATTCGTCTGTACTTTTTTTTTTTTTTTTGTGTTTGTTACCTCAGAACTTTCGACTGGGGAACCGATTTTGATGATTTTTGTTTTATTTGAAAGCTGGTGCTTCCCGTTGGGTCCCATTTTAATTTGTTGTAGATCTGATGCTGATCTTCGGAGATATACAATGGAACTTTTCAAAAATAGACGGCAAATCTGCAGTGATTGCTGCATCCGCTTGTAGGTTCATTGTTTATACTACATCATGACGTACCATCACGCCTGTATGCTCTGAGGGGGTACGCAGATGTGTACAATATACCCAGATTTCGACAATGTTTGTTACCTCAGAACTTTCGACTGGGTGAACCGATTTTGATGATTCTTCTTTTATTTGAAAGCTGGTGTTTTCCGTCGGGTTCCATGACAACTTGGTTAAGATCTTACGCTGATCTTCGGAGATATAAATGGAACTCTTCAAAAATACACGGCAAAGCTGCAGTAATTGCTGCAATCGCTTGGTTGTTTATTGTTTATACAACATCATGACGTAACATCACACCTGTATGCTCTGAGGGAGTACGCGGAAGTATACAATACACCCAGATTTCGACAGTTGGACGTGTAAAGTTCCATTCAATGGGATCCCGGAGAAATAGAGGTAACTCCTTAACTTTATAGGCACACCAGAAGCGGTTTGGGTAGTTTTAGGCAGAGTACTTTCTCGGAGTGATCCCATTTCGATTTGATAAAGATCCGGTGACTTCGGAAGATAGGCAACTGAACTCCTTAATAAATGATAGCAAATTTACTGGGATCGCTGAAGACTCACGTCTGTCTATTGTTTATACCAGTTCATAACAAAAAATCACACCGATACGCTGTGAAAGGGTAAGCACATGTGAACCACTAAAAAGTGAAAAATAAAAACTTTTTTGCAAAAAATATAACCGACTTCACACAAAAAAGTGAAAAATAACTTTAGCTTCAGAAGTCGGTGACAAAAAAACTAGATCAATCAAACAAAGGTCACCGACTTCTGAAGCTAAAGTTATTTTTCACTTTTAGGTGTGAAGTCGGTTACATTTTTTGCAAAAAAGTTTTTATACTATAGGAAGTGGGAGAGAATAAACAAAAAACATTGTCTTGTCTAGCAGACAACAATTCCGCGTAGCCATAGCTAAATGGGCATCAATAGTCTACTTATGACGATTAGTAATAATTATCGCATTTATAAAACAAACTTATTAAATTAATAGACTTCTAATGGCAAAAGTGGAAGTCAATGTGAATTATGAATACACTTCGATATCCGACTATTGAAAACAATCTTTTCGGTTTTTGGTTTTATACCCACATCACATTATTTTTTAGCAAAGTGTTGGGCAGGGGTGTACTAGTTCACCCACATTTCGCCAATTATGTTTGATTCCCCTGTAATAGAGCGAATCGTTCTTATTTCATGCAACTACTGAGAATATGTAACCGAAAAACCCAATGGCACTCTGTCCGACTTATGAATCGAATCTAGGACCTAAAGCCCATTACTCTGCAGTAGCGCTTGCAAATTCCATTTTCTGTGCCTAAACTAACTAGGCAGATCCCTTATATTTTCTGATAACCACATTTTAGTAACGATTTTGTCTCCTTAAAATTTCATGTTCTCAGATACCTGTTTTTTTAGTAAAGAATACATTATTTAAGACCCTAACCCTATTAATTTAGAACTTGAAATCTGATTTAATGATTGACGGCAAAATTCACTCCCGCTTTAAAAACCATCCCCTTTTTGTCTTTAATTAAAATCAAGTAAAATAACGTAGTAAGATTAATTCAGGGTTGCCCGCATCAAAGATACAGACACAGTGATTAAAACGTAAAGGCGTTTCTATTAGAGCAACCGAGCGGACGGCAGACAGGGTTGCCATTAAAAATATAAAAAAATAAAACATGCGGGTCAGTCTTTGGGGTCTACCGGTAGAAGTGTAAACTAATAATATATATGTCACCGTAAAATTGTCAAACACGTTATATTTTAATCTCTCTAGCGATATTGTAAACTCTCGAAATATTGTCAAACGAACATACTGCATACAATAAAACGCATTATTTTTCGTGAAATGCATGCGATGGTAGTCAACTAACGCGGTGTGGAGGGAAGGAGGGGTCCTCCTTGCCCAGTGGTACCACTCTCATGAAAAGATAATGTACCATATTCCTGAGAAATACCGATTAATATAACCTAACCTTAAAACACTTTATATTCCCCAAAAAAGCGTAGTCGACGGAGCCCCGCTATGCGGGGCCCCTATTTCCGAGTGCAGGGTTTAAAGGAACCTAACTAACCTAACGGGGGGTGCCCCAAGTCCCGATTATGGGGGCAGAGATACTTCCGTATGTTCAGTTGACAATATTTCGAGAGTTTACAATATCGCTAGAGAGAAACAACACGTTATATTGTAATATAACGTGTTTGACAATTTTACGGTGACATATATATATCTGCTACGGGTTGTGCCCCGCGCACGCCGAAGTGATGCTACGCCGTAGCAGGTCAGCTACGAGTGCTACGAAGCGTTCCATGATTTTTGTTCACCCAAATAGCATCGAGATTTCGACATTTTTTCGAGCCCCAAGGAATGGATATGGATGGCACAAAGATATAGTCCGGATTGCACAAAACTTACTTTTTTTCTCACAAGAACAAAAAAAAACACAAGACAATTTCCACGAGAACGAAGTCGCGAGCAACAGCTAGTATGTCATATTTAAAAACCGGCCAAGAGCGTGTCGGGCCACGCTCACTGTAGGGTTCCGTAGCTTCCCAGACCATTAAAAATACCAACATTTTTCGTCAGCAAAAATAACTTTGTTTTCAATAGTATTTGTATGAAAAACAAAGTTATCATTTGCGTTTTTTTGAAAAAGTGCTATATAACTCAAAAACTATTCAACTTATCAAGTTGAAAATAATTTTCCTAGAAAGTTCATATAAAGGTCTACTTCTGTGATTTTTTTCATATTTTTTAAACTTATGGTTCAAAAGTTAGAGGGGGGGGGGACACATTGTTTTTGACTTTCGGAGCGATTATTTCCTAAAATATTAATATTATCAAAAAATGATTTTAGAAAACCCCTATTCATTTTTAAATACCTATCCAACAATATATCACACGTCAGGGTCAAAATTAAAAAAAAAATCGCTCCCCACTTTACGTCTGGGGGAGGTACCCTAATAAAAATGTTTTTTTAAATTTTTATTTTTGCACTTTGTCGGCATGATTGATATACATATTGGTACCAAATTTCAGCTTTCTGATGCTAACGGTCACTGAGATTATCCGCGGACAGACAGACAGACAGACAGACAGACAGACAGACATGGCGAAACTATAAGGGTTCCGTTTTTTGCCATTTGGCTACGGAACCCTAAAAATGTAATGGTTAATAACGGTTGTGGAGGAGGCAGTACATGACAACTTAGCATAGCCGCCTTGCAACCTATGTATTGTCGTCTGAAATACCACCAGTCGTGATATCGTCTATATTTCCGGTAGGAGCAAATGTTTGTGTGATGAGCATGGACATTCGTTACCGAGTCATGGACTTTTATATGTATAATAAGTATGTATTTACAAACAAAAATTATCTATGTAGTATATCAACTATCTGGTGTCCACAACACTCGCCTCGTTTTAGTGTGCCACTAGATGGCGATGTGTGTAATGAGTGCATGTCAATCACATACATTGTGGACCTTTCAAGAGTTGTCGCGCTGATATAATTTTAACTACGTCTAGTTTAGGCTGTACAACGTCCGGATGGGTGGCCAAAAAGTCAGGCGTGCTTGGGTGGTAACCTTAATTGCGGACCACAAAGCTCTCAACATGAAAGATGTAACCAAGATTTTGTAACAACATTTTTGATTGAAAAGAGTGTCCATGGAGTTTCTTGCCCGTTCTTCTCCATAGAGATCTACGTTAGGGAATGGGCAACTACAGTACTTTCTCAAGTTATTATGCCTTGTGTCTGTGACTGTAGCTTCGCTTTATTTTTCGTTTTATCGACATTCAAAAGTGCCATAATGGTCTAGTTGAAATAAATGATTTGAGTTTGAGTTTGAGTTTGAGTTTGAAAGGAACTGTAGACGGTTAAAAACAATTTGTACAATATTCTGTTTTCGTTAAATATTTTTTTGTTTGTCTTCAGTTCAGACTGTTTCGAGTCTGACAATGTCTGGCTTTTGTTCGGACGAAGGACATTTATCAAGACAGATTTTTCATTAGCAATATGAAAAGATCACTGTCTTCCTATGTACTGCTCAGTTCGTATTTTTCTTATTACTTACTGGGAATCCTAACAGTCTTATGCCACAGTGAGCATGTACATTTTTTTATTTTAGTTTTTCTTCTCGAAGCCACTTATGTTTTGTAAAGGAATCACCGAGTAACTCAGAAAGTTGTTCTGCCTAAACAAATATCGGTTGTCCAAAAACGTGAACAATATACTACGTAAGGTGTTGTCTGAGTGAATAACTAATAAAAAATATATAACAAGACACCTGTCATGAATAGTGGTGAGACAGAAATGTTACCTACATAATAATATACACATTTTCATCTAAGTAGTTCCGGGTGGTAGGTGCTCTTTCCATGCTAGGAATCGAACCTCATACCTCATGCTCAGTGCTGAAGTGCTGGCGACTTACGAGGCAGGATGTCTAAGAAAGTTACGTATTTAATTAGTTATTGTTACACGTTAGAGTGTTTCCATAAAAGTTAACTTTCCTTAATTAAGAAGTCACTCAATTATTTTCGAAATACCATACTTAAATGTCGATTAAAATCGTATCAATCAAGTCGTTTCAGTAAATATAAAAATCAATTCTAACTCAAGTTTATTTACATAGAATGTTACATAATAGTAAGTCACAAAAGCCGTACATGTAACAGACTGATCTTCAACAAGTCGCGCAGAAGGCAGGCTTGCCAGTGACCTTAACCTGGTGCTAAGTATAGCTGGTTGCCATACAAACACACTGGGACACTGACTAGCAGCAATATGTAACACTAGACAATGTTCAAAAACGATTATTTCGTAGCATAACATGACGCCTGAATCCTATATTAGTCAGAGGTATCAAATAGTACGGTCGAACAAGCTAATTGGTTCACAGTTTAACCCACAAATTACGTACATTGTAAAGTGTAAACCAATTGTACATCAACATTAGGGTAGATCACTAATAAATCTAAATAGTCCGTCAGATAGATTTCTAAAGAATATTGGACACGTAGTTGTTCTTTTTTTACGTAAACCAATATTGACTAAGATACGTCACACCTAGGTATATTTTTTTGTGTATTCTGACGTCAGAAGCCCCTACTCCCGAGTTTTGATGCGTTTCATCTTTGTCAACATTTATTTATTTACAAAACAAAACATACGTGTCCATTATTTTCTAATACTCTAATAGACGGACTTAATAGATTTGCAGTTTTTTGATATTGTCATCATGCCTATTAGATGACGCCTGTTTCCTTAATTACGCTCCGGTATCATATAGTACATCAACAATTGCCAGTTATATTAAAGTCCTTTGGGAGGTGGAACTATTGCAGTGAACCGGGGACAATCCCAAATTTTGTGGCTGCTACTTTGAAACGTCACTTGCACGACTTGACAAACGAACCCAGGATAGCAGTTGCGCTTGCTCGAATTGCCCGTGAATCAACAATATCAACATTAAAATAAGTCATCATTCATAGTATGGGTTCCCAAATAACACAGTATCGTAACCAAATAAAATTATAAGCAAACAGGTGGAGAAAATCACCTTGAATTAATATTGTCAAGTGTGTACATGTAGGTGCTCGTGACTGTACAAGTTTGCATGTAAAACTACGGCAAGGCATCGATCTTCCGGCTAATCTCCCACTTGTAAGGCTTCTTCACTCTACAATGGAGAAATTAAATTAAACGATATTAACCTAGCTGTTTTTTCTCTGAAAAACCAAGATTTATGAAGTTGTAGTGGCACCGACTAAAATTTTGCACTGGAAAAAAAGAGACGAAAACGAATATAGGTAAAATATAGGATCTCATAACTCTATGTCATGTTTTAAATTAATCTAAAAGGCTACCCGGTATACTGCTGAAAAATACTTAGTGAAAGAGTTCAATCACGGTTTCCCGTACCCGGAAGTCGAATAAGAACTCATCCCAGTAGTACCGCTTTCGACCAATAGTCCACTAGTTTTTGAATAAACATTGGGATTCTGTATGCTGTCCCACAACTGGGGAAAACTCACCCTTAAATCCCCGTATGTAAGGCTAAAGTTCGGAACTCACAGTTCACAGTGTCTGCCCCAATCGGGTACCTGAAGCAAACTTTTAAACATACCTGATTTTACACCTGAAACTCTCTGAAGTAATTGATTAAACGGAAGTTAGTGAAAGTTCACAAGAATCTCCGGTGATTAACGCCAAGTTTAGGTCCTGTTTGATGACGCCAATTGACGGTTTGACAACTTCACCGTGGAACAGCATCAGTTTACTGTGATTATGTTCTGTTGGTATATTTGATCTACTTCTTCACGTCAGTGGTAAAAGTTCTCCTCTAATGCGCGAGGTTGTGAGTTCAAATCCGGGCAGGCACTAATTTGACAATATTTCACTTTTGTTACCATTGGCAATGTAACTGCGTCGATTAAGGAAAACATTGTGAGGACATCTAGGAACGATACCCAGGACTTCATGCTCAACCGTAGCACTGCCGACCACTCGTTGGTTTAACGAAGCAAAAACATAGTTTAAGATACTATCGAAGTAATAATTTCATAAGTGTTAAATGGAAAATAAAATAACAATTATCATTGATGAGAATACAATATCACACGTTAATGATTTATTATTGAAAATGCGACGCTTCGACATCGAAACTACGTCGGCGGACAGTGTTGTAAGTTATATGGAACGAACGTTTGTAATTATTTAAATACAATTTAATGTAAAAGGATGTTGCGGCTTTTATATAAATAATTGAATTGAATGTTAAAAATAACGTCACTTCTGTTATCTCCTTAGGGTATGGCAGAAATATAAATGCCTACATTTTGCCAGTTATTTTTAAGTGCCATCTAATGGTGGTTGAATCTATAAGTATACGTCGACGACCCGATTGGCGTAGTGGTAGTGACGCTGCCTTACGTTCTTAGGGTCCTGGGTTCGAATCCCGGTAGGAGCAAATGTTTGTGTGATGAGCACGGACATTTGTTTCCGAGTCATGGATGTTTATATGTATAATAAGTATGTATTTACAAACAAAAAAGTATATATGTAGTATATCAACTATCTAGTGTCCACGACACAAGCTTTGCTTAGTGTGGCACTAGGTGGCGCTGTGTGTTAATGTCCAGCGATATATTTATATTATTTATATATTTATATTTATACATCAACTGAGCACGTATCCAGATCTGGAGGCTGCTAATGAGAATTTTCTGATCGGAAACCTCGTTGCCCGATCCGGAAATAAAACCTAGAAATAAAAACTTCAAGATCAGCGGAACGCTTGTGTCTAGGCACTAGGCAACGTAAAGATAAATAAACTTCAAAGGTATATAGTATAACACTGTACTGTCCTTGTTACTATCAAGTTTTGACATCGGGGAATTGTAATGTGGGTTCCAATAAAATATGCGACATGACTCCCTGAGGTACAAAATGTATGGAAATATACCTCTATTTCTCGGAAAAACAGTGACCTTTACTTAAAATAAAATTGAAAGTTTTATTGTGTGTTTAGCGTCTATTTATAGACATTTGACTGTATAAGGAAAGTTGAAAAAACCTTTTAACCTAAGTTGGGATAAGTCAGTCTGAAAGCGCGGTTTAATTTTATTAAAAGCGTTTCTTTTTTTATATTTTTTAAGTATAAAAAAAAAGTTACCTAAATGGTTAAGTTCATAAACTGATTGTACTGTCTCTTGTGACTATTTTCGTCTTCACCATCATTGGTTCAGCAATTTGACTTGTAATTTCAACAGTCAAAATCGGATACGGCAAGCAGTGAAAATAGTGATCACAAGATATGCATAACTGTCAGAGACTGCGAAATGGATGGCCGGGTGATATGGCGAGAAAGGAGGTGACAAGTATAGAAGATGAAGACATACTGCGCTGACCCCAAATAAAATGGGAAAGGAACAGGAGAATGGAAACGAGACCACGGAATGGATGGATTGGATGGAATGGAAAAACGCTGACAAATTTTGACACTTCCTTCAACTATTATGAGAATAAAAGGATAAGATCTAGGCACGGATCACTGGATGAGCAAAATAACTACAAATTAAAAGCCGTATTTCGTTTTTAGTATGACTGTATTCTGTGACAGCCATTTTGAGGCGAAAGAAAAGACAAAGCATCAAAACCAAGAAAAATCACGAGTGGACGTTAAGGGACTCGACGCAGAGAGGGCGGTTCTTTAATACTGTCCATCGATTTAATGAATTGTCCCTTCTCTATTTGTAATCATGGTTGCGCTCCGAGGAATGATTTAGTTGCGCTTAGATGGTTGCGCTTAGAAATAGGTGCTCTCTGAGAAATACCTCAATAGCCTGTTGCATACAATAATATTAAAGCCATAATTAACTGGCATCGTCTAAACAACATGTCGCATTCTTGCTTCTATTAGGCATTTTTTCCATTCAAAACTGGTCTTGGCACAGAAACTGAAACAACAAAAATGATTTTTCTTTTGCCATTTTTGTATTCAATTGGATTCTCTCTTCATTTGCAAATATCAGTGTAGTGAGTGAGGGTATGTTGATTGTTGCTAATATATGTATAATATTTGCTTTCAAATTTTTAAGTAGTATCCGCGTGTAAACAGTTGCTTGCCATTCTTGAAGGTCAATTATTGCGCTTCAATTATTGCACTTGCATGTTCAAGAAAATGGCATCATGTAAATGAGGCGAGGTGTTGAGTTGTCCCGAAAACCTATTGTGCTGGCACAAGAAACATTTCTAAATATATACTTTTTGTTATCAGCAAATAATTTCACATGATATTTGTACAACAATACTACAAATGATTTTCATCACTACGAACTCTAAACGTATTGGATAAGAATTCCCTCGTCGGTGAAAAAATGTGATTGGTTTTTTCAATTCGAAAATAGTTCCATTTCCAATAAGTTTATGAAACGAATAAGGTCCGTTGCTCACTTAATGCTTATACCTACCCATTTTAGTATGTTTACCAAGCTAAGGCTTGTTTTTAATCTAATTAATGATAAAAAAGTTAATTCTACACAACCAGTCTTATCCAGTATATGAGTTCAAGGCATATGCTGTGTAAAACACAACTGACATTCAGCAACCATATGGTTGGACTGGAAGCTGAACTCATTTTATTTCAGAAGATGAAGGGTTTTTGAAAAGATAATATCATATTCTTTTGATTTTGTAACTAAAAGTTAACTGCTGTTTGAGAATATAACTAAAGTTTACGCTATATATTGCTAAATGTGCGAAGAGGTCTCGATACAGGCGTTGTGCCGTATGGCAGCCGATCGATAAGAGTTGATGCATTGCCCTGCAAGTGGGTGCACTAACTCTTCACATTTTTTATAAAGAATTGCAGGAATCGTTTATTTCTTTTTCGGTTTACGAGTTTGTTGATTGGGTGGGTAGTAATAAAAAGATGAAGCTTGGAATACCTACACATGTTATTTAGCATCAACATAGCATAACATCGCCTGTAACCCCGAGGGGAAGGCAGGGGTGTATCTAATAGTTCACTCACATTTCTTCAGTAACGTTTAAGTCCCAAGTAATAAGGGATGATCCTATTGACGTCAACCGGGCCAAATTGAACCCACAACGTCATGCTCAGCAGCCGCGTTAACGATTGCTAGACGAACGAGGCAGTCCATTAAACATCAACTTTGTTATTTATTATATTACATAATAGGCTTGTGTCCTGAAAAAATCTAATAAGTCCGTCAGTTAGATTATCAAAAAATATTCGACACGTATTTTTTCTTTTGTAACGTTGACCAAAATTGACGAAGATACGACGCTTTTAAAATTCTCGATACGTCACGCCGTGCTATAATTTTGATGCGTTCTAACTTTGTCAATATTCATTGATTTACAAAAACATAAAATACGTGTCCATTATTTTACAATACTCTAACTGACGGATTAAAAAGATTTGCAATTTATTGATGGTGGAAACTAGCCAATTATGAATACATTTCGAACAATTCGAACGGATAATTTGAAGACGATCTACCATCTTCTTCGTGATTTATTTATTTATTTACTATCCGATGCCCGCGGCTTCGCCCGCGTCAAATTATAAAAGTACTAAAACCTTCCTCTTGAATCACTCTACTCATCAGAATCCGTTGCGTAGTTTTAAAGATCTAAGCATACATAGGGACAGACAGACGCGGCGGGAGACTTTGTTTTATAATATGTAGTGATTATCATAGGATCACCAACAGCTTCTGTGTACAGCATTTAGGTATACATAGGTTTTACGGTCTTGGACACACACAGTCGCCAATAACAGGTCAACCAGCATTCTCAAAAATAAGTAACAACATAAGAGAGAAAAAAACACTAATTATTTAATAAATGTGTTTTCCATCAAGAACATCTCTGGAGCAATCCTAAGAGCTCGGTTAAATGTGCTCGGTCGATGTTAATAGGCTTGCTCTTATCACATCGGACTCAAATGTAACTAACGAAATGTGGTCGTACTATAAGTACAGTCTCGAGCACTAAAGTATACTACTCTGCCTAAACCCTCGGGGGTTTGAGCCGTGATGCTAAATTATGTAACAATTAACTAGTCGCACTGTCTCAGTAATCCTCATTAACATGTCTACAACACAACAAGAATCGATACTTATTTGTGATGTTGACATAAAAAATCGTAATATGGCTGTGTGCCAAAAACCCTCGTATTTTTTTTTTCATGGGAACGCTGTGCTGCCAGAACGGATTTCAACAAACGAGAGGAATATTTCCCTTGATTTGTACGTAAAACTGGGCAATTGCGAATCGTGATAGTCTTGTCATACAATAATCGAATAATATCTGGAGGTTCAAGCCACAGTGAAATTTTAAATGAATATGAAATTTCATTATCATTATCCGCTTAGCATTTTATATTTTTGCGAACAGGTTTGATTGTCGGTACATTAACCATTGTAATATGGTTAATCTAATGACAAACAAACAAATGTCTGACTCAGAGGCAGGTGTATCGTTATTCTTTTATTGTAATTTTAGAGTTTTAATGTAGGTATGTTATTTAATTAATTATTTTCGTACTTATTTTGATTCAAACTTTAATTGTTATAATTGTTAATTTTTATTTTAGTCATTGACATTATAATTTTGGAATTTTAGCATTAATTTATATTATTCATTAATTGATTATTTTTGTATGTGCTGATTATTTTAATTTTGTAGGTATTAGTTAATTTATATCGAATGTTTGCATAATTATGATCCTAAAGGGATTGAAATAAATGATTTAAATTTGAAGTTGAAAAATTTTCCCAACATGTTGGAGTCAGCTTCCAGTCTAACCGGATGCAGCTGAACACCAGTATTTTACATGGAGCGACTGCCTATCTGACCTCCACAACCCAGTTAGTACTGGGTAATACTGGTTGTCAGACTTTTTAGGTCAGTGACTACCTGTAACGACGGTCAAAAAAATCTACAAATGACAGCCGGGACCAACAGCTTAACGTGCTTTCCGAAACTTGGTATGTAACCCATCCACAGACCAACCTAGGTAAGCACGGCTTAACCTAAAGATCAACCTGAGCGGCTGTTATTATTTAGGCACGAGCTCCTCCATAGTGAAATTCTATCAGCGGTAAAGATGGTGGAAAATTCAAAAATACATAAAATCGGATTGACTGCCACGTTGATCTAGGATCGCATTCTCGACTGCGTGCTGACCTGGCTTCGTTTCCAGATCTAGGATCGCATTCTCGACTGCGTGCTGACCTGGGTTCGTTTCCCAGATCCGTAAAGTGTTATTGGGTTTTTCCGTCGGGTATTTCTCAGTAGCGAGTTTAGATTTGAGCCCAGTTGATGGCAATAGGCTAGCCCTATTACATGTTACTTAAACTTAGCTGGTGAAATGTGGGTGTAAAATATTGTGTTATGTAGTGTTATATTGGTTTGGCAAATGGAAACTTGAAGATATTTTGTAACAATACGAAATGATCTGAAAGCTTCTCTAGACTTTTTGATAAACTCAGAGGGTTTTTAATTAGCTAAACATCAGCACCGTTTAAATAATAAGAGCTTTGAATTATTATCATAACGACGATAAAATATTTTAATGAGATTCTATGTTCAAGGGAAAACGGATACTTCGCTTTATGTTATTTTTCTAACGGACAACTTACTGAGAAAAAACAACCATTGGCTCTCATTTATAATGAAACGTATCTTGGCGTCCGAATCCTGCTTGGGTAAATATTTTCCCAGAAAGGAAAAGAAATTCCCAGATGTGGGACCTAGCTAGATCGATAATTCGACTCCGTAAACCTCTATATTGCAACTTTCATCGAAATGGTTAGAGCCATTTCCGAAACAATGTATTATAATTATACGAAAATATTACTCATTGAATATTATTGGAGATTATGTAAGTATTAACCATTGCAAAATAATAATAACCGAAGCCCTTTGAGATATACTGGAATATTTCATAACCAGTGCGGAAAAAAATGTTGGTGGTTCAGTATCAGAGAACACATTTCCATTATTAGTTTAAAAAAAAAACCGTGAAACACGGATTTTCGATTTTCGACGAATTTTCACGGTCATTTTAGGACCCCAAATCCTAAGGATCAAAACCCATGAAAGTATGAAGGAAAAATTGGAGTTGAAACCCACTTAAGTACCCACATACGCCTGTGTAAAAAAATCGATTTCAAAGTAAATTTTGTTCTAACATATATATATAAAAAATGTTTAGTAAAACTCATTTAAGTTTAGTTTGTCAAAGTTTGTGCACTGAATAAAAAATATTCCCGTTTTTAAAAGTAACATTTTATAGTAATAATTGTGTGTTTGAAACCGTTAGGTGTCAACAGACACAATACGGCCAACATTTTGCTCCCATATTTGAGCTCAAGACATAGTTTCCAATGTAAATTTGAAGTGTGGCGCAGTAAAAGTTTGGAGTGTTTTTAGGAACGTTTACGTCGATCTTATAATGCACTACTGTATTTTATTTACATGATGAAAATATTGTGTTATAAAATGTGTTAAGCCTCACCCCTTCACGAAACCGTCAACAAAGAATTTTGTACCTCAAACAAAGTAACTTTACGCAAAAAAATATTGTAGGGAAACTGAGTTTTATTTTGTTAACGTTGAGACTCAATGTAACATACTCAAAACATTGTGCTGTTGGATGCATTGAATAGTAGTCCGGGGTCGTGGAGATATTATAAGCGAAAACCCCGGGTTTCATTTGGTACCCACCAAATGTAACATTTCTTCCTTTGTTTTCCAATTCTCGTATCGGGAGCTATCTGATTATAAAGGGTGTAAAACACCTCTTAACGGAGCCGAAAGGCATTTGTTCTCCTCGTCAATCCGATAATTTTTTTGTTCTACACCACCTGGTAGTTCCCACCTGGGATCCTTCTAGTTACGGAGATATTGGGGGTCAAAATTACAAATTTTTGACAATTTTTTTTAATACTAGTTTTTATTGTAAGATTTTTTCAACTCAACTACTGTGCCGATTTCAAAAAATCTTTCACCATTGGAAAGCTACATTCACCCTGAGTATCATAACCTTAATTTTATCTCGAAACCGCGCGCGTGACATCCGCAGTATCTTATAGAGGAAAGATTTTTATTTTGTATGTAGCGCCTAAACTTCTTTCAGCAATGGATAGCTACATTATCAGCGAGTAACATAGGCTAATTTTTTATCCCCGTACTCCCACGGGAACGGCAACTACGGGTGAAACCGCGAGACTTTATTATATTTTTAGATTATTGAACGTAAAAAGTCGCCATCATTTAAGCATTCTGTACATTAAAACAGAAAAAACGTTCATAATTTTTTCCCGGGAACTTACTAACCAACAATTTTTGCCGTAAAAAAATCAGTGCAAAAAACACACTACGACGGAAACAGCTAGTCACTTACGATTCGTTATATTATGATTTTTAATCCATTTAATACTGTTTTAAAACCCACGTATATTTAACTTGCAATTTATACTCGGTTAACCTACAACATAGCAAAACTTATCGCCAGCTAAAGTCTCGCTATGACAAACAAAAGAATATTCTATAAATACATATCGGCGAATTCAAATATTTCGGTAAAATTTACCGCTGAAGGGTCCTTCGGCTGTCTGCAAAGACTTCATACGTTCTAGTTGAACGAATTCAGATGACATTTATACTGAATTAAGAACGCAGAGAGCGTAAAACTTATCGAAAATAGGTTGGTTAATTTAAGAAATCGAAATGTAAGCGGAGTTTTAACAATCGTTATGATTTACAACTATTTTTCAAACACCTACTATCGATATAAATCAAATGGTTTAATACAATAGCCTGTGCAAAGATTCGATCTTTTGACGCGTCGCCGAAATCGGAATTAAATTTGAAATAGTAATGTGGACCAGCCCCCACCAGACAACGTCTTTCAAGCGCCAGAATATCCTTGTAGCACTTTAGATACCTTGAAAAACGTGGCACCGATTATGTTTAATCTCTGACACGATGAATCCTTGATTCACCCGATCTGTTTACAAAGAAATTGGACCGTACTTTGCAATATTACACACCTACATTTCTAAATAAACTCATGAATGACAATTCTCGTCTTCAATGGATTCGTTTAACCTAAAAAAGTATTAAGTTACAAAAAGCCAAAACAATACACAAATGGTAACAGGAAAACCTCACATACGTATACAGGTCAAGTGTGTGGTCAAAGGGTTGTTTAATTCATGTTAATTAAATTTTAACTTTGTTAAGATTTACACTTGAAATTGTGTTAAATTTTTGATAGTATTAATTAATGAAATAATTATGTATCTATAGAGGGTGTGTCGTAAAAATGTTGAAGATTTATTTATAATACCGAAATTGTTGGACCTTTCGAACACAGATTGTGTCACAATATTTAAAATAGTAGTCATGATTTATTAAATTATACAGGCTATATTGTACAAACGCTACCGCAAAATTGTTAAGAAACCGTTTAAAATATATTCTAGGAGAAAAATTCAGTAGCATTTATTGAAGTAGGCCATCGCCCCGCGCAGGACGCTAAACAAAGCGGGAAGAATCCAAGGTCACTGGGATTATCGATGTTAGGGGAACTCCACCGCTGATGTTTTGGCAACCTGTTTCAAGTTATACCTCTTTAAGTGCACAAGGATTTCAGGACACTTTCATTTATAAAACCGTGGTGTGTTGTATACAACAAAATCTGGTCCTTTACAGACTTACACAATAATTCTAATAGGCATGACGACAGTATTAAAAAAAGTACAAATCTATTTAGTCCGTATAATAATAATATCATTAGTAATATTGCAAAATAATGGACACATAATTTTTGTTTTTGTAAATCGATGAATATTGACAAATTAATATAAAATGAATCAAAACCCGGGAGTGGGGACTCATGAGGTCAGAACTCACTAAAAATTATACCAAGGTGTGACGTGAGAATTTTAAAAGCGTTGTATCTTCGTAAATTTTGGTGTATGTAACAAAAGAAAAACAAATGGATCAAATATTTGTTGATAATCTAACTTCTTCTCGGTAACGCTTTTTTCTAGGCTTTTCGGCAGTCTTTCAGTCAGTTTTTGGCAGTCTGGATCACAACACTGCATTATAGGTATAGTATTTAATTATTACATTTGTTTATTTAGAAAATCGTAAATTAGTATGGATTTTGACAGGTGACAGGGCAAATTTAGGCAAAGTTGACTATGCGACATCTGGTGGGATGAAAACGCAGTTTTTCACCCCATTATATTTTGTCGTCTACCCTATTCTAAGTAACTGGGTAACAGGATAGACAAAAGAATGTGGCTGTACCCTCTGACTTTTTAGCCTTCTTAGGTCCATGTTCACCGAGAAGATAACAGTCTGATTATCTAAAAACAGCTGTCAATGTGACATGTTCCCATACAAAAATGTGTTTTAAACAGCTGTTTTTAGATAATCGTCCGTCATGTTTTTGGTGAACATGGACCTTAAACTTTGACAATTGGCTTGTCAAAGTCTAGACATTCATTATTCGTCCACTTTCAATTCTATTTTTTTTTCCTGGCACATAAAATCAGCACCAATGTATGTCCTGGTAAAAACCTTGAAACGTTTCATAGACGCTAGTATGCCTGGGAAAGCTTGACAATTAAAAAATAACAAACCCAACGACCTTCGACTACCCACTTGATTTATTGTTATTATGAATTTGAACCCCTATTAAATAAAACCTATGCTTAATGTCTTAATTTTTACTCTTCTATTTTGTATCTGTTAACTGGAGTTTAATATTGGTACACCTGTTCAAAGTAACGTTTGACACCTCAGTTTTGGTACCACATGCGGTACTGAAATTCATGTTTGGGACCGTGTAGGGACTTTAAAAATTCATGGGTAGCGGCACATCGCCTCCCTTACTGCAAGTTCCACTACACTCCTGGAGTTTAAAAATAGTGCGAGATAGTTTCCAGGATGTTTCTACCACGAAAAAGTTGTGATTTTTGGACTGTTTCTTGTAGTTTTTATATCGAGGTTCTTGCTTTGGGTGGAATAAATTACGATTTCTTTCGTTGTTCAAAATCTTTTCTTCTTTCCGTGGTATGTTGTGTGTGACCAAACAGTTGCGTCACTCAATCAGAGTCACTGTACGATTATTTTTCCCAGTCTCGATCGGTCACACCAAATATTGATACGTTCGTAACAAAAACGTAGAAGACAAACTCGGTTCGAGAACCCAAACCAGATAACACTCTAAAACTTGAAATATCTGCTGAAGAGCGCTCGAGGCCCCAGCTTCGCCTGAACTCGATATACTCCTCTCACACACTAGGAGAAGATAAGTTTTCTTTGATATTCGTTCGAATATACACAGTGATCCGTCTTTTTCACGGTTCGAACTAAGTATTAACTTCCATAAAGTATTTCTCCACAGAACATAAGCTGACTTTTAATATCAAAGCGAGAAAATATGTAAACAACACGCGGCTGCTTTGCGATGTAAATAATGTATTATTTCTTGTTTAGTCAAATGTCTTGTTACGGTTGCCGGTAATGCGAAGGCCGACTTTACTATAAAATCCCTCAAATATCTTAGACGAAAAATGTCGTTTCTATGAAAAAGGAATTTGCTTCGAGAGCTCAGACCGGTAGAAAATAACGTACAAATTATGTCCGACGTTTATTTTGCTGTGAATCTTATAAGATATTAAATCTATTGACTGTACGGTAAAAATATTTCACTTCGATTTTTTATGCGTATTTTATGATTCGATATCCCAACGATGAAATGATTAACGCTACCAGGTGGGTAGTCCGAACGAGTATAGGTAGATAAATGCTTGATTTCCGATTTTATTTATTTTAAAAATGTGGACGCCACTAGTGATATATCAAATTTTATCTCAAGGCGCTGGACTGGTGCCCTAAGGTCCCGCTAACGCTGGCACGTCGCCAGAGCTGAGGGTTCCACTGAGAAAAATACGCCACCATCGGATAAGAAGTAGGTACATTAAATATACGCGTTTTAATGGAGGTTTGTTGAATTATTATTTTATTCTGCCGGTTTTGCGGTTCCGCAGCGCGCCAATACGCCTTGTGTTATAGTTAAATGTTACGTCACGGAGCGGTAAGTTCGCGTTATTCGGTTTAATGGTGCTCCAGAAAATATAATCGTTCTCGTGACGTCATCTTAAAGATTTTTGGGGAGAGGCCGTGACGTAACAAGAACAATTGTTTTTGACACGAGTGATGGCATAATAAGATGTACGATTTTATGTTTCTTTGTGTTCTCTTTATTTTTATTTTTTTGGCTCTGCTTTACGTTGTGAGTTGATGAGAAATTGGCTCTATTGAGAGATTTCTACTTTCTTAGTGAAAACAGATTTACTGTAAGCCGGCATTACCCAATTGCTGGGCAAGGGCCATTGTCAGAATTTATAAAAAAAGGCCCTGACACTATACGAACTTCGTTAGTTTCATGAGTAACAATCCGCTGACACTAGTAACCGCTGTGCGGAAGCTATAGTGCAATCTGAGCGAATTGCTCCGTTTATATCTCTTTGTGGTATTCGCCGACAGCTGGCCGGGCGGCCGGCGGCGGCCGGCTGTTCAGGTCGCCGGTACGCCGACGACGTCGCTTACAGGCAAAGTGGGCTTTGCCTGTAAGCGACGTCGTCGGCGTCGATTCAACTTAACCGACAATGACATTTCCTATCACAGAGGATTTGCTTCACAATACTAACAGCCGGTTTTGTAAGCAAAACTTTATTTCTAAGAGTTGTTTATTTGTTCCGGTACGAGGTCACGATTTTTCAAAATAATAAACGTCGGCACTGCAAGCAATTATTTGACTACTGTTAGTCAAATTATTGTGTCCTACAGCTTTTAAAGAAGTTTTGATGTTACTTAATAACTATTTTCCACAAAAAAGAAACAAAAAACCTGTTGTTACAAAAAAAGTGACAGCAGTCATTTTTTTTTTTAGTAAGTGGCATCCAAAACAACCCAGCACTGCAATCCTACTTTTCCTAGAACCACCTTGAAACTTTTTCCTCTTACATTTTTCTTTTCTATTAAGTCCTCTGCGGGTGTGGAGACATCTAACGTTTGTGAACACACCTCGCCTTATTGGTTCGTGTTTTCATTAGGAATGGTAATCGATCCCGGTTTGTGGAGCCACACTGTGTTGAAACGTTCAAAGATTTGGACGATTTTTGTCGTATCTACATATTTGATTTCTCGTTTCCTCGAGGTGTTATAATGAAACGATTTGATATTCTTCTGTTTCCTTTAATAATCGTTTTTGTTTTTGTTTTGAGATTTAGTAGTTGTCCTGTCTGGATTTTTATCTATCTTTAGTTGTAAGCATGAGAGCAGAGTGACTGTATTATTTTCACCTCTAAGGTCCATGTTCACCAAAAAGATGACGGTCTGATTATCTAAAAACAGCTTTTTAAAACACACCTTTGTATGGGCAAATGTCACAGAGACAGCTGTTTTTAGATAATCAGACCGTTATCTTTCGGGAACACGGACCTAAGTTATACATTTTGTTACTGTGATTATCCTAAAAATAATAATTTTCTCATGAAAAACGTAACCATACAACTTATACATAACGTAGACCACAAAATTAACAAAACTAATTAAATAAGTAATGACCAGCAGTTATCACATTACAACAGATTAAATTTTTATTTTCAACAAATAAATTGACGCCTAAATGAATTAATTGCAAGCTCTTGTTCAAACGGTGAATAATTATGTAAGCAACATTGTTAATTACCGGTAAATACAGCGTGACCGGGATCCGGTGACATGTTGCCGCCCACCAATCATCGCGCATATCAATTAATTTGTTTATCAAGTATTCAATTTGCTTACTCGAAATTAGCTGTGGTTTGGAAGATTCGTAAGCTTAGAAGTAAAATAGCGTTGTTGACAGAATTTAAGAAAAACCCAAATAACGCCACCAAGAAAGCGATGATTCCAAGTGTCCAACCCGGACTTGACATTTGAGTAATATTGTTGTCATAAGCTATCACGGTTCACATCTAAAAATAATAATACGGAAGATATCCTGTAAGTGACATTTTAAGTTTAATAATATCGTTGTTCACCAATGACGGACAGTGAACAGTGGACATTCACATTAGTAATATTATTCCAAGTAACCACCACTCTAAATAATTTTTATTACTCTTATCTGAAAAATATTCATCTTTATACTATGAATAATCAGTCTCGTCATCTACATATTAAACCCATCTATTAGTCTTGGTGAAATAGAGATTGTGATGTGGGCCCTTTTCAGTTCTATAAAATATAATCATTTCATCGTACAAAATCCACTTCTAACATATACGTACATAAATCTAATTAATCTCATTCACAAAATACTTTCAACTTACAAGTGAAACCCAAATAAACAAAGACATGGCATTATTCTACTACTTACTATCTGAATGCCTTCAAAACATAAAAAAAAACTATAACAAGCAAATCGTGAGTCGAATACAAACAGGCGTTGTTTCATGATTGAAATACCGACTTCAATGTTATCGCAGCCGGTATTATTAAACGAACTCAACTATAAATAATAAAATGAAAATAAAAACAAAAACGTATTATTGCAGTTCTCGCTTCGCAGGGTTCAACCCTGTATTATTGCCATTTTTAAAGCCAACCTGTTGTTTGAGCTTAATAGCATTATTAAGAATATTCTTTTGATATTAGGATTGTCTTTGGTATCAAAGTTTGCAGAGGTACCTCTTTAAACTTTTCCACTTATCAGTCGAATGTTTCGGCCGAGAAAACCACCGTTTCAGTTTAGTTCTTGGGCGTGGAGACTTTCGAATATAGTTAAATGTTTAAGGTGTAACATTATTTGATTGAAAATTGCAAATAAAGTTTTCAGGGTGGATAATTTGCGTTATTAAAAACCTAAACAATTTCGACGAAACGTCATAATATCATGCAGTAAATACCCCACTGCCGGACAAGAAACTATTTAAGTACATACTCGTAATATGTACTTAAATAGTGTTGGAGTACACATGTCATGCATAAAACATTGCATCAATCCGGAAAACCTCAATCTTCGCAGAAAAAAATATTTTCCTCGTTGCATGTAAATATCCTTACAAGCTTACGGCCTTACCCTCATTCCATATCATGCCAGCAGAAAAATAAGGGGCGCACATGCAGTAATCGTTAAGATATAACCCTCTCATTTGCTATTCAGTTCGTTCGTCATTCTTCCTAGAGTTGACACTATTCATTTCAAGTTTAAAACTGCGACTGAATGAATGCTAACTACGTCGGTGATGTCGTGCTCTATTCAGAACTTTATTCAAAATGTTTTTGTTTATTTATTTGTGACGTTTTTTAATTGGGTTATGTGAGTTGTGGGGCGGTGGTTGACCCGTTTCTTACAGGCCGGTTGGCTGCGACGGTTTTTGAGTATTAGGCTTCTTTTTTTCTTTAATTTTTTTTATTTTGAAAAAAGCTAGGCATATTATGATGCTCTTTGCGTCTTGTTGTAGGGGTTTTTCGTTGACTTGAGCATTTAACTGCATCTTACCTTGTTTTTTTAAGCTATTCATTTAATATTTTTATCATTCTTTGTTGTAAATATATTTCTTATATTCTTTATTTTTTTTTGTACAATAGCTTGGATACTGTCTCTGTTACATGTTTTATCTCAAATGAATAAATATTGGGATTGGGAATATATCTATTGATGTAAATGGAAACTTTACTTGAGAGCAGCTAAGACAATGCGACACTATTATGTACCTGAGTGATAACGGTGATGGAAAAGTTTAAAAAATATGTAAGTAGTGGAGAAATACGAAACTCTTTGAAAGCAGTTATCACTCTTGTCTAGGTTCTCTATAGTATAATCTTTTTTATGGCTCATGACTTATGGAATCTCAAAACAACATGAAACACAACGGAAATGCTGAGAAAATAAAACACTTCTTTCATCTCAACTTATTCACTATTTTTATTCCTGTAAGAAAATAGGATTCACAAACTACTTTAAAAAAGACTTTAAAACGTATAAAACCCTACAGCGCACAATACATACATCTTTCACGTTCTGCCGGTCGTTATTACTAACGGTAGCAGCACAGCTGATGCTCAGATCGCTTTAGTTCAGAAACAGTTCGATATTGTTGAAAAAATTCTAAAAACGTGACCAACACCGCACCGTACTTCTTACGAGTCGTTGAGCGTAAGCTTCGGCTAGGTTGGCACTGCCATTTCGAGCCGCGAATATTGTTTAGCTTAGAAACGTTTCCTTTGCAATGCTGTCAACATACACGTTTTGAGTCAGACTTAGACTTAGCTATTTTATTGTCTAGCACAGAGACTATGGTTAATTTCTTATGGTATCTTGACCTCTAGAAGTCTGATTAGGTATCTGGTTAGTGAATTGTCTGATTTTATTTAGGATTTTATGATTGGTTAACGAAATATAAATTACCAGTCGGTTAATCTGGCATATGAGTATGTCTATAAACATTTTAATTTTATTCAAACCACAGTAAAAACTGCGATTTACTGATTTTATATGACAATAAACTGAGCCAACTAGTGACGAATTTTTACATAAACTTGCATCCCCTATTTTACACAAGGAATCATTAAGATTGTAGATTAAATAAAATTTAATCTTATAGATAAAATGTCTTTCGCCTTTGTGTTTCAAGTAACTCTTATAAAAAATTTCAACCCTTCAGTTAAATCCGTGCGTCTGTGTGTCACTGAGTACGTTTAGTTTTACAAAATTGTAATCAATGTATTATAAATATGAGCTACGTTACGCGGTTTCAATTGCTACTAGAAGTGGGATATTCTTAGACATTAGCTTCCCGAATAATTTCCCTTTGTAAACTGCGTGGTTAGCTCGTATGGGGTACTAATTAGACCGCTCAAGACTGAAGATATTGATATTGTGTTAGCGGAAATGTCGAAGAGGTACAGACTAGGCAGATGATGGGACGTCGAAGAGAAAATTGCTTATATTATTGGAAGATGTGTTCTATAACTACGACAGCTAAGAACAAAATTTGCAATTCATGTTTAGTTTTTATTTGAATCGCTTTTTCCAGAATCTCACCGGATACAGCTGAACACCAGTATTTTACATGGATCGTCTGCTTATCTGACCTTCACAACCTGCTTAGCGTATTAGCAGCTCTCAGACACTAATTATAAACAATATCATTAACTCATTAACAGTCGTAATGTATGCTTCCCGAAAATGATCGCTGTTTTGGTGGTTTTGTGACGTAACTCGATGCTGCAGCGAAGGCACAGTACAGTACAGTTGGTACAGTTGCTGCCGTAATTCATAACTCAAAACTGTCATGGTCACTGGCCGTTACTACAAACATAACATCACGACTGTTTTTCGCCGCTGAGGGTCGGCAGACGTGTACCTACACCTAGTACATGTTATCCATACCAAACTTGCCTTTGCAAATTTATTTGACTTTTGAGTGGTATGGTTTGGTCCCGGGAATCAAACCCTTTGTCGGTAGTAATGCTAGCGATCACAAAACCAAGACCAATTAGTTAGAACCATGTGAAACATAGTATAGGTTGGTACTTACGCCTTTTTGAAAGGGTCTAAATCTCTTAATAATGCAAAATAACACCAATATTCCACTAATACCGATTTATTTAAATATTTGATTGCGGTCAAATGTGGCTTCGGATGGTAAAATTTAATGGCAATATTCCGGTACAGTAATATAAGAGAGGTCAAAGATAAATCATTACTACGCCCATTGCTGTGTTTGGCCACAAAATCACCGTTTATTTGACGTCACGGTCATTGCGCCGGTACACTCGCGCACAACTGTAGTCTTTTGCCAACTTTGTAGGGGTCGGCTTCCAACTAAACCTAAGGCGGTTGAATACTAGTTGTTAGAATACTAATGGTGCGACTGCCTTTCTATTCTTCACAACCCAGTTACTGCCTATCTACTGTTAAGATCTACAAATGGCAGTTGAGATCAACGGCATAGCGCGCTATCTAAGCCATTTAATTAATAATAATATATATTTACTAACTTTTATTTTTATTATAATAAGATTAATTATATTATTTTTTTATATTCAGTTAATTATAGGTTTAAATATTTCATTTGAAGCGATTCTTGATACGTAAATAAATAAAACTAATAATCCTCCTAAAAAAGTTAAAAATAAAATTTGTAATATTGTCCGTTTTTTTGTTAAAACAGTTGATACACTTTTATTTGTACAACTTCTAAATTGTCGTTGACCGGTCTTCTCCTCTCATAGAGGGGAGGCCTGTGTCCCAGCAGTGGGAACATTAATAGGCTGATAATGATGATGATGATGACTTTACCAAGACATAACTTTGTTTTTTTTTACTTGTGGTCCCAAAATAACACTCAAAAATGTTTAGGGGGATCCGGGTCAGCGGTCTCGGTTCCAAAAGCCCCCGACCCCAACATTGGTGGCACAATTTATTGTAAACAATTACATATTAATGTTATTTCTGGTGATTTTAACTAATACTACATCCAGGAACGATTTTATGTTTTGTTTGTTACGATTTAACTCAAGAACTACTCGACCGATTTTTAAAATTCTTTCACCGTTAAGAAGCTACATCTTTACCGAGTGATATAAGCTATACATTTTATTGATATCATGTAAATTGGCCAAGCTACCATTATTTTTGCGGGCAAAGTGCTAGTGTTAACATATTTTTGAGGCTGACGGTATACTCGCGAACACAACTCATAACTCAAAGTGTCATAGTCGTCAGCGTGCTCCACTAAATCCTTGTATTTGGCCACATACAGGGTGTTATTGATTCACAACATAAACTTTGCAAAATTATAAAACGGTTGTGAATAATAAAGGCCAACAAAGAATATTCTATTCCAAAATAATAGAAGGAATGATAAGAATTTAAGAAGTCCCTAAAATCTGTATCAAAAGCGTACCGAAAGTGTATTTGGCGTTGCCTCTCTGAAACGTATCCGGTGTAAAATGACCGGCGTGCGGTCAGCGGTGCTCCCGGCGCGTGGACTAGGGCGTTATTTCCCTTTTGGAGGCCTATACATATCCACTGCGACTGGTTAATGATACATGGCTTTCGGGCCCAGTTTTGTGCTGTTTTGGCTGCTTGCTACGCCTACGGGCTAACATAGATTGACATTATTCACTGTGATGATGGAGCGGTAAAATTTGGTTTGAAGTCGTTATACAGTCACGAGCAGCAATAATTATGTAAACACTTTCCTTAATATTATAGCTATTTTCGCGGGAAATTACCTAGGAGATAGGATCTTTTTTATAAAAATATGATTTCCAAAATACTATGTACGTAATAACATGAAATTTTAATCAGTACAGTAGGAGAAACGACTTTTAAAAATTCTTAAACTACAAAACGTTTTGAAACAAATCACCACTCGCCTAGATTTTCCAGAAAATCTAGAATTTGGACTTATTGATGTGGAAGTTTTACCATGTCTCTTAATAAATAAATAATACTAGTTTTTTGATCAGGCTTTTTTGCTAATACGAATTTGAACCGCCTGTGACCCGTTCATGGGTTGAGTATTGTTTATGGGCATGCTTCACACTCAAAATATATATCTTCCACATACCGAGTTAACATATTGTGGAGGTCAGATAAGCAGTCGCTCCATGTAAAATACTGGTATTCAGCTGCATCCGGTAAGACTGGAAGCCGACCCCAACATAGTTGGGACAAGGCTAGGCAGATATTGATGATACCGAGTTAACATATTAATTTAGGTCCATGTTCACCGAAAGATGACAGCCTGATTATCTAAAAACAGCTGTTTAAAACACATTTTTGTATGGGAATATGTCACAGTGACAGCTGGTTATAGATAATCAGACTGTTAACATTTCGGTGAACATGGACCTTAGTGAATTACGGAAAAGTTTCACAACGAAAATAGAGCCTTATACATAAACTTAAGTTAAAAATAACCGACGCCATATCACAAAGCGGTTCTTTTCTCTGTTAACCATAAAGACAGTGTTGACAAAGACCACGCCGTGACCACAAAACCGTCGTTAATGCGATCATAAAAATTCAGTTGTTCCTACCACACGCGACCACATATTGACATTGGCACTGACACACGTGGTCTGTGCCGTCAAAATATAACACCCTGTACCATTTAATACTGAAATAATTTAAAAGGCTTTTCGTTTTCGGTTTTATAATACAATTACCATTTTTGTTTCAAGAGAAGTTTCATATTAAGACGATTGCAGACACATACAGTCTTCACGAAGCCGTCCACTAAGCATTACTTACATCAATCTATGTAACTCTACGCAATTTTTTTGGACATTTTTTTGGGATGAAAATCACGTTGAAGTGAGTTGTTTTCACGATTGTGAAAAAAATAGAACTTTAAAACCATAATATCTTCCTAGTATGGTCTAGTGAATGACGAACGAGAGTCAAGACAGTTACGTACACAACGTTTTAAAATAATGGCAAGTACATAGTTTGATGTGTTCATGTAGTAAACAGTTACCTGCTAAACTATTATTGCAAATGAACAACTAACATTTTATTGCTTCTACAAAACTCCACCCAGAACTTAACACTATATAAAAACTTAAACAACTAAGACATTCTTAAAACTTTCCACCGTACTGAAATTACCCAAGTAATATATATACTACTTCAGGCTAATACGAGGCTTACACTTCTTTTAGATTTTATTCAGAGAGACCGTGTCGTGACAAAAGTTGAATACACGCTCTCTCCATAGTTGCCAGCTCTCTCTCTACAGTTGCCAGCCCACCATTAAAAGAACTTGCTAAGCCTCAAAAGTTGCAAGCTGAAAAGTATTGTGTTACCTCTTAATGCCATGTATGTAGCAGTTTTTCCAGTAATTGCTCACAATTGTTGCGAGACTTTTGCTCGGAACATATTTAGTAGGGCGCTTTGTGAATGAACTCGTCTCGTCCGGTGAATTAGTACTTGCATACCTATTTGTGTAATGAAAAGTGCTGTTGTGTTCCGGTTAACAGGGCTTGGTAATCGGTGTACTCACAGGCAGACGAAACTTAATTTTCAGGTTTGGGAAACGTGAGGAATCAACTAAATAATCTTGCAACTCGCCTAATGTGAACATATGCTTGCTTTAAGTGTGGCAGTAAGAGCAGAGGAAGACCAAATGATGGACTGCTGGAATAGCGAGGAACAAAGAAGTATGCCAGAAAAAAACATCCTGCGCTGACACTAAATAAATTGGGATAAGGGCAACAGAAAGAAGATGATGCCTCATTTCAGCTTTGTCCCTTGAATGCCAATCTGTGATGCCACAATTGAGACAGCCTTAATTGTGGGATGCCTCTGGTTTTGTACATGTCAATCAATGATATTGACGACCCGAATGGCGTACTGGTAGTGACGCTGCCTTACGTCTTAGGGTCCTGGGTTCGAATCCCGGTAGGACAAAATGTTTGTGTGATGAGCATGGACATTTGTTTCCGAGTCATGGATATGATATGTATAATAAGTATGTATTTACAAACAAAAAAGTATATATGTAGTATATTATCAACTATCTAGTGTCCACGACACAAGGTTTGCTTAGTGTGGCACTAAGTGGCGCTGTGTGTTAATGTCCAGCGATATTTATTATTATTATATTAGATTGAGAAGAATATCAGGTTGGTCGTCAACTGGTTTTCCAACTAATAACATGAACAGAATATGGAAATGTGTTTATTAGTATCTTGTCCAGATCTGTCTGTTAGATAGTGGTCAATTCAGAGGCTATTCAATAACATTTAAAAAGTTTTCGGCATCTTGTTTAGTAAAAATATTATAAAAGATTTACACTTGGTCCTCAGTCGATCTTTATCTGATTTAAAAATTTGGGAATTTTCCTACGGTACAATAATTTTATTTTTGGCGTGAAATGAATATTGCTTGAAGATAAAGTATTCCCAATTATTAAAGATTTAAGAACCAGTATTTTTCAAGATAAGTCTTTTACGTAATCTTTAGCCGTTTTCTAATCGCAGTTCTTTTATTTACACTAAATTTTGTGTGTGTATGTTTGTAATGAATAAACTCATAAACTACTGTGCGGATTTCAAAAATTCTTTCACCATTGGAAAGTTACATTCACCTTGAGTAACATAGGCTACATTTTATCTCCGTACTCCCACGGGAACGAGAACTACGCGGGTGAAACCGCGTGACGTTAGCTAGTTTACATTATATTTTAGATTGTATAAAAAAGAAAAAGACGAAAAGGCAGTTTCCACGCAAAGGAAACTGTATTTTTCTGTTTTTAAATTATGATTAAAACTGTAGAAAATCAAAAAGAGGAACATTATCTAATTCACACATACTCGTATGTATGATATAATGCCTTTTCTGGAGCCTTTTTTTATTATACGATTAAAATTCATCTACCGAGAAAGCTTTTGTCTCCCAAATATCATAAAGGACATTACGATACTGCCATATCAAAAAAGTTTTGTATGTTCGACGCTTAGTTTCGATACAACAAAAATATCTACACATAAACAGCATAAAACTATAGCGTAGGTTAATATAGGTTACCCCATTCCGTCTGAGCCGTCTAAATGATTCGGTTTGTCAGAGCAAATTGAACTCTAGTTCCAATACTAAAAGTACACTTTTACAGATCCTCAGAAGTAAGTGCTAAGCGTTCGGTTATTTGGAAGTTTCACCAAGTTGTTGAAGCAGTTGAAAGTTCTGTAGACAGAGATCCACGGTGTATAAATGAGAACGATTTTAAGTTCAGTATTTATGCTTTTAATATAACAAGAGGGAATCGTGCACCCAGTATCGAACTAAAACTATCCTGAACTTGGTTAACCGATAAATAATTGAAAAAAACTGCAGTTGAAACAGTTTACCCGATCGCCCAGATACTGAAAGCGGAAGTTATGAATAAAAGCAAACGGCAACATTACACGACTTTCATAAATAACGCGACCACTATTGTAAAACCGCCTTTTCCGACAAATCGCTTAGGCCTCCTGAGCACGACAACCATAACGTTAGCGATATAACACTAATTTCGCTAGTTAGTCGCTAAATAGGTATATATTAACTACCTCTATTATGGAAATTCTTAGAACGCCAGCGCTTGGAGACCGCCTTTTATTTCCAACTTTAAAACCAAAGCTGTTTTTCCAGCTGACAGCAATGGATGCGCTTTACACTTAAGTTCATTCAATATGAACGAGTTTATACAGCGCTGTTATAGCTTCCCGCCTCTCGTCGGACGAAATCGGAGCGTTCATGATATGTGGCGGGTATTTTTCTCCCTTTAGCTATTAACCGACGAACGCCACCCGATGCTGAACCGTTGGAATTAAATGTATGATCAATTACTTCACGCCAGGATAACAAATAGTACCACCGACGGGCTCGGTCAATAATATATCTATGATAGCCACAATGGCCGTCGAGTGTTCACCAAAGTGGAAAAACATTTCAAGCCTCGACGCTTTTGATATATTTCGTTTTAAATTCTGAAACACCGATTTGTGTGTGTGTGGAGTCAAGTTGGAAAACGATTTCTGTATTTTGATGGATTCTTTTGTGATTGAAATTGACGTTAAAAGCTATTTTAGCCGGTCAAGTTCATAAGAAGAACCTTTTGGATCGTTTAACGGAAAAAAGCTGCTTCATCAACTTGAAAGTGGCTTATTCTCGTCGTCGATAGTAAACATCTTCAGTAGACAATGTGTGAGTGACTCTTATCTCAAGAGCCATTCTTGGCGCGAACTTTGACCAGAGTCTAGTACCTACTCGAAATTGGAATATTTCAGACACATGACCCCTTAGACATACAGTGCATATCTAGGTCAAAAACATAGCGCAGGGAAAATTTTGCTTATCATCACGAATTTTCTAGCACTGGCCTAAAATATTGGATACCAACGTTCCAATATATCAGTTGCTGGAAATCGCTTATAAAAGTGGTATACGTCAAGATTTGTACTTTGGAATTTGTTAGCATTTGTGGTGACTTCATGTTCCGCAGTGGCTGAATACAGAGTTATGTACCTAGTGACTTTAGACTGCGCCAGGGTAGCATGTGAAATTCAAATTTTCTTAGGTTTTATTGCAATTCAGTGTTGGGTTGTACTTATGTTGATTAAAATATGATTCGCGATCGTAAGAAATATCATCAATACAACTAACCAACATATTTTTTTTTCATAAAGCGATAGTTGCAATTAACAGGGTTGTATAAAAAAATGATGACTACAATTTTGAAAATACATTTAATTTATCGCGTCATTTCTAAGTCCAAGTTTGTTAGTTTAATTTATAATTGTCCTATTATGTATTGTTGATTGTTAAAAGAAAAAAAAAAGTTATATCGAATAATTTATTAAAACAGTAAAAATTGACAGCTATTCGCAATGTGGCATCAAAAAAGAATTTTATGGAAACCAAAAAAAAAAAAACAAAAATAAGTTAGACAGCTTCTAAACAAACAAATGCCGTTAATTCTAAAGCAAACCGTACAACTCCACAGAGCACCCTATAATAGATTCATCTCGTGTTAGCTTAGCCGGCTCCGTTCATTTACCACATTCCACGCACCATCGTCCTCAGAATGCGGACATGGTCTGAGCTTGTTCACACACGTCCACTATGCCTCCACACTATCCTGCAATGGCCACTCTTCATTATTGGAATTGAATTCCCACGTATGTTTACTTGAGATAGTTTTGCTGTTACACCTAAAGTACTTACGGGTTTATATCCTTGATTGTCATTTGTTTGATCGCGGTAATACTGAAGAGATATGCGGGTGGGACAAAAAATTATGAGCAGACAAATCTGTCTACCCTCTTTCTTAGTCTTTTATTACGCGCACTACTGGAACTCGACCCGCAATCATGATGTTGGCAACAGCGTCGAAATATCGGGAGCTCACAGAAACAATGAAAATCACGGATATAATCCCGTAAGTACTTTAAGTGTAGTGAAAAACCGTGAAAGTCTAGAACAGTTTTGCTGTTGCTTTAAAAGAGTATCGGTTTAACTGTTTAAGTTGTGAGCCGTAAATAGCGGTCGTTTTCCACCATTTAACCAACTTTTCATCATCAGCACATCTTAATTTACAAACGAACAAAGTTGCAACAGCTGGTTAGCTTAGTAAACTTAAAATAAAATATTATATAATTAACTAGTTTCTGCCAGCGGGTTCGCCCGCGTGAAATTTGATAATTGTCCCATGGGATCTTACTACCGAGATAAAAGTATCCTATATGTTAATCTAGGTTATAAACAATCTGTGTGCTAAATTTCATCCAAATCCGTTGAGTAGTTTTTGCGTAAAAGAGTAACAAACTTACATCCATCCTCAAAAAGTTTCGCATTTGTAATATTCGTAGGATTTTAACAAAAAAGCGAATATGTTTTATTAAATCCTCATATAATATAATAATAATAATATCAGCCTATAACTTGTTCACTGCTAGCCAAAGGCACGAGTATTTGTGGCACAGTAAAAATATTCAAAACAGCTTTTATATTCTGCGTTAATAAGCACATTTTTGTAAAATATTTCAATATTGTAAATATTTTGTAAAATCATTATAAGCGGATATTTTTACTGGCGATTGAAACTTGTTATAATCCTGAATACCTTTGCATGAAAAAATAAATCATTTTTTTATCCCACGTTTAATATGAGACAGACTTAAGGAGCTCGTGACTTAATAATAACAGCCGCTCGGGTCGATATTTAAGTTACGCCATGCTGGCTTAGGTTGGTCTGAGGATGGGTAACACACAGAGTTTCCTCCGTGCCTCGAAAAGCATGTTAAGCCGTTGGTCCCGGCTATCATTTTTAGATCTTTGACAGTCGTTAGGTAGTCAGTGGCCCAAAAAGTCTGACATTCAGTCTATGGGTATGGTACTAACTGGTTTGCGAAGGTCAGATAGGCAGTCGCTCCATGTAAAATACTGGTATTCAGCTGCATCCGGTAAGACTGGAAGCCGACCCCAACATAGTTGGGAAAAGGCTAGGCAGATGATGATACAATACTTTATAAAGGGCGAGGAAGGAACACGGAAAAAAAAAAAAAGGATATGAAAGGTATTGTGGTAGTAGAATTATTTTGCCCCTGGCTGGAGGAATTAAAGGAAATTCAAGGCGTCCACAGGACTTGCCCGGTTAAGCAGAAGCCAGTCACTCTAGACTGAACTGCAAAAAAAAACGACGACAAATATTTAAATCTAAGATTCGTAGCTTAAAGTTCTAGTTTATTTGTGGTACTGAAGTGAAATAGGGTAGTAGGTACTTAATAACTGTATTATTATGGCCTAAGAGAAAGAAGAATACGATTATATTTTTATAGGACTGGCAAATAATTGTTAGGTTAGGTTAGGTGTCTCTGTAAACTTAGTTTAGATAAATATTTCTGAACAACTTATGAGCAAGTGTTTCTGGTGTGAATATAGCTTTGGAAGGTTTTTGATTTCTTCCAAATGGCTGGATTAAGGTATCATTACCCAAGTGTACTCAGATAGGTGTTTAAAAAAAACACTTTTTTGCTGAAAATAAAACCGACTTCAAAAAACACAAAAAGTGAAAAGTAACGTCAGCTTCAGAAGTCGGTGACCTTTGTTTGAAAGCTTTTTTGCAAAAAAATAAAACCGACTTCAAAAAACACAAAAAAAAAATGGAAAAATAACTAACTTCAGAAGTCTGTGACTGTGTGTCTTTGTTTGAGACATTAAGATTTGTTTTCACAGACTTCTGAAGCTAAAGTTATAAAAAAATATACAGTCGAATTGATAACCTCTCTTTTTGGAAGTCGATTCAAAAAAAGCAAAATGTTGCGTTTGTGGCGCTAAATGAATGTCGCTAAAACTTTTTTCAAACATTCTCCACCTATCGAGTAGGGTACCAAAATGAAGGAAACAAAAAATGATGTGGGTACATTTTACTATTTGTAGTCGAATTTCTCGATTCTTATAAGTAAATGTTACTTGTTGTTATTTGTGTTATGATTAGCAAAACCGGTTATATCGTACTTTCTACTAATATAATTTACTATGGTGTTTGTTAATCTTTCAAGCAAAAACTACTGCACGGATTTGGATGAAACTTTGCAAACAGATAGTTTATAACCTGAATTAACACATAGGATTCTTTTTATCTAGGTAATCCCTTAGGACAACTTTCAAACTTCACGCGGGTGCTAGCTAGTATTCAGATAAACATAATATATCGATGATCGAAACGGGACCGTTGCGGTAGATAGTATAGTGGGGATGAAGATGCCAACCGTACTGGGACTTGGCAACGTTGCACGTCCCCCATAGGGAATGCACGTCGTCCATACCAAGCCTTAATGAATTTACACGTATTAAATCCCCCTCCATTAATACATTGGAATCGGCACAGAATTCAACTTTCATAGCTGTCTCTGAAGACCTGTTTTCCATTAAAAAAATTAATTCTACAAAACATCACGACCGTTTTAATTTAGGTAAAGTACTAGTACACATGATATTATTAGTACATCCACGTCTCACGAGTTGTGATTAAGTAACCTTCTTAAAGGGGCCTGCCTATTGCCATCACCCGGTCTGTTAATGAGTAAACCCAATAACACTTTCCATGACCCGAGAATCAAACCTGAGACCGCATGCTCAGCATTCGCTTGCGACCGCTAGACCTCAGAATTATTCTAATTCGATTATACTCTTTGTTCAATGAACTTTATATAAAAAATAACGTTTAAATCTTGATCTTGATTCAGTAAAATTCTCGCCCCCTCCCACCCTAATAGCTACTACCAAGATATACATAGGTACGTAGTGTTTACATGCCAACCAATTAACATGGGCTACAACACAACTAAACGCCTAATAGCCCATACGTCACACACGCATACGTGACGCACACATGGGTACACGTACATGCAATAATTAAGCATGCGTCACCTTGGCTCCGGGTCATTTAACGTCGACAACGCAGTTAATCTAATACGGAATTAACGACATTCTTCAACCCTAAACATAAAATTTTCACATAAAATCTTCAACCGAAATCTCCAACAAATCTGCTGAAAAATGTACATTGAATTCGGTTTCTCGTGTGAAAGTCAAAGATGAAAATGTACGGGTCCCCATTTAAAATGTACGTTTCAAGGACATCAGGAAACTGAATTTTACTGCTTAGCTACACTATTGATTTTGGTCGGACAACAGTTTTTGGTGTAAGGTTTGAATGGACGTACGTAATGCCATACTATCAACATACACGATCAACACAAATGACGGCTTTTCATGAATTGCCGCCGATAATGTCAGACATCAAAGTATTTTTAATACATGTTCAGTATCTGTTATCAATTACGTTCGAAATAGGACAAGCAAACTATACCTACAACTATAGACTAGTCTGGTCATCAGTATAAAGAAATCAGTCTGAAAACTATATCGTTAGATGTTTCAGACTGTGTAAAAAAGCTGCTTAACGAATTACCTAGACTCAATCCGGAATAGCTGTCAAAGAAGTTCGGGAACATCTGTTCTAAAACCCGGATCTTATCCCGTTGCAATCAAAAATTAAACGGACCTAACCCACTTAAGGTTGATACTTTTTCGAAATACTATGCTTGATTTGAACCAGTTCTTATTACAGGTCCGGTCGAAATAGCATATTCATTTAATGTGACGACGTTTCAAGTGACCGGTGATAAATTAAAATGGGTAGAACACTTGTACAGTCACGTAAAATTTTATTTCATTTACACTTTTAATTACTGCTTGCTTGAACTGGGTTTACGTTTAAATTAATTAAGTCATTACGTAAGAAACAAAAGCCAAATCGCTGCACCAGCAAATTATGTAGCTATTCAAATGTTCCTCTCAGGCTTCTCAGCTGTTGGTACTCTCAGACTTAATTATTTAGATTTTGCGTGTTTCTCGCTTATTTCAAAGAGTGCAGTCGTCGAGAGCGCCACCCGCAGGGCTCAACGATGTGGTGGTTTCAAAGGGAAATAAACTTACCTATAATACTATTGCGAGATTTTCTGAAGCAAGTCTGCGGACACCGTGTGGATTAACAAGAAAATAGTTCTGATATGCAAAAGAAGAAAATCGGTCTCAGAACTCTAAGCGGCGTGAAAAAAGTATTTCGATTTCGTGTCATGGTCGTGGGTTCAAACTCAGGCAAACAATTTACTTTTGTACTTTTTTTTTATTTGTGTAGTTTATTTCATTACTACTGTCAACGAAACAGTGAATTAAAATAAAATAAAAACTTCAAGACAGTTGTCTTATCCACCAATCCGTATGGGCCCGTGTGGTAGGTAGCGGGCCACTTCTTCTCATAGACCTGTGGTCCCAGCTGTGGCAACGTTACGTCTGATTATGTAGCTATACATGTGTAACACGATTCTTAGCGCAGTGTAATAAAATTTTCCTGCAGTCAACATGCTCAAAGCTCGCTTGGGAACAAACTATATGAGAAAATGGATTTTTCGTGATCGAAAAATACAAACGCGACACCGACCAACACGAGTAATATCAAAATTTTTTTATGAGTATCAGTGCGTAATCAAATTTTACCTGTGTGCTACACAGAGTTGTTAAGGCTGTTTGAGACTTCGAACTGAAGTTGAGAAAGTTTCGAGCGTCGTGCGTTGTTCTATGCTGCTACGGAAAAAGCATTGCAAAGTTAGAATCAAGTAGATCTCAATTTAAAGTAACTAGGAAATATGGCACTGCTAAAGTGTTTTTATAACTTGTAAGTACTATAGAGAGCCAATCTGTATAATTAGAATTCCTGCTTTGAAAAAACGTCAACTACGTACAGCCCGATTGGAATCGAATCCGATAAATGGCAAGGGAGACTTTTTCTTTTTCCTTTATAGACTTTGCATCTTACTTTTGCGACGGAAAATGCATTATGCAGCCACGCCATCGGAATCGGGATATATGGAATAATGCCCAGTCGTTTATCAAAGTCGCGTTTAGTTATTTTCACGCCAGACAATTTGAAAGTAAAATTCGTTGTGTAATGTAATCGGTATTCCGGTAGATTATTAAATTTGAAAACATTCCCCTTCCCTTCGCGTCTGTACGGCGGCGGCGGAGGGATTGCTCGGATCTCGAGAACGTAAGTTTGTTTAGCAGTTACATCGAACGCTGATCGGCGGAGCGTTCAACAAAACACCGCAACCCTCACAACTGAACAACAGAAATGTTTTTAAATTGATTTAAGTCCAGAATATTTTACGTTGGAAATTCTGAGTTGAGAAACTTCGTAAAATAGGATCCGAGGAAAGCGTGAATGAGAGTGGCAAATTTATTGTACCTAACTGGGGTGTGGTGGTCGCGCTGGAGGGGGGGGGGGTAATGCTTGGCTCCAGCGACATCCAGATGGTAACGAATATGCCACGTCATCTACACCGAGTGCACCCCTCTGTTAAACAGACATTGGCTTTTGAGAATAGCTATCTCATTTATAATTGAAAGTCAGTCATGTCCTAAAAGTTTATGAAGGGAGACAGATGACAGTACCAGCAAATTGATCAACCGTACCAGTACTAGCTGAATTCAGTGTCTTCAGTTTCAGCTTGAAGGCACTGTCATATTATTAGTCCGACCGTAAATTGTTTCCAATTTTCACTTCCACTGAAGTTGCATTTGAAATGCGATGAAAATACAAAGGAGCAGCAACACGGCAGTACGCGAGAATTCTGCGGAACGTATTTTACTATCAGTCGGTGAAGGTGGGGGAAAACAATGCAACGGAAAGAAATAAGAATCATTTGCCTGGAGAGCAGATACTCATCAAGCCATTATAAAAGTGGAAAACGGTTGGTTGCGCTGGCAGCGCGATTGTTTTCGCAAAAAAAGATAAAAGTTAGCTGTGAGGAATGTAATCTATGTCCCCGCACTATTCCGAATGCTTTTGTGATCGCTAAGTTGAAAAGACCGGTTTGCTGTTTTAATCTTTCAGCTCATCTGATTGTTTAAGCTGTTTATTCAAAATTTTTTTTTTAAACTAGATGGTGCCGGTGTTTCATACCTGACTACTCTGAGAAGAAACAGCCGAAACAAACTCAGAGGTCATAGTCTCTTTTGAAGTCCAGACAATCTTGCTTAATTCACATGAGGACTATGCAGATTAGTGTCTGAGATGGTCTTTTGAAGAAAGAACCACACAGATTTGAGTAGACCTGTCCGGTCAGTGCAAGAATTTTGTTAGACTTTCAGAGCAAGTTAAATCCTCGATTATTTCGATGTCAGATTTTTTTGTGGATGACACGTTACTCCGCTTTCCAATATGCGTTTTTTTCGACTGATAACAGAGAAAAAATACTGTCTTTGTTTAATGTGTAAAATAGTCCAGTTGTTCTTACTAATGTCACCTAACAATCAAATCATAAAACAAGATAATCCTTTAACAGAACTCTTTTATGCTACGATTAAGGATATTGTGGAAACCCAGGCGAAGATTTCCCAAGAAAACGCAGCTTCCCCATATATACTGACGAGGTAAACAGGCGCCGGTGAACTTGACCCGTTTCTAGCACAAAGATACACACAAAATTCATGGTCGGACCTCCCAAAGACAAATAACTTAATTTACAACACACATTTGTCATAGCTAAACCGTAATTTTTAGCTCTGTCTTAATAAGCGAAGACAACTCGGTGACATAATGTCTGGTCCATATATCCACTTGATTTGCGTAATTAAATAACATTTAGAAAGCCGTGCTCGGAGATGTCATTTAAAATGAATCAATGGTTAGCTTTCATTTGACCTCATCTTTTAAATCAAAAGCATTCTTCCTAGCAAAGTGGTATTATTGAAAATTGTTTTCATTTATGAATATCATTTTGGGACGCATTCAGTCAAAAATTGATTTTTGGAAATATTGACAACGTTAATAACACGAGGTAGGTCATTAATGGCGTTTAATGATTAAGTAATGTTTTCTCTTTTACGAAGAGCAAATTTTTAATGAATGTCACCCGCCTGAATGTATTGCAATATTCTCTTACGTACGCATCTATAATTAAAGCTCAGTTAAATATAGGAACCATTCATTTTCTTCTAAATGTCTCAGTCTCCGAGACTGGAAATCGTTTATTTTTCATAAATTGTTCTATTTATACAAATGTGTGTTTTCTATTCCTGTGTTAGTTTAAATGTGATTGTGTCATGTTGACGCAGATTCGGCGTTGGATTAATTGAATTCGGAGCTTTATCAAATCTTTGTTTTGAACGCCCTTGTACATTTTGTCGAAAGACAAATTATATTTATATGTTATGGAACAGATTATGTTTGGGAGTTAGATTATTAATTATGACACTTTTATTTTCAAATTAAGTCGATGAGATTAAATTTAATATATTTTGTAGTTATAAATCAAATACATGATTAACTAGAATTAATAAATAACAATTATGTCTCTTTACGTTACAAATGATTTGTGTGTGAAAAATGTCTCTGATTAAAGAACGTTGTAAAATTAATGGCGTATCCGAAAAGTCTGAAGTTATTTAAACGACCGTTAAAAGTTCGACTATTAAACCCAGCTCGGATCTCTTTACGATTTTACAGAAGATCCGCATTATCGGATCTAAAGGATGAAATTATTCATACAGACTGTTTAATTTTTATTTTATGGATATTGATAATGACTTCCATTTACTTATGTCTCATTTGAAAGTCCCTTTGTTTGTTTGTTTGTGTGATTCATCACATTATGATTGCTTTAAGTCGTAGGGATTGGTTTGGTGGTCTTAATGTTGCCGGACAGTAACTAACATTAATTAAACAAGTGTAATGTTGGGTTAGGTTAAGTACTGGAACCTGTGTCTGTAATCACTGTATGCAATTCACGGATTAAATACGGTGATTCTAGTGATAACAGGCACGAGGTAAAGTAAAAACAAAATAACTCATCATCATCTTTCTTTGATAGTTAGGTATATGTCACCGTAAAATTGTCAAATACGTTATATTGTAATATCTCTAGCGATATTGTAAAGTCTCGAATTATTGTCAAATGAACATACTGCTTACAATAAAACGCATTATTTTTCGTGAAATGCATGCGATGGTAGTCAACTCACGAGGTGTGGAGAGAAGGAGGGGTCCCCCTTGCCCAGTGGTACCACTCTCATGAAAAGATACTGTACCATTCCTGAGAAATATCGATTAATATAACTAACCGAAACATAAATTAATATAAAGAACCTAACTAACCTAACGGGGGGGTGCCCCAAGTCCCGTTTATGGGGGCCAGAGATACTTCCGTATGTTCAGTTGACAATAATTCGAGACTTTACAATATCGCTAGAGAGATACACGTTATATTGTAATATAACGTATTTGACAATTTTACGGTGACATATATAATATGACTATGAACTGGCAAATAGGGACACGACTGACTTAAAAAAAAGTGATTCTAAATAGTCCGTTATTGAGATTATCGAAAAATATTGGATACGTGTTTTTTGTTTCATCAAATTCATAAAAAATGGCGCAGATAAAATGCATCAAAGACCATGAGTAAAAAAAAACGGTAAAAATGAACAGAAAAGTGAAATCACACAAGTTCTCGACGCACTGTATCGTCTTCCATTTTTGTAAACGTGAAAAAGAAAAAAATATTTGGAAAATATATCTGATGGACTTCTTAGATTTTTTTTTCGTCTACCCTATTGACGGACCGTGTCAATTTATTAAACAATCTATTCTATGACTGTACAACTTAGAGCTAACATTTTTATAATAAACACTCAATACTATAATTTCAATTTACATTACAGTTATCCTTTTCTGAATTAGTAAATTTCTGCTACCAATATTTCTATTAATAATCCCATAATTAATTCTAAAACACGTTTCAAATTCTCTTACTTCAGTTAGCTTTTATTAATCGAATCTAATCCGATCGTCAAACATAATCTAGTGGACCCAAGGTCAGCTTCTAGTCAGACCAGCTGCTGCTGAATACCAATATTTAACACGAAGCGCCTGCCCGGCTGATCTCCGCGATCCAATTACTTGGCTGATTGTATATAAGGTTAGTCCGTCCGATTTTGTCGGTTTACTTTAACAGCTCTTAATGGCCCTTGAAACAGTTCTTGGTAGTTAAATATCACCCATCTACAAGTTGTAAAGGGAAACTGTGAACAAAGCATTCTTTACACCAAACCAAGACACAACAATGATTGCTGGGAAATGACCTTCTTTGGTGATAAATCACGTTTTGCGTTAGAACTCAATGTAACTCAATAATAACATTATTAACTTATATATAAAAAAAAACTGGATCATTGCAGTTACTAGATGGTTCCCAGGATGGTCCAAAATTGCAATGAAGGGGACAATTAGTGCATTTGCCATTATACAGGTTTATTAGTAAAACACCAAACACATCGCAGGAGTAGGTATATTACTGACATCATAAACAACAACATTTGTTCTAAGACTTTTTCGAATACAGGCAATGGGAGAGATTGGGAGAGTTGATGGTCAATCTTTAGCAATTGGAGAGGCATGGCAAGAAGATCATGTAGTCAAGGTTTACAAAGCTTTCAGCAAAGCACAGCTTAGTTGTAATGAGCACTAGTTTCAGTGCACTACAATTGATGTAGAGATGTATTACAATAAAAGCACTTTTACCTTGATTAAACACAGCTGCTCTTTCGACATAAAGGCTCTCAATAATCAAAATTGAAGTAGGTAAGTAAGTACTACGAGTACTAAGTACTGACTCGAAGTTCCATTCACTCAGATGACAAACATAAAGATAAAACCAAGAACTAAGCTCCATAGATAAATGCCAGCACTGTAATCCCTTGAGATTTATTCCTGATTTTTTTCCTTGTTATCATACCGTCTCTTAGGGAAAAGTTATTTGTAATTTTATAGTACCCTGGTTGTATGGTAAGGTAATACTATAAATGCGAAAGTTTGTGAGTATTGGATGGATGTATGAATGTTTGTTACTCTTTCACGCAAAAATCAGTTAATGGATTTGGATGAAATTTTTCACACAGATAGTTTATAACCTGGATTAACACATAGGGTACTTTTTATCCTGATAGTAAGATCCCATGGGACAATTATAAAACTTTACGCGGGCGAAGCCGCTGGCAGAAGCTAGTCATCAATATAAGTATTTTTAAATATTTTTGACTGAATAAGTACATGACATCAATTTAACTCAGAAGTGGATTGGTGACGTGTAGGTAACTAATTATATTATTCTGTAAAATATGTATTTTTACCCGACTACGGCGAAGCCAAAAGAAATGGTTATGATTTTGGCAGTTTATGTATGTTTGTTTGTATTTACGTATGTTACTCCGTAGCGCCTGAACTATTTTTCCGATTTTGATGAATAAGGTGACAATTAATTCGTTATTATTACTCGGGTAACAAAGGCTACATTTTAAGCGATTTCAACAATAGGAGGAGACGATTTTAACTTATAAATCCCGAAGTTAGCTTGATTTTTCAGTTAGTTTGGTTTAATTGTTGTAGCATACGACCCTAATTCTTATTTACAAGTACATACATCATCATCATCAGCCTATAATGTTCCCACTGCTGGGACACGGCCTCCTCTCAATGAGAGGGAAGGCTATAATCTACCACGCGGGCCCAGTGCGGATTGGTAGATGTCACATGTCTTCGAATTACAATTATTAGTACATACATAATAAATACTTATTAATTAACAAGCTTTAAGGAAAATTCCTTTGAAAACTGTTGAAGAAATGTGAGACACTAAAAGGAATGGCCACTTGTCTCCGTTGATAGCGACAGGCAATAAGGTAAGGAAAGAAAAAAGTCTTGACTCGTGCACCTATAAGACTTTTCAAAAGCATTTTCTTATTATGCTTGCCATCGAAGTGAGGGGTGCTCAATTTTCCTTGTCAATGGGTTATTCCTGTTCTATGGGCAAGTATTCAGAATAGGCTTGTTTCCACCATCAATAAATTGCAAATCTATTTAGTCCGTCAGTTAGAGTATTAGAAAATAATGGACACGTATTTTTTGTTTTTGTAAATCAACGAATATTGACAAAGATAAAACGCATCAAAACTCGGGAGTGGGGGCTCGTGACGTCAGTACTCACTAAGAATGATACCGAACAGTGACGTATTGGGAATTTTAAAAGCGTCGTATCTTCGTCAACTTTGGTTTATGTGACAAAAGAAAAAATACGGGTCAAATATTATTTGATAATCTAAGTGACGGACTCATTCGATTTTTTCAGTTAACAAGCCTATTGTGCGAGTTTCTCTGCTGTGTATCTTTTAGCTTGACTGCAGGTTTCAGCGTTTGACTCTTTTCCTGTCTTTTGTTTAAATATGGACTGTATCGTTTTGTGTTCTTTGTAATCAAATTGTTAGAGTACCAAACTTTTATTTTAAGGTTTTTATTGTTATAACTATCTGTCTCATGTTTTCTCCATATCATAGACCTACTCGGTATTTTAGTTACCTATAGGTGATTTAACAATACAAAAATCTGTACTATACACGGTGTAAGGCCTAAAGCAACGACGTCTAATGAGATAAAACTAAGTAAGTTATTAAAAAAAAAACAGATATTTCCTTTAAACCTAGACGGTCAAAATGTATGGAACAGCTGATTGTTTTAAAATTACGTCTGTTTTTTTTTATTTGCTCCCCCCGAGCAGGGCGGAAACAATGGAAATTTTAAAATCGCATAAATATTTAGGACATTTCATGATGTGTGCAACGACGTCTTATGAAAAAAAAATAAACGTCGGTTATTAAAAAAAAACAGCTATGTAACATTACTATTACTGTTATTTTTTTATTTGGAGACATGTTGTACTGAATACCTGTAATCGTTTTAGCGTCGTTGATCCCACCCTGAATAACTTACTTAATTATGTTATCATAAAAAATACGTGTTCTTAATTACCAAATATAATCTTTTCTTTTCACGTGGTTAGTAACTGTCTAAGATAAATTTCTAACCTATTTTACCAAAAGAAGTCAACGATGTAAAGTTACTCTTCGTTTATTTGAAAACTTCTTAATATTTTTCGTAATTTTTTTTTTTTTTCAAATAGACAAGTGTTATATTTAAATAAAAACATCCCTTAACTAAACACGTCTTTGTTAGTCTTTTCATTGATAAAAGTCTTGTCAAAAACAAAAAACTTTTCTTTCTTAACAAAGAAATATTTCACGAAGCCAACATTATCCTCAAACTCTTAATTTATTATTCTTATGTAAAACAGAGTATTCTGAACAATTAGTTATATTTATTTTACCTAAATATTAAAGTTAGTTATTTGAATACATAACGTTTATGTTTTAGTTCAGTTTTGTTATATTATGTTTATGCTAATGATAATAATTATACCTATGCATAATTAATAAATACTTAAACTAAACATGGCCAAGTTTACGTAATTAATTCAAGCTTATGTAGGTATGTACAATATTATTCTAAAGATTACTTTACATATAATATTATATACATATATCGGTAGGACGGTACTATGTGTAAAAAGTATTTTCAGCCTGTTTTTTCTCACTGCAGTTTTTCCACTTATCTCGATACTGATCCACTACTTTTCGAGTCAAAACTTTTTTCAAATTATTTCGCAAAAAGGAAAGTTATTTTCGTAGTATAAATTATTACTAACCATAAGTATCGCAATATTGTACCAAATATCTTATCAGAAATTTAATAACACTACTCAATACTGTACTAATCAATACAAAATTATTTAACAAGTAAATATCAAGTATCTTAATTAAGAAAAAGGTTCGGATTCATATTTTGTACCTAGTATAATTACAAGATTAAAAGAAAACTTTCTGTAGCTGTACAGGAAAAGATTATTTAGTTAGAAATTATTTAATATCTTTTCACATGACACGGATGAAAGCTTCGTTAAGAAGTTGGGTACAGTCACACGAAAAAGGATTGGGAGCATAAAGGAAAAATATCCATTCAGCCCGACCGTAAGCATTCAAAAACTAGCAAATGCGAGAAGGCAAAATCGTAGTTTTTGAAAAAGGGACTAATTGGCACAGAAACCGTGTCAAAGAGACTAATGGTAGTAAGTCAACGAATCTCTTAACACCCCGATTTAGTTATAGAACCATAAATATCAATCAAGAAAATAATATACAGGCAGTAGGTATTGACCACTGACCGAAATATACAGCGTCACCTAATTCTTCGATTTCGATAAATAACGTCCCTAGCGGAAACCAGCACAAAGTTTATTTCAATAATAAAAAGGACATTTTAAAATATAGGTTAAATGATGACGTTGGGGGGCTATCTTTGCTTTAATGGCGCATTTAGTGACATTAATATTTGTAGATGGTTCTTTCTACCGAAATCTTGGCGGCATTTCAAATACTACCGCAAACTATATTTAATATAACAAATCGGTTATATCTTTTAAATAAAAGGTGTGACGTCGGTCGACACCACATGAACTTCGATCCTTGGCGGCGCGTTTCTTAATACGTTAATTTCAAACTTAAAAAATAATACACGCTTCAATCTGCTATATACAAACCCATTGGGATGTCATACCCGTTCTGCGTCCTCAAACAGTCATCTAATGTTCATGGAACATGGTAATTTGGGGACCATTTCCATTTATATAACTTCGAAGCTTTTATTTGGCATAATAACTTCGGTTGTTCGAATTCGCAAATGCGAAACAATGTCACCAACCTTGGAAAAAGTGTACGATTTGAAATGAAAACAGTACGAGAAACAAGGTTTTCGGTAATGAGGGGGAGGCAGGAGCGCAACAATGACGGCTGGCTTCTGCAGCTCTGCTTGGTCCCTTAACTCGGATCCTCACGAATGACTTCATTCAACCTGACCGAATTTGTACTCGCTCTTTGCGGCAACGAGAGCGACACTTTGAACGCGCTCAACTATCGTCCACATGACGGTCGTCGTCGGCGTACGATACGCGGGAACGGCACCACCGGGAAGTTGGAACTGGCCTTGCGGGTAGTCGGCGCGACGGGGCCGGGTCGGCGCGGCGGCGCGGCTGGACGCCGTGCTGTGGCGACTGTGCCGGGCGGCCGCGGCGGCGCCTCCACGCTACTGCGGCACGCGCCCGCCGCGCCCCCGCGCCACCGCGACGCATCCCCCGACCGCGCCGCGCCCCGCGCCCCGCCGCGCCACCGCCCGCACGCACGCCGCATTCTTGCGTTCAGCCCGCCCTCAAGCGCGGATCCGGCCCGCACAAAGAGCCTAGTCCGCTCTGGGGGCGACTACGTCACTTTGACTGTATCCACGCTTTCTGCAGTACGTCGCTCAGCGAGCTGCCGCCACATGTTACATTGCAGATGTCGTTAACAATTAAAAAAGAAACTTCGCACGTACTTGATACTGAACTTGGAGAAGGGGTACTTTTTTAATGTATTCAAAACGCCTTGGCTCGAACAGCTGGAATTCACTGCAGTGCAATTAATTTGACGTCGCGCGTCTTAAAGTAAATTAGTGGTGTTGAATGGGATGCGGAGCGCCAAGCAGTGCAGAACCAGAACCGATTGAAAATACGAATGTTCGCGGTTGTGGGATCTGAATGCTGATCGGTAGAGGTGACACTTTGTGGTGTAGTGTTGCGAACTAAGTTTGTGCAGAGTTTACAGCAGCCAACATGGACGATCTATCATGTATGAAGTTCATTAACAACTATTATGTTTGAAGTTAGTGGACTTATATCAGTGGACACACAGTATCAATTACGCTGCGTTACCTAAAGTTCAGATAGAAAGAAGTCTGGTACCATTCTTATTGAATTCTGTCTTTAATATCGAATGTTTCTGTTAATATCCGCCGTTGCTATTAAGACAAACAGCGCTAATGAACTTATTTTGTACATGTGAAATACTCTTCAAACGCTTGGCAAGTCCGCTTGACTTTAATCAACTCATACGGGTACGGATAGTTCAGAACCTGGTACACATTGCTTAGCAATGAGTTTCCTGATGTACACAAACTAGGGAACAACTCGTACACCGGACTGGTAACTAGATTATGCGGTCGGCGGAAACTAGCCGTGGTACGAGAACTTGTCAATACCTTTTGTAGCTCATCATTTTTGAGGACAATTAAAACTATTAATTTTGAACTGAGTCTAGAATAGTTCTTCACACGAATGTTTTGTTCAGTTATACTCGTAGAAGGAAAAAACAATGTTGTTGTTCGGGACCGCATCGTCGCTTCCCTACCTATATAGTGCGGTATATCGGGCGCATTCCCGTACTTAAACGTCTCTATGCGTATGGGTCATATGTAAATGGTATCTACCAAGCTCATCGTCGTACCTAGGCAACTATGCTATAGTAGCATAATCTTCAATCACCATGATTGAAAGCCAGCAATGGTCTTTACAATAAAAGAAAAACTGTAAGTAATGTACACTACATAATCAACAACTAAAACAAAACAACTAAACATGACGATTAACGAACCACAAAAAATTCACAAAAACGTTAGCGTCCCTCTATTTTAATTGTATGCAATTTCCAAGCACTTTTTGGTTGTTCGTAAGTCTCGAGCGTCTGATTTTCATCCCCAAGCGAAGCCGTTTGCATAGTCTGCGGAGCTGGTAAAGCCTACGGCTATGATTCTGAGCTTTCGGTTTTTAATTCGTTTCGCTCCACGTTTCTTTTCTCTTTTAGGAGTTTTAATTTCGTCACATAACTTTACCCTTCAACACTCAAATCTGTTGTGATTTCATTTTCATGGAAATGTTTAAGATTAGTCTTAGTAACGAGTTATCTTTTATTATTATGCACATAGAAAAAAAATTATAATTACTTCTTTAATCTTGTTGTATATCTACAGCAATAGTGATTACACCAATAAATAGATAAACAGAGGAATATTTCCCATTTATTACAAGAAGATGTTGTAAAGGTCTTTGAATCTAGAATAAATTAAACCAAAGATATCTTGAACATAAACAATAAGTAAAATCAAGATATTATTAGACGAGAACAATGTGACATTATGGAGAAACAAAATTATTAGAACAGAAGTCTTTGAAAACTTTTCCGAACAAAAGAATCGAGCTACCGTCAAAAGTCTTTCTAAAACACGTTTAGAAATGGGAAAAATTTCACAGTATGAACCTTTTCAAAAAAAGCTAATCACTCTTTACAATTGGGCAGACATGAAAACCTTTCCGAAAAAGGCTGTCCACGAACTTTGAAATATTTGAACAGGATGAAAATAAAAGAGGTATTCATTGTATTCGTTAATAACACCGACAATAACAGATATGAAGCACCTGCAGACAGTCGTGACTTTGTTTACAAAACTGTTGGCTTTGGAGACGAAGCAATGAACTTTATACTTTTTGCAGTTTTGATGAATGTTACTCGTAGAACAGTTAAAGATAAACTTAAGGCTGAAACTTGGCAATGAAACTGGCGTTGCGGCTGTGAGAAACTAGAATTGTTATCAATGTGTGGCACTTAGGTAGCAGGTAGATAGAATAGTTTACTAAGATAAATAGACAAATGAATTATAATGATCACAGAGAGATAGAAGAAGAGATAGCCTCATTAAGAATGCCATTGATATTCCAAAATATATGTAAATATACTTAAGATATGTATTGCGGGACCGCGCTAACAAAATCTGCATCAACTTTCAATAGCCAAACGATTACTGTCGGTAGCGCTACAAGTGTTAAATGTCCAACTTTGCATATTTTTAGAGGTTTCAGCGAGCTCATACTCCGATATATAGCATCTCCGAGATATCTCTGTTTTGTATCTTAACTGTCTATGATTATCCTCAAAGATGAAGATTCAACTGATGACGTTTACAATATGACAGCTTCAAGATTGAGCTCTCTTTGAGAGCAGTTTATTAATACGACAGTCAGTCTGGTTCAGGGGCAAATAAATACCTAGACGTTAAAAAGAGAAGGCGTGCACTCAGACGCAGATAAAACTGGGCTGGCCAGACTAGACAGCCAGATTTTTTATACAAAGTTCTATAGGTAGCTAGTGATAGATAGAGTGAAACGAAAAAAAGTTGTCGTATCCGTAGCGTCACAGGAGCATTTAATTTAATAGATACTGGCTGCAAGAGTTGACATGGAGTCTGTGGCGTGGGACTATACGGTGTCGACACCGGTTTATAACGCTCGCGCTAATAAAATTGTTGTATTTCATAATGTTAGGCGGTGTGCACACCGCTGCCTAAATGATTTATTCTCCTGGAAGTAACTGCAGTACTTTTCAAGTTTTGGTTAGGATTTATGAATTGTAGAATTTAGTAAAAACAACTGAGACAAGTTTAAATTGATGAAGAATTTATTACTGTAACAGATTTTAAAATAAACGCCAAAATTATGAAAATTGACATAAAAAAAATAAAAGGACATTCTTATTTATAATCAAGTAAAAAATTAAACTCCTATAAAACTTACGCACAATGGTTGGTAAATCAATTCAATTGATGGAAGGGTTGTTACAACAGACAAGATTAATTGAATACTGATTGGACAACGCAAACGGTTTAAAATCGTCTATTACAATCACTTGGCCAATTCCCATGATCCAGTTGTGAATTGCAGAGGTGAATTTACGCAAACACGTACAAATTATGTGAACTCCGATACGTTAATATGACTAGTTAGTTTGCATTCGTATTGAAATTCAGCCAAAGTCGACTGAAACAGGCTGAGAAAATATTAATCTTGTCTTTTAATACTTCTGAAGGATTTAATATTTGTTTTAGAGAGCAAGAGTGGGCGAAATGTTGCAGTTCTTTAGTAAGCAAACAATATACATAAAATAGTAAGTTTGTAACGTCTTCAAAATTCAATCTATAAAATCAAAATCAATCAAAAACAAAGCATTTATTTCAAGTAGGCCAATTACAAGCACTTTTGAATTGTTGAAATAAAGATGAAAATTAAATGTAGCTACAGTCCCAGTCACAAGACATAAAAACTGTGTAAAGTACTGTAGTTGTATATAGGTCACAAATATTTTTAAGTTACTTCGTGTGCAAAATAATAAGTGTTTGTGACTATACAATATCGTATATTAATTCCAAATCGAAACAGTAACAAGTTGAGATCCGCCACGATTTATCAATGTACCATTGTAAATATCGCAGCTGAAATTGCAAAAACCTGCTAGTTATAATTCAAAGTTTTCATAAACTATGCAAAGAATTTACTTCCCCACCTATTTTAGTTTCAAATTATTTTATCACTAAACAAAATAATCAAATTATACAGCTTTTGAAGGTACAACAGGTAATTACAGACTGTTAAAAAAAAAGTTTTATCGGATTCACGAATCAAGGAATTAGTCTCATAAAACCGATGTATTTTTAATAATGTTTGAGTTTTTGAACCTTTTACTTTGTGCACTTAGTAGAAAAGATGAAAGAAACGTTTCGATGCCGTTAAACGCAATTAGATTGCTTTGTACGATTTTCATTGAAATGTCAGTGTGACGTCAACATTTTATTTTATTTTTATCTTGATATGCGTTGGAAGACCTCCCACTAGGTGGACCGATGACCTGGTGAAGGTTGCGGGAATCCGGTGGATGCGAGTCGCAAGGGACCGGTCAATGTGGCGACACTTGGGGGAGGCCTATGTCCAGCAGTGGACGTCTTTCGGCTGAGATGATGATGATGATGATGATGATTTGTTGAAAAGTGTTTTGTCTTTCACTGTTGAAGTGTTGATACTCGTAGATCACAGTATCTAGTAGCTCACCTGAGAAGAAGTCATAAGCAAAATTATGAATGCCAAAAGATTTCTGAAAGATTGCGGATCGAAAAGTAAAATGAAATTTAGGAATTAATCAATTTTAAATGTGACTTTGGACGACTGAGCTTTGGGCACAAGCTACTCTTTCTATTCGTAGGTATATTATTGTCGTTACAACTGCAACATTAATGCGTAACTAAACATACGAAGAATCGCCATAACAATGATATTGAGAAACGTGACCCGTCAGACACCCGCCGTCGTATGAAACCCCCTAAATGGCGGAGCCTTATGGCGGGAATAGCCCATTTCCTGGTTTTTTGCCAAACACCCACCGCTTTAAGGGCACTAGGCCATACTTATATACTGTAGAGCGTTATACTGCTTACATAATTTCTATGTTTTGGCATCACACTCAGGAGATTTAACGAGGTTATCACATCCTAAAATCTACATAACATTTTTAAGTACCCGCGTGGTTTTAGGCAAAAGCAAAAAGCTTTTTAGTTCTAATTGCGCAGATTTATAAAGCACATTTCAAAGCCACATGCGGCCTCAATATGGTGGATTAAATTTTAATTCCAAAAATAAAACCTGTCTGCGCTGTCCGCTTTTAAACTAAGTCTCTTTTGTAACAGGCTTTTATTTAACTTGCACTTTTCGTATGTATCTACGAGTTTCAAGTATCAAAATTTGCAAACCAATTTTTGACCACTTGTTGGTACCCGTATCCGATTGAGCTGTTTTGCATACACATTTTAGCTCTGGTGATAATACATTTTTATGGTAGACATGATTATAGCTTGCTGTCAGGGTCATTTTCTTTTGAGAAACCGACGGACACGAAAAAAATTCGATGGTCAAACTTAATTTTCTTTTTAATAAAATCTTTTTTAAGTTCAATATATTTTGCTCGTGCTATTCATTCCCGAGTGAGCTATTGGTTTTTATGTCAGAGTTGAAATTCTGCATAGGTTGAATGAAAGCTGACACGTCAATTGCCACAAATTTGCGTCGATCGTAGTCGACTAAGGGCTCAAGTTTTTTTAAAGTCTGGCTTTTGAATGCATCGCTCGCCCAGGGGATCAATTAGTGTTGTAAACGTTTTATCTTCGCGGGTATTCTGGTGTGTTTTTTGTAAAGTAGTTTATTATATAGTGTGGTATCTATGTTTTATGTCTGCCTGGTGTTTTGATTGTTTCTTACAAACTAGTAATTATAGCTTTATGTTCGGCCTTATAATTATAACTCTCGTTTCTATACTTCTTATTAAAATAATTCAAACAATAAACGAAATGATCTTGTTCAAGAGAATGGAAAGTTTGTTCCAGATATTAGATTCTGTGTCATTGGACTCACGCATATTAAACGGAAATACTAATACACATTAATTATAATTATGAAGTGATGTTTTATTTAAGTAAGCTCATTATTTTCAGTGATAGTTTTAAGCCCATCACTGACGTAAGTCAAGTCCAATGACGTCATTTCAAACTGCGACATACGAAACGAAATTATTTACGTTAACGTACTGTGAAGTTTCGTATCCATACGGTTCGGTCCCGAGTGGATTAGGAAAGAAACGAGCGGCTATAAGCCCTCCACTTCCATTGTTTCAAGTATTTTTCTCAATTCTTTTTCTAAAAGTGTAATAGATAAAATGTTGCTGAAGTAGGTAGCACTAGCGGGCCTGTTGATGGTGAGCTATGGGCTAACTCGCCGTCCGTCCGTCTTATGACGACAGGCCGTGTCGACGGCGCGTTCGTGTTCCACGCGCGCCTCAAAAAGATGTCAGCATAAGGAAGGAGTCCGCAAGGGCCGAAGCCTGCCGGGGCTGCGAGGCTGTTCGAAAGAGATACCGTGGCCCGGAACATAAAAAGCGAGGAAGGAACATGGTTGGGTTTTAGTCAGTAAAAGACTGACTCTCCCTCCCGCTCCGCCCAGAGCGGGCCAGTCTTTAGATGATTGTCCATCCGAAAAAAAATGTAGGTAGCACTAATTGCAATATCCAATTATTGAGAGCGTAAAATAATTCTGAACAGAGATCGAACAAAATTTATTTGTTGAAATTTCGCGTGAAGCGGTCGCCATTTTTTTTGTTCCATTGATTGGCACATGTTGGATGTAGTTCGTCCATTGGATGCCAGTTTTCTAAGTTGAATAGACTCCAAAACCAAAGGTTTTCGTAAGTCCTCAAATATTAATCGACCTGTAATTGCTCATTGCTCAATGGCGCGCTCTGGCCCACGTGTTGGGTTTCAGCCTGCAGCCTACAGCGTACTCTTGCAGAAACGAGATTTGAGTCCCGGCAGCGGAGACATTATAAGCTCATTATGCTTATCTCTTAATGCAGCAAGTGCCTCTTTTCATAGAGAGAAGGAACAATTTAAGTTTAGTGATGATCACTGGCTTGCTCATTGCCGATTTCAAAGCATTCAAAAGTACCTACAAGTTTTATCTCAATGTTTTCTTTAACTGTTCTGGCATTCATGGCTCTGCGTTCCTATATTTTCTTTACAATTTCGTTAGATAACAACAGAATATTTACGTCCAGATTATCTATCATCACCTAATGGTGAGATATAATAATAAATATAATATTTATATATATTGTATTTTTTAGTTTTTATTTAAGATATATTTAAAAATGTAAATAATATGTTTTAGACTGAATAAACGAAATATAATATTTTATTTATTTATTCAAAATTATCTAAGTATATTTTTAAATGTTTTGTTAAGTATACTCTTTTTTGTAAGGAATATTTAAAAATGAAATTAATTTGTAAAGAGATAAACAAAGGACATGTTATCACGAATATATTCTTTGAAGATTTAGGCAATACAATGTTCACATTCTGCTAGTTATATTTTAATAACTAAAAAAAAGGTACCTCACTGATAGGTACAGGCTAGGTTTTTATTTGCCTGGTCACCGTAATTTGAATATTTTGTTTGCAAATATGCAAAGAAATAAAACTGTGCTCAAAGCCTCGATCTGCCGGGAATGAAACCAAATAACATCTATTGGAAAAGCAAACAAAGTACTAAAACTATTTATTTGTTAGAGCAGAAACATAGGGTTCAGAGCTTTTGATGAGTGCCAAAGACATTTAATTGTTCTCTGAGTAGAAACTATAAAACTGTTTGTTTCGTTCCCACAGACAAACCGTGAAAACGGTTTTGTCTATTAAATCTAAAGTTATCATTTTATAAACTTGGTTCTTGATTAATAAATACCTAATAAAAAATAAATAGAAAAAAAGGTAATCCCACGTTTTAGCGATACTTACACACTTAACTTACAGCGGTTGTTATCCGTCATTTTGTGGCGGCGGCCATCTTGGACCGATTTTCATAAAACATAACTAAAGAACACTCCCGACTAATTCCCCTTTCAAACTAAAAAAAAACAAAATCAAAATAGGTTCATCCGTTCAGATGATACTATGCCACAGACAGACACACACAGACACGTCAAACTTATAACAGCCCGTCTTTTTTGCGTCGGGGGTTAAAAAAAACATGGTTCGAGACCGGACGATACGCGTATGAAGCTACAGAATTGTAATCATTAAAATCACTAATACAAAAGCCTTCTAAAGTCATTTTATCCCATTTAATGACTAAACTTACATCGATAACAACCAGTTTTCTCGTGCGAGGTAGATTACGTTGTCATTCGCGTTGTCCAGTCCATCTAACTACTACCGGTATTATAAATACGAAACTTTGTGAGTATGCATGGATGGATGGACGGATGCTTGTTACTCTTTCACCCAAAAACTGGAAATCCGATTAGGATAGTTTATTACTTTTATGTTGATACTTTTTATTTATTAATAATTATTATTTATTTATTTTTCGATCCCGTTTGACAATTACCGAACTCGTACTTGGTATACTATTTAAATGTTTATGACAAAGCACACGTTTGAATCTAACCCCAGTTACAAACTATAAAAACTGTGAACGTGTGCACTCTGCCTATGCCACACATCCCCGTCCGTTTTAATGACATTGACAGCGAAAATAATCTAAAAGACAATAATAAAAATAATCTGAATTCAGATAATTATAGACACTCGGCCGGTGTACGCACAACCATATATTATAAAAGAATAACGTAATATGTACGTTTTTAATCATCTTGTTTTGATAGAGATAGCTCGTAAATGTGCAGATCCGACATTCCTTTCAGTTATAACTGACGTTGGTATAATTGATAGCTGAAGCTGAACAAATTGGTGTGGTTGTTTCTGTTTCGGTATGGGCCGCGTTGGGAAATTCCCTTGTATTTTTATGTTCCTAATTTTCTTTTTTGTTTACGCCTTCAAAACAAACAGCGGAACAATCAACACATAGTTTACTTTTAAAGTAAATTAAAAAAAAAACAGAACCATTATAAACCATTGTGTAAACGATTGCCTTACACAATAGCCCGCGTTGGAACTTGTACATCAACGTTATTGATGGACGGAGCAGAGTGTTCAGAATACCAAGCGCCAATCTATACAAATCCATTCTAACCTGCCGTCGCACTCCAATCTAGTATATTTATACGTTTTGAACGATGACACATCTCATATTGGCACTCCAGTCTACCGAAACGCGTAGGCAAGTTTATTTATACGATTAATATTACAAATCACGTCTAAAGACTTTATTGATCTATGGCGACTGCGTAGTTCTGGACACGGTTTTAATGTGTAACCTGGTTTCCGCGTTTAAAGTGGAGTAGACATTTTGAATTAATTTCAAGAATATTATTTTAATAATCTAGACGTCTGCGCAGATTGTGAGACAATGTGTATTTTTAAGATGGCGACTGCCAGTCAGTCTGTGGGCACTTATCTTTACGCTACCTATATTATTTTGTGTGGTGTGCAGACATAGTATCTATTGTACTATGAATATGAATCGGGCAATATCAAAACTTCCAAGATTTAAACAAAACAGTTTTAATTATTAACTGCAAAATAATTTTAGCAGACATAAATACAATACTTATATTTTTTTCTACGATCTTAATTTTCTATTAGAAATTCCCCTAGGTATGCTTAGTTGACTTTCGATCCATGTTCTTACTTTTACCTTTTTTATGAGCCACAAGTTGCGTCTACTTTAAAGAATTGACTTACTCGTATTTCATAAGATGCTGTGTTGCACCTTTTACAAAATTATGGAAGGCAAGAAGTACAAATTCCAAGGTTTTCGGAACATCACTCAGTTAGCACTGGGTTTTCTAAGTTACAAAATTTATTTTACATTATTGATATATCTTTCTAATATCATTCCCAACAATCATTACAGTATCCTAGCCTTTTCCTAACTATGTTTGGATCGGCTTCCAGTCTAACCGAATGCAGCTGAATACCAGTATTTTACATGGAGCGACTGCCTATCTGACCTCCACAACGCAGTTAGTACTGGGTAATACGATACCCCTTAGTAAGGCTGGTTGTCAGATTTTCGGGTCACTGACAACCTGTAACGACTGTCAAATATCTACAAATGACAGCTGGGACCAACAGCTTAACGGGCTATCCTTTCACGGAGGCAACTCGGTATGTTATGGGTGGTCACCCATCCATGAAACAGGAGCCTAGGCAAGGGCGGCTTAACTTAAAGATCGACCCGAGCGACTGTTATTATTTGGTTAAAATGACTGCCATAAAACTTTTGTCGCATATTTTGTCCTTTCTTTCTATGCAATATAATACCTAATTATTTTCAAGAAAAGGAAACCTGTGACGTGTGTACTGAGCTGCTTACCTTCTAAGTAACTTGCCAGACTTGATTTATTAGCGTACACTTGCATTAGTGCCGACCACGCTCCGCTTTCAAAGTTCAAGCATCGCTATATTTTTAAACTACGTCACAGATTAAGTATCATAGTTAAATACAGGGTGGAATTTTTCAATACCACCTGGAGGGAAAGTACTCTAAATACTGAAGATAGCAAATTTTACTCAAATAAAATTCCTTTATTTAAAAAAAATAAACTAATCTGTTTTCACAGATTTTCGAAAATTCGCTTGCTACACTCGGGATTCGAACCGGCTAAAGCTCGTAAAAATAACATCCTGTACTTTTTTGCGCAGTTCCGTGTCCGTGCTAAACCTTTGAGGAGTTCTCACGTGAACAGGCGATTCTGAATGCAGGATAATGTCATGTCTGCCATAAAATGTATTGTCACCATAACTAAAGGTGGATGCAAAATTACAACTCAATCAGAATTCAGGTACCTACCTCCAAGTTGTCAAAATAGTTTGCAAATGTTGAAAACAGACAACTTAAATATACGAACTGTGCAACTTAAATAAAGACTTGTAACTAAGTACAGTCCAACTGATCGGGGCTAGCTATGGACTAGGTGTGGACACCGGACTTTGACAGATATTACAGTATTATTACTATTTTCAGTATGATGTCCGATCTTCAGTCCCTCCGCGAAACATTTCTCACAAAATAAAGTGCACATTTTCAATTTTCCGATCTCAACGGAGTGTAAGAAACTTTTAACACAAAAATGGCGTTGTAAATTAATTATGTAGTCACTGCAGCCTTAATTAAGCGGTATCGCTACCACTAATGTGCGTTAGACAATAGGCGGGGCTTGGTTTGCCGCCACACGGAAAATCTTGGGATGCAGTAGTGTATTATATTTAGTTTATTTTAGACAATAAATTCAGTGCTACTAAAATACTGGTATTCACCCGCATCCGGTTACACTGCACAACCACAACATAGTTGAAGCTGGCCGAAATAGTTGAAAGAAAAAAGCTGATGATGATTCGGGGTCTGACTTTTATTAGGAGTTGACTAATATTTTTTTTTTTTAGTAACACTAGGAACTAACAAAACAATGATTAAAATAAAAATTAAATGGGATCATACTCGTATAGGAACCTTTTTAACCGACTTCTAAAAAAGGAAGAGGTTCTCAATTCGGATGTTTCTTTTTTTTATGTTTGTTTGCGCATAACTCCGTCGTTTGCGAACCGATTTGAAAAATTCTTTTTTTGTTGGAAAGGGTATTCTTTCCAAATGGTCCCATAGTCTCCAAGTCGGGATCTGATGATGGAATCTTGGCGAAATTGAGGGAACTCTTCAAATTTTATAGGATAACGTACAGCGATTTTGGTATTTTCTAAAACAAGTGAAGCATTTGCATTTGATAAGAACCATTCTACCATCACATCTAATGATGAAGCCAAGAGCCACGGAACTCAATAATGAGACAATGTATCCTAGTCGTATTTGGGCTCGTTGTAATTGTAACGGTATGCACTTTCCATGTGTACCAAGCACATGTAAACCACTAAAAAGTGAAAAATAAAAACTTTTTTGCAAAAAATAAAACCGACTTAAAAAAAAACAAAAAGTGAAAAATAACTTTAGCTTCTGAAGTCGGTGACAAAAAAATTAAATCAATCAAACAAAGGTCACCGACTTCAGAAGCTAAAGTTATATTTCACTTTTTGTTTTTTTTTTGAAGTCGGTTTTATTTTTTGCAAAAAAGTTTTTTCAAATAACAAAACATTAACCTTTCTTAAAAAATTGAGAAACACGAACATGAAATACGTTAAGTAAGTTAAGAGACTGGATAGCTTCCAAAAACCGTGATCAAAACAGCATTTATAAAAGTGGGTATAATAAAAGCAGAAAATTCACAAAATTAATAATCGTAAATAATTTTTCGTGGAACGGTACCGTAAGTGGCTAGCCCGAGGGACGTTTAACAGATCTGTCCTCAATAAATAAGAGAGAATTTAAAATTCAGTATTTCCTTGCCACAGGGGCTCCTCTGTGGATTTTCTCAATAAAAATCCTTCATGAATCCGTTTCACTTCGGAATATATGTCGAACATTCAATTAGCTGAAGATTCCCGATAATTCTCAACATAATTGAAATTGCAGGGATTTGTGCGTCATTACTTTGACTTTCTACAATTTCTACTCCTATCTCCTTGCCTTTGAAACTCAAAACCGAAAACCAAAGTAATTTAGAATGAGTTGAGAATTAATCAAAAAAACAACACGTTGTTAAAGCTGGGAAATAGTTCCCCAGAAAATAATAATTTCTATTTAGTAAGAAAAACTTGATGTAACATCATCTGGCTTTTTCCTAACTACTCGTATGTTGGGTCGACTTCGAGTCTAGCCTATAATTTTTACTTTCTTCCTCCCTAAAAGAGAGAATGGGTTGTAATGTGCTGCTGTTTGGCAGATTTCACATGTCAAACAAAATATTTCCACCTCACACCATGCCTTCCTAATTACTAGAATCCTAAGCCATAACAAAGATTAATATACCACAGTTTGATATGTAACCCAGTAAGTAGAATATTGTAACCTAAGTTAACATATTCTGTGGGGTTATAATACGATTCGTGATGTCTTGGTTCTACCACAGCTTATATTGTGTGGTGCAGATAAGAAGGGTAAATACAAAGTAATATTTAGCTATGATTGGTAGATGGAAATTTAGTTACCTCTGTGCCTCAGAAAGCACGTTAAGCATTTGGTCTCGCTTGTCATTTGTCCATCTTTGACAGTCGTTACAGGTAGTCAGTGACCCAAAAAGTCTGGCAACCAGTCTTACCAAGGGGTATCGTATTATCCAGTACTAACTGGGTTGTGGAGGTCAGATAGGCAGTCGCTCCATGTAAAATACTAGTATTCAGCTACAACCGGTTAGACTGGAAGCCGACCCCAACATAGTTGGGAAAAGGCTGGCAGATGATGATTGGTAGATGGAAATTGTAAAATCTTTTAACAATTTTTCCACCAACTACTAATTGCGACTATTTGTGAGGTGCCATTATCATCAGACTTTTTTCGACTATGTTCGGGTTGGCTTTCAGTTTGAACTGGTGCAGCTGAATACCAGGAGTTTAAACAGAGTGACTGTCTTACTGACCTACTCAGTCTAGTTACTGAGTAAAACGACTTCTGAACTGCATATTTTATGTAGGTATTATAGTTTGTTGCGTTAAGAATACTAGTTGTTATTATGTAGCACTGTTCTGTCTACTTCCATCGAGCCAATAGCCAGTGACAAGATGTTTTTTTATGTTTAATTTAAACTTATGAAAGTTTGAATTTCCTGTAAAGAAAGTAACGCTGATGAGTTCAGATTGAAGAACAACTTGATAAAAAACAAAAAACCAAACTCAAATACACAATCAAAAATATTTTTTATAAACTCTATAAATATGTACCTATGCTAGTATTTTAGATGTTCAGCTATTAATGTTAGCTAAATAGCTATCTTCTAACAAAGTTCTAAATGTGACAATAAAAATATTTTGGGGAAAGTTTTTTATTTCATTTTATAAAAATACTGTTCTTAGCTTAGCTAAAAAATGCTAAAAATCAAATGGGGAAATCATAAGAATAAAAGCTTGTTATGTTTCAACTTTGACAATAATAATATATTACCTTTGAAGTGAATTAAATTTATTGTTTTCTTGTTAAGTTATAAGAGCGAAGATGAAACTGTTTTCTCGTCTGCCCCAAGGGATGGGACCAAGTCAGTGAACACATCAGTGTTTAAAAAATGACTGGAAATTCAATTTGGTACCACATGGTGCCATTTGATTTTAATAAATATATGACGGAAAATCATGCAAATATCAATTGTTAAGAAAAGGTTTGTCTGAAAATCGTTTTTTTAATCTAAACGCACTTCTTAGTTTCTATATAAGTAAATTGCACCCGAGCAAAGCCGGCAGGGTCGCTAGTACACAATATATAAGTGGTAACTTGCTGACGCTTTATTGCAAATACACATACATCACAAACCACAGGCTCGACTCTAACATATACCGAGTAATATATAACGCGTTACCACACATTACTCAAACATTATGACACACCAATACATTGTTCGTATGTTCAAGCTAAGCTATACTCCTACGTAACCGCAGGAGAACGCGTTTTGACACTTACCGGTGCAGTTCGGCTTATGGATTAAAAGACGTTTCTCGGTCAAATGAGGTTAAAATTCAAAAAAGGCCAAAAACCACAAAAAATACACGTTTTTTGTACAAAAAAAAACGGAGTGTTCAATCGCTTTAACCACAACCTTGATAAAGTTCCATTACATTGAGAACAAATTATTGCGTTTTCGAAATTAAAAACATTTTTTATTATTTTATTTTATCTTTGTGTTCTGAAATGGACTGTTTAAGGCTGATGCTCCAGGGTAGCCAGCGAATTTTCGATAGAAATTTACTTACGTTTTTTGCTAATTGAAGGCCAGTACTAGGTTGTCTGTTGATGAAAATATCGTTCCTCGACCTTTATGAACCTTAACGATTTTAATGATTATAATTCTGTAACTACATTATGTCTTACAGTCGCAAACGATAGTAGTGCGATAGTAGTGCAGTAAGCAAATTTGAATTTCGCGTGCTATTCTGGCGCTTTCACCTTAAGGCGGTCATACGAGCCTTAAAGACCAGCTTATTCAGCCTGTAAATGGTGTCTATTGTGAGTACTCGCTGTCAACTGGATGCAGGCACCAAGCGGTCCAATCTTGCACTATATTAATGTGACATTGCGTTTGAGCTGCGAAACCGGTTAACATTAACAATGTGGAAACATTCTCATAGTTCAGAAGCAATAAACGTCGTGAGTTAGTATTAACGGTTTTACACACTTGAAATTTATACGGATTGTCTTGCTTAATTGTAGCGTCTTGGGTTCCAAACTGGTGGATTCCGTTGCGGAGATGAGACGCCGCTAAATCCTTTTGATTAATTATGAATACCTACTTATGCTAATTAATTTTTGGGAACAGATGTTCTTTTGCTTTCTGACTAGCGAACACATATTAATCAAGCCTGTTTTCCAAATCAAATCAAATCAGAACGGTTAAGTATTGCTATATCCTTAATGTGTACTTACAGGTGGTAATTCAAAATTCTTTCAGCAATGGATAGCTGCGTGATCAGCAAATAGCGAAGAAATAAAGTGTGATAAGTTCATTGGGCCTAGTTTATCCACAGTATTCCACAGTAATTATTTCATTTAGTTTATAAAGTCCCAAAACTCGTGATATAGACAACACAAGTTGCAGGCATTTACTGAATGACCTACTTGTATCAAGCCCCCTTCCAAAATGTTCTATCTGACATTTCCTGACACCGCTCTGGCACCAACCATCGGTAAGTCGACGGGTCTGTGTCTAGCTTTTTTTTTATGCAAACCAACTTAAGATCGTTTTCACGGGTTAGTCATAAAGCCTATTTATTTATTTTCTCGTATATCTGTTTCAATTTTTAGAGATTGGCAATGCCATAGAGCCTTTATTATAGGTTTATTATTTGTCATTGGTGTTCGTTCTGACATGTCTGCTTGTGCTCAGAGTTTTTCGGATAAAGTTGGATATGCTAGCCACTTGAGAGCGCATGAAAGAGCAGCACACCCAAGCTCTCTACAACCAAACTAGAAAGTCATCGAATGCAGTTGTTGTGGCCGAAATCTGTTAGATCGGCATCATCATCATCATTATTTGGTCAGACGTTTTAGTAATGTCTTGTTGATTACTTTTTTTTTGCAATTATTGCTTCTCACGTGTTCCCGACTTACCCCTGGGCCTCGATTCTGCTATTACAATAGTGTCAAAATAGTCGGTCATTGATTTCATAATAGTCAAGTTCTGTCAAATTTGTTAATCTACTAATGTAATGCCGCCATTATGACTTCTCAATGGTTAAACACTGACACTCCATTGAAAGAAATATCATAGAGTGGTAGTCTCGGACATGAAATCTGGCATGAATAAATGGTCGCATTTAGTAGTAGATTTCGGAAACCATTTGTACTAAGGGTTTTATAATAATGGCAATACGACAATGCCATTAAAACATAATTTTATTACGAGACCATTGACCGATCAGTGTGAATTTACCAGATTCCGTACTATAAGCAAAATGACAATGGGATGGGAATGGAATCGTGTTGGAGTGACAAATTTATTAAAATAGCTGAATTAGGCCCCTGGTCGTTAACATCTGATCCACTATGACTTTAGACATATATTGTGTGAAAGGTGTGCTCATATTTCAGGGTGTGATTTAGTTAAACCATCAAAATGATAAACTATCTCCATGAAACCACCATCGAAATCGCGAAAAAAAATGCACAGTCGCGTAGTTCGTGGACTGCGTGTGAGCTTGAAACCGCTTGAAATACTTGGCTAAGCCACAGACGGTTCGGCATCATTTCTTAGTGGGACGGCGCCGTTTGTCGGAAAACTCAGATAAGTCTCTAATAGGCGAGCCAGAGAGAAATATACGACTCTTTTGAGGTTAACTTTTGGTTTTTATACTTATTGTTTTACACATTGACCCACTATTTCTTTTACTACATAAGATGTATGTCCAACTTTACTGAATTTGATCTAAATTTACCATGTCTGTATCCAGTCTGTCCCCGCATTTGTAACTTCATGCCTGTAATCTCAGGAGTGTTAAGCAAACACGAACATGGCTAAATTAATTTAGGTAAGGCGAGAAAGCGTTGCTAGTAATATAACAATTATAATATAAGTAAGTGTGCGCCAACAGGAGCTTAACAATATCTGATTTGACTTTCTGGTCATTAATGTATTGCATTAGAATGTCCAGGCAATCATGCCTGGACATTCTAATGCAATACCTAAGCAACCCTATAGTAACCCTAAGCAAAACCACTACCTACTACACTGAAATAATGTTTTTAAATCGAACTTTAAATATTACCCATAGGTTGTAAATAAAAACGCAGGGGTATGCCCCGTTTGGTTGCGGGACTGTTCGAAAGAGATGAAGTCATTTGACGATTTCCCAGCCTAAAAAAAAAAAAAAAAAAGGGGGTATGCCCCGTGGGCCGCGAGGGCCGAAGCCTGCCGGGGTTGCGGGCCTGTTCGAAAGAGATACCGCGGCCCCGGAACATAAAGGGCGAGGAAGGAATGAACACTCCCTCCCGCTCCGCCCAGAGTGGGAGAAGTCATTTGATGATTTCACATCCTAAAAAAAAAAAGGGTTATGCCCCGTTCCCACTATATGACGATTAATAATTTATAGTTGGTTTTTAGTTGACAAAAGTCATGGACGACAGTTATCGTGTCGTCCTATATCCGTCGTACGTCCTTTTAAAACAATAATATAACCTGTTACTTTAAAAAGTTAATGCTCTTAATACAATAGTGTCACTTTGATCATTATGCCCATCAAACCACCTTTAGGGTTGAAATGAAAAGATTCTGAAATAAAATGTTAGTCCAAGTCATTTTTACACCATAGTTGAAGTAGTGGTACTACCAACACGTTAGAAACCCTTCAACAAATCAACTTGTAGGTATTTTCTACAACAAAGTATATTTTGAATAATTGACTTTTAATACAAGTCTGAGAACTATTTCTGATCGATAAAAGCTTGGTTAAAAGTTCAAAATGACAATATTGTTAACAGTTTTCGTTATACTTGTTGAGCTTGCTTACGACCAGGATCGAGTTGAACTTCTGAAAATTGTTATTACCCGACTGCGCAATGTAATGTAATGTAATAAAATAATAATGTTTAGTGTAATGTAATGTTTTTCGAGAGTAGGTATGTACGTATGTATAATAGTTTGGCTTGCTCTGTGGCCTGAACGGCTCGATGCTTTTTAGCTTGAGAGGTGTCGTTAGATTCGAAACCTGAACAGAAAAAAACACTTTCAGGAAACAGGACATATTGACTACAACAGTCGGGACTCATTAAAAATCTAGACTAAATATGGGACAGTATGGGTTTTTTTCTTTTCAGTTTTAATTTAAAATTATTATATTTTAAGTTACTATTGTACGCCTCTAACTAATATTTCGAGGATAACAGGCAGGCTGTTGTGGTATTATGTAACTAGTAATAAGTGCGGAGCTCGTGACTACATAATACCAGCCGCTCGGGTCGATCTTTAGGTTAAGCCATGCTTGCCTAGGTTGGTCTGTGGATGGGTCACCACCCTTACATACCGAGTTTCCTCCGTGCCTCGGAAAGCACGTTAAGCCGTTGGTCCCGGCTGTCATTTGTCCATCTTTGACAGTCGTTACAGGTAGTCAGTGGCCCCAAAAGTCTGACACCAGTCTTACCAAGTGGTATCGTATTTCCTAGTATTAACTGGGTTGTGGAGGTCAGATAGGCAGTCGCTCCATGTAAAATACTGGTATTCAGCTGCATCCGGTTAGACTGGAAGCCGACCCCAACATAGTTGGGAAAAGGCTAGGTAGATGATGATGACTTTTGAATCTATAAGGAGCCATTTCCTAAATTACTTAGCCAAGTTTGTGAATCTCAAATACTAAACTAAGAGATTCGATTATGTTTGGACTGATATTAGAGTTCGTTCGGATTTAAACAAGTGATTTCTCTACAATATTCCCAAAAGATTTTTAAGATTAAAAATCTTAAAAATCTTTTGAAGACTGAAATATCGAGATAAACCTAGGAAATTATCAATTGTTGGAATCACGAAACTTGAAACAAAAGTGGAGAACTACTTATTGGATTACTGTTCCCTGAGATTAATCAAATTTTGAGAAGACGTCAACAAACTATTTTGATAGATTGAAGATTAAAGCTAATGGAGATAAAACTTTGGCTCCTGAAATATAGGTACTCTAACCTAGCTCTGGACCCAGAGTCTCACATTTGTATGTAACCTGTTTTTATGCTAATAAATAATTTATTATTACTTATTATTATTATTATAGCTGATGTCGAAGTCAGAAAGTGAATGGGTGACCATTCATTACGTAAGACCCTTAGTTCCTTAACATATAAACATTGAGACGTCATTCCCGGGTGTCAGTTGTAGATCTCTAACAATTATTACGTGTAGTCAGAAACCCATAAGTCTGAAAATCAGTTTTGCCAAGTCATCTAAACTGATATAATAAAAAAATAAAATTGTTTGTTTGTTACGATTTAACTCAAGAACTACTCAACCGATTTCAGAAATTCTTTCACCATTAGAAAGCTACATCTTTACTAACATAGGCTATAAATTTTGTTGATATCATGAAAATTAACCGAGTCACAGTTTTGCGGGTGAATTGCTAGTAAGCTAAGCGTAAAGTTTTGATATTCAGTTGCACCCGTTTAGACTGTAAGCCAACTACAACGATGTTGAGAAAATGCAGGCGATGATGTTGAATAGGAAACCTGACTAAAAAAACTATGATACTATTTAGTCCATCAGTTAGATTATCGAAAAATATTGGATATGTATTTTTTTTTATCATATCAACAATAAAAATTGGCGAAGATAAAACGCATCGCATAGATCATGAGTCCCTTGTGACGTTACTTTCCGGTAAAAATGTACTCAAATGTGACGTCACACGAGTTTTCGACGCACTGTATCGTCTTTATTTTTTGTTTACGTGAAAAAAGAAAAAATATGTGTCCAATATTTTTTGGATATCTATCTGACTATTTGTTTTTTTTTTTTGGATTATCCCCTATTGGCTATTGTCAAACACGCACATTTCACCATTATAAACTGCAATACAGACTTACCTATCGATAAAAGCCTTTCCCCATAAACCAATGTCATATCTGATCATGAAATAATACTGCTTTAAACGCTAGGCTGGCAGTATGTTACGCCCATTTTCTTGACATTATTGCCCGATTCGGTTGGGCACCGACTAAAATTGCCTTCACAGGAAAGAGATATTCGATAGTACGAGCTGTCATATTAATTCGAACTTAAAACTTTAGAAAATAGAGCTTAAATATGAATATTTGTTTAGGATTATAATATTTTGTGTCGACTGTTTGGTTCGAAAGAGGAGCTTTTGGCTAAATAATAACAGTCGTTCGGGTCGATCTTAAGGTTAAGACGTATTTGCCGAGGTTGGTCTGTGGATGGGTTATCCGTGGTGCTAGGCAACTGGGCCTATCCCAGTTGTAAGCGTCCCTTTGTGCCTATTGGCCTTGTTTCGTTCTGTCTCCTGCTGATATGGAGGGAAGTGGAAATTACAGTTTTTTTTTCCTACTCCTCCGCTATACTTTCTGATTAATTTCGTTGCGGGATCCAAGACAGTTAAATTCAGTCTCTGGGACTTCGTCGAGCTTTATTGTCTTGGCGCTTTTCTGGTGGTCGCCACTGTTGATTCTAGCTTACAGTTACAGTGGTTTGGTAATAGTGTGGTGCCAGGTTGGTCCCAAAAAAAACCAGTCTTACTAACCGGTCTAATCGTATTACCCACTACTACCTGGGTTGTGAAGGTCAGATAGGTAGTCGCTCCATGTAAAATACTGGTATTCAGCTGCATCCGGTTAGACTGGGAGCCGACCCCAACATAGTTGAGAAAAGGCTAGGCAGATGATGATGTTTGGTTCGAAAGAAGAAAGCTAGCAGGAAGCTACGAAGAATAGACACTTCTGTCATTACTACATGAAATGATATTGATGTTTTCCTATCTTTTGATTTTCCTTGTTATATAATCATTCAGAATTCTATTTTTTTTTTCTTTTATCTTATAAGACATACGAAGGAGGACAGTATATAAACTTATACTAATAATTCTTCCTAGCACCTAATTGAGCTTTAGTAAACTCCTCATTAAAAACATGCGGGGCAGTATTTGGGGATTGCTGATAGAAGTTGTAAACTAAGTAATCCAAAATAAACTTTATGTTAATTGATATGGTTGATTTTGTTTAACCGTTCTATGACAGCGTTCGGTGGCGATAGCGCGAGTTCTATGGTTTTTATTCATTAAAAAGTGCTCAACGCGTCTAAAGAAGTTTTCACAAAAAAAAAATGTTTTTGTATTTATTAATTAAACACAAAAGTATAACACCGGTCACAACGGTCCCACACTTAGTCGACACACAACTACACCGAAACAGTACAGGAAGCTGTGGAGTGGGACAGGGCACCTGTTCCACAACCGGCTATTAGCGAAAAGCGAGTAGAGTTGGCGACCAAAAACAAGTTGTTTGTTTGTTTGTTCGAGCACTCGCCGGCCGCGGCAGGGTGAACAGTCAGCGATCAACTGTTCATAATAAGTATAGCTTTTACAGACACGGGACTTGCAATCTTGGAAGCAAATATAACTTTACATTTTTTTTTTATCTTGAGCGAGTAAACAAACAGTCCACAGTTAATCGGTTTCTTGTCTGTGGGATAATGCATGCTTATAGGATACTGGTAATTAAAATCAACAGTTCTTTTCGACAATTGTAGTGTCGAATTTATCACATGAATCAGTAACCTGGATTAATTTAGTTATTGTGATGAGCTTTAAAATAAATCAGGATTTATTCAATGAGTAGTGCTGGAATCATTCCCGCTGCGTCGAGTCCCATTACGTCGACTCGTGATTTTCTGCCCTGCAGTATTTAATATACCTCTACTTACTGTAATTTAGTTAGTAGTCTCAATTATTTAAGTCTAATAATGGTTTGTAAACAATAGATAGACACCGAATAACACTTTTAGTAAGATATAATCCACGTAAAAAGATAGTATGAATCTCATATCCCAAATAAATTTCATGAACTGCCGTACATAAAATGAAATACACTAAGTTCACAATACACTAGGTTGCAGTGCATTTAATGCATCGCGCACGTATCCGACACACGACGTGTCCGATCCAGAGATTGTCACGAATAAATATCACGTGCAATGAAGCGATTGGTATTCTTTAGTTGTGGTTCAAGTGTTATTAAAAGAAAAGTCTTGACTTTTCTTGGTAAAGTTGAAATGATGCCATAGAGGGACATACACTGGACTTTTTGATGATGTTCTTGACAAAGGTAAGTTGCGTAGTAAGTACTTGCAACCGAGGTGCGTGAATGATCTCATGTGTGAACGTGCACGAGGCGAAACTAGCATGTAAGGATTGAAACAGGTTGGTTTATTTACTGCCTACCTCTCTGGGAAAAGGCATGAGTTTATGAAAATATAGCTTACTTTATTTTTTTTTAATTTTTTTATTATCATTTGTTTTTTAAATGAAAGTATATCTTACTTTCATAAACTCACGTCACTTTTTCCAACGGCAGTAGTTTAGAGAAAAAAAAGTAGACTAGGACTGGCAGTAGTGTCTTTCTAACGTATATTAGCAAAGGCATTTGCTAAGATTGTCTTTGTATAAGAAAGAACCGGACGGACCGGTCAATGTGGCGACACTTGGGGAAGGCTAAGGGCTTCTTCACACGTACCACAACCACAACACGTCGCAACGACAAAATGCTGTCAAGCAGTGGTCAGGTTACGTGTGCTTTTATACATAGTTGCAGCTTTTTATAGTTGCGTTGTGGTAACGACAAAATGTCGATGTGGTTGCGTTGTCGCCAGTAGTTGCGATGCGGTTACATGGTGTGCAGACTCCGGTTTTCATAGCGGAAGCACTGTCGTTGCGTCGACGCAACGTTGTGTTTGCGATAGGGTCGGCCACTAGTTCGCAGTGTCGCTGGTGGTTGCGTTGTGGTTGCGATGTGGTCGGTATCACACACACGGTCCATAACGACTGCAAAATGTGGTACGTGTGAATAGTTCTATTCATTTTCAATACGAAATATACGCCCGGCCACGTGGTGTGGTTGAGGTGTGTTTGTGGTCGTGGTGTGGTTGTGGTACGTGTGAAGAAACCCTTATGTCCAGCAGTGGACGTCGGCTGAAATGATGATGATGATGATGAAAAACTTTTTTGCAAAAAATAAAACCGACTTCACACAAAAAAGTGAAAAATAACTTTAGCTTCTGAAGTCGGTGACCTTTGTTTGATTGATTTAATTTTTTTGTCACCGACTTCAGAAGCTAAAGTTATTTTTCACTTTTTTGTGTGAAGTCGGTTTTATTTTTTGCAAAAAAGTTTTTATTTTTCACTTTTTAGTGGTTCACAATATGTGCATACCCTTTCACAGCGAACCAGCGTAATTTTTTGTTATGAACTGGTGTAAACAATAGACAGATATGAGATTTCAGCAATCCGAGTAAGAGACACACATTTGCTACATTTAATGAGGAGTTCCGTTGCCTTTCTCCGAAGTTCTTCATCAGATCTTTACCAAATTTAAATGGGATCACTCCGAGAAAGTACTCTTTCAAAAACTACCCAAATCGCTTCTGGTGTGCCTATTAAATTTGAAGAGTTCTCCCTATTTCTCCAGGATCCCATTATCAGGATCCTGACTTGATGATTATGGGACCTTCTGGGAAGTATACCCTTCAAACAATTAAAAAACAAATTCGGTCCAGTCATCTTCGAGTAATCGGGGAACATTGAATTGAGAACCTCCTCCTTTTTGAAGTCGGTTAATAACGACGTTATGGTACGTGACTCAAATATCCGGATAGCCTTTAAAATATTTGGCTGAGTATCGTTAATTTGCTTCTAAGAATTGAAGAGTTCCGTTCCTTTGTCATGGATCCCATAATCAGAACCTAACCAAATTCTCATCAAACTACCCTTGAAGTACCCTTGCCAATAAAATAAAAAAAAACAATACATTTCAAGGTAATAGGCTTATCCCCAATAAATGGAACTTAATACACCTGGGAATATTGTACACATCTGCGTACCCTCTCAGAGCATACAGGCGTGATGTTACGTCATGATGTTGTATAAACAATAAACATTCAAGCGATTGCAGCAGTTACTGCAGATTTGCCGTGTATATTTGAAGAGTTCCATTGTATATCTCCGAAGATCCGGATCAGATCTTCAGCAAATTAAAATATAACCACACGGGAAGCACCAGCTTTCAAATTAAAAAAGAATCATCAAAATCGGTTCACCCAGTCGAAAGTACTGAGGTAACAAACACTGTCGAAATCTGGGTGTATTGTACACATCTGCGTACCCCCTCAGAGCATACAGGCGTGATATTACGTCATGACGTTGTATAAACAATAAACCTACAAGCGATAACAGCAATCACTGCAGATTTGCCGTACATTTTTGAAGAGTTCCATTGTATATCTCCTAAGACCAGCATCAGATCTTCAGAAAATTAAAATGGGACCACATGGGAAGCACTAGCTTTCAAATAAAAAAAGAATCATCAAAATCGGTTCACGCAGTCGAAAGTTATGAGGTAACAAACACAAAAAAAAAAAAAAAAAAAAAAAAAAAAAAACATACAGACGAATTGATAACCTCCTCTTTTTGGAAGTCGGTTGAAAAAGACGGGCTCTCGAGCTGATAATAATTGAGTACCTTAAATTCTGAGACGTAGAGGAGGAATTCTGAGACGTAGAGGAGGAATTGTGAGAGCAGAATAACGAATTTAAAAGCACACTACTTCCCTCTTGATACAACCCCTGCATCAATTTTTTATTATTTTTTAATTTTTTGTGTAAGTATTTGTTTCGGAATCATGATTGTTTATATTTATAATAGGTAGGTATGTATTCACAAAAAAAAAACCGTATCCATGTAGTATATCAACTATCTGGAGTCCACGATACAAGCCTAGTTGCTACGTGTGGCACTAGATGGCGGTGTGTGTGACGTCCAGCGATATTATCACTTAAGGGGCCGGCGGAGGATGCGTATTTCATACAAACGTAATACCAAAATTATTTGTAAATCAAACATATTCTTAAGGTAGTCTGTATTTATTTCGATTGAATTACAGAATATCTATGTTCCCAAATATGTTTTTTGAGAGAATAGTGATGCAAAGACGAGATATGAGGAATTTAAATTTTCTATAGAAAACTTATTTTTCTTATAACTCTTGTTAAAATCAGTGTCCAATCAAAATATATATTTGGGAACCTAGATATTCTGTAATTCAATCGAAATAAATACACACTACCTTAGGAATATGTTTAATTTACAAATTATTTTGGCATTACGTTTGTATGAAATACGCATGCTCCGCAGGCGTCTTAACATAATGCAGTGTACCAATGAATACATTATCATCATCGTTTTCCTGCACTTATCTCAATTTACTTGGGTTCTAGACTAGCCTTTTCCTAGTCTAACTAGATGCAGCTTAATACCAGTATTTTACATGGAGCGACTGCCTGTCTCACCTCCACAACTCAGTACTGGGTAAGTACGATACGACCGACCGGTAAGAATGGTTGTCAAACTTTTGGTCCACTGTCTACCTGTAACAGCTGCCAAAGATCTACAAATGACAGCTGGAACCAACAGAGCGCTACACATGGTATGTAATAATAATAATATTTTTATAATATTTGTTTATTACCAAAAAGTTCACGTACATTGCACTGTTTACAGATTAAAGTTATTAAAAAAAAGCATTGCAAAATAAGTACAATGAGTTCAACCCTGTCACCTAAACAATGGATTGTCACCCATCCACTAACTGACCTAGGCAACGCTTGTTTAACTTTGAAGATCAATTCGCGCGACTGCTCTTATTTAGCCACGAGAAATTCAATACTTCTCAATCAGAATAAATACATCAATCAATTATTATTATTGGGGACAGTGCACGATGCCAATAATTCAATTTATGAAGGCAGGTTGCATGTTTCAAAACTCGGTTAGGAACTCTGAGATTGGTTGTAACTTTCCACATATGCCAAGTTATGGACCCTAAAACGGTAATTTGCCTTTCTCTTGTCATGGTAACTCAATTTCCAGTAATAGTTTGTGCAACTAGTTTAGTGACATTGTTAATTTTAGTTTATTCATTTTCTTTCTTAATAAATAAACATTTCAATACAAAACACTATAAAAAATAAACAAAAATAGCCCACTTGCGCTGAGAACAAAGTTCCAGCTGCCGGCGGTCAAGGCTCTTGAGAGAGGAACCTCCTAACAATACGCGTGCCGTGTCCAGAAGTGCTGCTTTCTGAATCAAGCTGCCAGTAGTTTACAGATGCCAAACGAGAGTCTTTTAAGATGCTGGAGGCAATTAAGCCATTGGCCGACACGACTATCGGCACAATGACTGCTTTGATGTTGTTGATTATTATTGGTAGATTTTTAAATCAGGGATTGAATAATTTCAATGTTTTTCTATACACTAACAGTTTGCCTCATAAAACTAAATCTACATAATTAAAATCTTTAGCATACAACGCCCAGTCTAAACCATAGGATCTAGAAGCATAAAGTTTTGCAAAAGAGTTTCTTATACTCGTAAGGAAGAATTTATAAAAAGAAAATCTCTTAAAGGGAATTGGAAAATTCCACCATTATTGCGATGACCATAATTTTTGACTCCAACTCAAAAATTATGATCATCGCATACATCGCTCTCGTGGCTCAAATAATAACAGCCACTCGGGTCGATTTTTGGGTTTAGCCGCGCTTGAAATGAAATAAATATAATTTATCATTTATTATTTCCCAACTAATCCATTCCCTTTTAAGCAGTAAGAGTGAAGGAAGAGTCTTAAAATGTTATTCGAGTTATTTTCCTTAATCCACATTATAGCTTCCAACACTGTTAGTCGGGGAACACGTTTAGTGCACGAGGCACGTATGCACGGCAGAGAGTGACCCGGGGCACCGGGCACTGCACTGCTACGGGTGAGCGGTGTCAACGAAACTTTATTAAAATTGAATACACTCGATTTACTCACAGGCACTGCTTCGAACAGCATCATCGATTGGGTCCACAACTATCGTAATTTTGAAACTGGAATCCAACCATGCACATTAACAACGTGTTATGGAAATCGGTTGCGTTGTTTTGGAGATGAGCGTGTACGAACAAAGCGAAACGTGATTTATGTACGAAGATATTTACTTATTTAATAATACTCAATTACTTATTAATATGCTGTTTTTCAATAATGAAATAATTTATTGTAAATTATGATACAGTCAATTCTTAATTTAAGAACTCATTATGATTTTAATTTTTTTTTCATAATATAAGTGTTATACTAGTCTGTAGTGCATTGAAATTGATATATTATATCAATGTGCTTATCTTAAAAAAGTGAGGAACTCGTGACTAAATAATAATAGCCACTCAGTTCGATATTTAGGTTAAGCCGTGCTTGCCTAGGTTGGTCTGTGGATGGGTAGGTGGGTGTGACTCTTACATAACGAGTTTCCACCATGCCTCGGAAAACACGTTATGCTGTTGGTCCCGGCTGTCATTTGTCCTTCTTTGACAGGCATTACAGGTAGTCAGTGGCCCAAGAAAACTGACAATCAGTCTTAGCCCTAGAAATCTGACAATCAGTCTTGGATCTGTCTTGTCGGGTTGTGGAGGTCAGATAGGCAGCCGCTCCATGTAAAATACCGGTATTCAGCTGCATCTGGTTAGACTGGAAGCCGACCCCAACAAAGGCTAGGCAGATGATGATGCTTAACACAAATAAGTTACTACACCGCTATCAGTTATTTATTGTTCGTATTTTCGATTCGAAAGTTCGTCTTCACGGTTACATTGCTCGCTCGTGCCAGTACCTCCGATTCAGGCATTCTAAGCGGCTGGCATTCAACCTGTATCGGGTTAGTGGGGAGATGAGCATATGAGGATTTTAAACAGCTCGTTCTCAGAGGTGGACGCTTGAGGAGCAGATTTTAAGGTTTGAAAGTGGATAGACAGAAACTGTTGATGTTACAGTTCTTGCTTACATTAATAACATCATCACCTAAAGTTTAGGTGGTCCAAGGACTAAGTGACATTAACTATAAACCTCTTAATTAATAATTACATACGTCACGCAGTTTCATCCGCGTATTTCCAGTTTCCGTGGGAGTAATAAAGTATAGCCTATGTTACTCGCTAATAATTTAGCTGTCCATTGCTGTAAGATTTTTTCAAATCGGTCTAGTAGTCTCTATTCTAGTAGTCGGTCTAGTAGTTTTTATTTTAGTCTAGTAGTCCTCTTTATAATATAAAGGGCGTAAAACACCTCTTCACGAAGCCGAAAGGCACTTGTTCTCCCCATCATTGCGATCATTTTTTTGTTCTGCACCACCTGGGAACCTTCTAGTTACGGAGATATGGGGGGTCAAAGTTACAACTTTCTGACAATTTTTTTTTTTTAATTCAAGTTTGTTTTGGAAGATTTTGACACCTCCAAGACCCCTGTACTATTCAATCCAACCATCAGCACAATGTTTTAAGTGCGTTACATTGAGTTCTACCACAAAACATGAGAACCTCAAAAAAAAAAAGTTGTTTCCCAGCAATAATTTTTGCGTAAAGTTACTTAGTTTGATGTACAGAATGCTTGGTTAGTGGCTTTGTGATGAGGTGGTTTACACCCTGTAAGTATGGTAAATAAATGCGAAAGTAAGTTGTGTGTCAGTGTTTTAGGTTTGAAAAGGTTTCACAACTAAAACTGAGCCGATCGTAGCGAAACTTTGCATATACGTTGTCAGGTAGCGAAGGGTAAATTTTTTGTAACAGGTAAGCCGGTCCGGTAAACCATACATCGAACTATTTGTAGTTTTAGCCATGTTTGAGCAATCACGTCCTAACTGAATTACCTACATTGTTTTACTTTTGGCAATAGTAGACTCCAGTACAGTGGTTGTTCCGAAGGGATGGGCGTAGGTTTCGAGGGCCTCGATTCTGCTATTACAATAGTGTCAGAGTATTCGATCATTGATTTCATAATGATCAAATTCTGTCAAATTTTGACAAGTTTGTTAATTCTACTATCATAATGACGCCATTATGACTTCGCAATGAACAACCACTGACACTCCATTGAAAGAAATGTCATAGAATATTAATCTCGTACATGAAATCTGGCATGAATAAATGTTCGCATTTAGTAGTAGATTTCGAAAACCATTTGTACTAAGGGTTTTATAATAATGACAATACGACAATGCCATTAAAACACAATTTTATTACGAGACCATTGACCGACCATTGTGAATTTAGCAGATTACGAACTTTAAGCAAAATGACAATGGGATGAGAATGGAATCGTGTTGGAGTGACGAATTTATTAAAATAGCAGAATAAGGCCCCAGTTGGATGGCCCCCTCGCCACTGTAGGGTACCTTTCATCCCGAAAAGTACTGTTCCCGAGGAAAAAAACAACAACGTTCTAATGATAAAAGATGCTGCCAGTACGTCTCTTTCCAATCGATTGAATTGTATTAATACAAACAGAGTGCAACCCGCATTGATTGTGAAATTCTATTATAAATTAACGGAAGCGAAGCCACAGGCAAGAACTAGGAAGATGTAATCAATAGGGCAAGGTAACCTATTTTTAGTCCAAATTTATCTACAAACTTTTTCTGATAATGACAATTTGATCTCCTTGATTCTCAAGAGTTCGGTTACATAAATCCAATTTTGATAGTGATATTTACGATAATTATTTATACATTTTTTTCAAAAAAAACATCCACGACATTGAACAATATCCCTGTGGCGGTTAAAATCAATCCTATGCATGTGAATACATACGGACGGATAAACCTTGACAAGGCGGTTTTTTTTTAATTAGAAAATCTACACAAGCTCCCATTCCAAGTCCGTACAGTTTAGGGATAATAGCACAAAACTAGGCCAAACTACAGACGTGCTCTGTTTAAAACTGGCCAATGACTGGTTTTTTTTAATTTTTACTTGGCAGACGGGCGGAATAAGTTTAGTATGGAGAAAATAATGTAAAAGACGATACCCACTAGTAAGTTCATACGAGGAAAGTTCTGCAACTGAATGATACCAAGGAAACACGAGAGGTGGTTATCGAAGTCGTGGGTGGCTAGTCATACGGGTTGTGCTATAGATTCCTGGGGATAGGTCAAAAACGCCATAATGTAAATGATTTTAGATAGTTTCTTGTTCCGCTTTTTGCGGTTTGTGTACGTCAGGTTTGTCCTTTAAAGGTTCGGCTCTTTAGTAAACTCATCCCACACAGGTGGATCCCGCGGGATGAATCGACCTATGTAATTTTTGAATTGGTCAACTGATCCCGCTTACCAATTTTATAATTTGTATAGTCAAGAAGAAAAGTTTCTTGATATTAATTTATTTGGTGATTCCCGTTGGCCCCATCGCCCGTGTCCACAGCTTTAGCTACTCAAAAAATATAAATTGTATAGGATCTAGTAGTGTTACTATACATGTGCTAGTTACGGGCAGTAACCTTACGAACATTACCAGGCGGCTTATTTCATTATTTTAAAACCGTAGTGCCGGAGGCCTGCATACAAATACGAATAGACTGTACCTTCACGACTTTAAATGGCTATTGGACACTGGCACATTTCTCACCGGCATTAATCTGCATCCGTTTAGACTGGAAGCCGACCCTAATATAGTTGGGAAATGGGTAAGCAGATGATGATGATCATCATCTGCTAGTGGTATGTTTACATACGTGTCTTTTCAGCAATTTGGAGTATTGATCGTCACTACATGGTGTAAACGGGCTCTATACGAAGCGGTCAACCAAGCATGCACCTCATGGGAAACAACTTTTATAAAATTTATTTAAAAACAAGAAAAAACTTCTAAGAAAGTTGTAAAAGTTGTAACCCTCAATATCACTGTAACTAGAAGATTGTCAGGTAAGTATTATAGATTAGAACAAAAACTTACCGCAATGACGGGGAGAGCAATACCTTTCAGTTTCAAATATTCTTAAGCATCTTGTGTGTGCTAAGATTGACTAACATTTTAAATACATATATGAAAGTAAACACAATTGTAGTTCATAATATTTTTTTAAAATTTTGATTAATGAAAATTGTGAAACTTAGGACAGCTTTTTGCAACAGCGTCGAATTTAAGAATGCACAGCCTTAAATGCCGTAATTCTTGACAACACGTATGTAATTATGGAAGATTTAGGAAGAGGTGTACACCCATTATAAGAGGCAAGGCGAGCCTGTTACTGACATCAACTGGGCCGCAAATATTAATACAAAAAATGGAGACAAAGCAAATAAACACTTAACAATATAATCGTGAGAAATAACAGTCTGTGCCGCAACTCAGGAGCTGTCTTAGAAGCCAGACTTAAAATTTATTCAGGCAAATGAGAGTTTACGGAGGATTAACAGGCAAGAGGGGAGGGACTTCCCTCGGTGACGTCATCATTAGAACAGTTGCGCCTGTCGACGGCTCCTTCTTTTATGTACGATTGGTTACATATTCTGCATTGGACGAAGATGGTTCAGTGATTGAAACAGTGGGATGTGTGTGAGGAGGTTCTTGAAATAGAATTAAAATATCGTTCTTGTAGTTTTATTTTATCTCTGGTTTAGGTACTGCTAAAGTCCGGGGCTGCGGGTCTGTTCGACCGGGGCTGCGGGACTATTCGAAACGTTCGATTTTTGTTGTTTATGGCCCCGGAACATAAACGATGAAGAATGGGTTTTAGTCAGTAAAATTCTGACACTCCCTCCCGCTTCGCCCAGAGCGGAAAGAGTCATTTGACGATTTCCCATCAAAAAAAAAAACGTACTGGTAAAGTGAGCTTTAATATATTGGTCATAAGGTTTATTTCAATTGGCTTGTAGCTGCGCCGTTTTAATCCAGTTTATAAATAACCAGCTGATTCGTACAAATTATGTATACCTTCCCCGAGAACCACTCTATCCATCGGTGGAAACAGCTTGAAAATCGGTGCAGTAGTTTTTGAGTTTATTGCAAACAGACAGACGCGGCAGAGGACTTTGTTTCATAATAAGCAGTGATTACAATAAGGTCATTTCACGATGAAATGGGTACCTATCTATTTTATTAACCACCACCATACCGTTTAATATATTCCACAAATGTAAAAACTAAATCAGTTCTATACGATGCCTTAAGTTCTATTTACAAAGATTTTCACTAGCTCCCAAGGCAAAGATTGGCGCTTTGATCAAAAATCAATCACATGTGTAAACCACCTCCGTATCCGAACAAATATTGGTTTCGTTATTGGAATCTCAAGGGCTACGTTGAAACTGAAGTTAAAATATTTTCTCCTGGCTAAGTGAAGTTGTGCCAAGCAGTCGGACCCTAATTCAATTGAATATTGATGCCGTAGGCAACACCGCAATTTTGAAACATCAATCGGTAACTTTATACATACTGTAGGTAGGTAGGCACAGGATTCAGTATTCTGAGAATTGACATTAGTTCTACTTTGTGTTAAATATTTGCTTATTAAAGGGGCTTTGCCACTTCATTATGAGAATTAATTTCAAGTTCTTTTATTTCTGTTGAACTTACTAATGAACCAAACCTCAAAGGCTGGATGTCAAATGAAATCAAATGTCAAAAATTATTTTATTTTTCTCTTTTGCACTAATGCACTGTGGATATTAAATAACACTAGTTCTTGTTACTTAAACAATCAAATAAATTAGTGATTTTACAAATAAAACAGCAAAAACAAAACATTACCGTACCAATTATCCTCTAGCCAAAAAATGATTTCTTTACGTTTGGTTATCTCTATCCACGATAAATATTTATTTTAGAATATTTTATCGATATTATTTTTCGGCCATCTAACCGTAACTGGGTGTGAAAAAATAGTGTATTGAATTTGATTTTAAAGAAAATGCAGTGACTCATAAAGAATAAGAAGTGTTTGCCACCAGGTGCAGTCAGGTATCTACACTACTGACAGGTTTAACTGGGATTGCTCTAGAAACAAAAATAAATTAATTAGTGACGGCCTTCGACAAGGCCAGCTGCTTCGTACTCAGAGGGCGCATTGCAGCTGTATTCGAAACGGACGAGCACGTACATGAAAAAAAACGTTTGCATATTTTTGACTAAATAATAAGATAAAAAAAAATATATATAAATAAATAAATATTATGTTGTCTCTAGGAAAACCCTAATATCAGTTTGAGATTGTGGGTTCTGCTTTTAGATATCTGGATCTCTTATTTTTCGAGGACAATGGTCTTGAGCCTTTTCAAACAAGTCAAAATGCTGTCGAACATATTTGACACATTCTAAAATATGCATACGAAATGTGAGAGCTTTACATTTTTGAAAAAAAAAAAAAAACGGTGTACAGGATTCCCTTGGTGGTATGCTGCATATGACCTCATTTTTTTTTTGTTTTAAAGCATTTTTATCTTATTCATTGACACCTAGCTATGCTGTCTCAAATTAATCCCATGTTTTGATTTTTATACAGCACTAGCTAATCCCCGCGCCTTCGCCCGCCCGCTTGACCAATTATATACTAAAATTTTCCTCGAAAACCCCTCTATTCATTGGTGAAACAACATGAGAATCAGTGCAGTAGTTTTTTAGTTTATCTCGAACAGACAGACAAACGCGGCGAAGGACTTTGTTAAATATACAGTGATAGTGACAAATAGAACGAACGAACGCTGTCCACAAACGGTCTTAAAATCTGATTGCTGTTACGTAACCTGTCTATAAAAACATACTGCAATTTGCAAGTTAACGTAGGTGCTATATCTTCTTAACTGTCCCATAAAATAGGTAACTGATTATACAGACAGGCTGTTGCGGGCCATTTAACGTCCATGCATGACAAATTACCGTCTTATTGGCATACATAGCACACTTGCGGTTAGCTTGGATTACCTAGCAACTGTAGTCAACCGCTAAGTACTTAGATAAACCATCGAAATACTTGATTATGATCCGGAATAGTGCCAAAGAAAATAATTTATTGCCTGCCGTTAATCGGCCAAGCAATGCGCTCATGGAAACATAAATTACGTCTCTGTCTCTTGTGGCTAGGCAGAAATTACAGTATCTGCGCCACGTACATAATATACTAAACAATGCTTTCATAGTTTTAATTAAAGCTACTGGTGGTGTAAAATCTGTTTTCAGCGAAGCCGCGAGGAACTTACTCTTCTTTTCAACAACTGTAAAACTGCTAGTTACGGAGATGTTGAATTTCAAAGTTCCAACATCTTCAGTTTGATAGTAGAAGTTGTTTGGTATATTGAAGGAACAAACGCCCATATCGCTGTGTAAAAAAATGTGTCCCTGTACTTTGTGATTTTATTTATGGAGGAAATAATGATGGAAATTCGGTGGCGGTTAAAATAAAGGACGTCATAATTGCTCAATTTCTCACAGGTCATGGTAACTTGGGGAGTAAATCATTTTTCCTAAAAGCTTTTAGCCTCGCTAAAAGGATCGAAAAATCAATATTTTTCCGTTTCCTGCTGATGGACGGAAGTGGTATTTAGTTTTTCGTACACTTCCGGTATTTTTTTCTGATTAATTTCGTTGCGGGATCAACAGTAACCAACCGAGCCAAGTCTGTAACACAATAATATTTTGCCTGTCCCCTAATCAATTCTGCCGCAAACTAGTAGTCAATGAAAAAGTAATGCTTTTATTTAGTAGTTCTCTGTAATATTACATATCTTCATGCCTGTTTCCCCTAAAGGTTAGACATAGGTGAATACAAACACACATTCAATTTGTCAAGAACCTACTAAAATAATAGGTTCTTCAATTCTTTTTTCGTCAGGTTCAACAACATATAGTAATAAAGTCAACAAACAAACTACTATATATTCATCAAGTAAAATTTAATTAAAAGTACAAAATAAAAACGTACAGCAAATTGTATAATGTATTTCTTATATTTTTGTAATTTATTTTTCATTTCCTCCATAAAAGTTTCGTTGAAAAAGAATATCCATTTTTTTAAACACCTGTAAAAGTACACCAGACTTTAATGATACCTTAATCGTCGAAATCCATCCATCATAATCCATTTGGACTAAAGAAGGTAATAAATAAATTTACAAATAACAAAGAAACATAATATCATACGCGCGAAAAACATAACCCATCCTTGGCAGTTACGTAAAACACGAAAAAGCGACTAACAAAATAAACAAAGGCATCAAACCGCAACAAACAACAAACTTCTTAAAATAAGTAAGACGTCACTTTCAGTGCTCATCCAGTCTAAGATTAAGACAAATTCAGACCAGTCCCAAGTAACCGGCGGCTATTTGCAGAAACTGAAGCTTTCAGAATTTAATAAACTAATTTCAGATACCATTTCGAACTTGGCTAATATTTGTTCGGTCTAGTGTCAGTTGGATTGCACGTCATAGCTCTTGTATGATTTGATTACTTTGTGATGAAGATTCGATTGTGAATGTGCAGTATTTGTACTTACATATTCGGCTTCCGGCCCCTCGGCAAAGTCTGTTTAGAATCTGCATTAGCAGAATTGGCATGTTGCAGTTGATTTCACATATTACATTATTAGGATTCCTTCTTTGTGGAATCGTGCAGCAACCCTTAAGATAACAGGCATGGTTTTAATCAGTTATTGAGTTCTGAGTCGGACCAGAGAATTATTTTTACTGCATTAATAGTTTGGTTCATCCTGACGGAGGGAATCGCCGTCGAGGTAGACCACTGCGAAGGTGACGATGATGCGATCTAGTACTTATGCAAGATAGAGAGGTTTGGAAGGAAAAAGGCGAAACCTTTGCCCAGCCGTGGGACACACGACAGGCTTATAAAAAAAATAGTTTGGTTTATTTTGGATGCGGGTACCACAAGGTCACAGACAGTTGTCCAAGCTCAAAGGAGTTTTATGCCCAGCAGAGGAATATCCACAGTCAAATATAAAGCTTAATTCTTTAGTATTTGTTACTTGAGAGTTAGGACAAGCAAAGTCAGATGGTTTCTACCCTTGTAGCATTTTTTGTTGGCATTTAGTTGGGCCACATACCTCTGGTTAGTTGGCAAATGAATACAATTGGCGGGCAGTTTGCGGGTTGGGCCCAAAACTGATGGCCTACGTGGATTTGCCTACGAAGGCCCAACTTGCGATGGGGCCAACGTGGATTTGCCTACGAAAGGCCCAAGTTCAACTTCTACCAATTTTTACTACCGAGCTGGTAGTGTTGAACTAACAACCTTGTGTGAACACCAATAGGGTTGAAATAAAATCAAATTGCTTTCTGATCTAAGGCGCGGGTAATATACAAGTGGCGTATGATGGCGGTGGCGCGTGGGCGGGTGCGCGGGGGGCGAGGTAGTGGCGCCACTTACTCGACCTCCCGCGCACCCGCGCCACCGCCATGCGCCTTACGCCACTCGTGTTTGTCCCGCGGGCCGCGCCTAAGCTGGTAATATTTTTACTAAAAGTCACTCGAACCCAACCAAATCGTGGTAACACAACGATAGCGACTTCTAATTGGACTACAACGCCATCTATCGAGGTTGGGGTACAACTTTTGAACCTTTACGATATTATCATTACGGTTTCGGCATGAACATACCGCCCACCAAGGACATTTAGTGACGGAATGTCCTTCTTAAATTATCCTTAATTTTCAATTTTGCACTTTGTTTACAGTATAAACCATAAATATCAAATATAAACAGAAATATAAATAATATGTTTCGTAAATCTAAGAGTTACTAAGAGTTAAGAGAGTACTAGTAAGCTCATACTGGGTAATTATACCTGTACCAGTATATACGTATCATCCCTAACAGGCCCATTGAAAGGTTTAAGTTAGACCGATGTAAGTTGTTATCATAACTTAAATCCCTACAAAAAACTCCCAACAGTAGGAATAGAAGCAGCAGGCCCGTCGTTAGTTGGCCCAGTGTTGTTTTAGTAATTTAAATCCCTACAAAATCTCCCAACAGTAGGAATAGATGCAGCAGGCCCGTCGTTAGTTGGCCCAATGTTGTTATAATAACTGAAATCCCTGCAAAAATCACCCAACAGTAGGAATAGTAACAGAAGGCCCTTTGTTGGCTATTCGTTGGGCAAATAGTGCATGTTTATGACAATGGGCCTATTTTAAGTTTAGGTTGGCGGAACAACTAACCGTCTGCCAATAAATTCCCAACTGTTGGCATAAGGAAGCCAACGGCAATTGCTACTAGGGTAATTTGTGTACATAGAAGTGGAAGTTTCCATATCCCATTTTGAGCGCATCATCATCTGCCCAGCCTTTTACCAACTATGTTGGAGTCGGGTTTTAGTCTCACCGGATGCAGCTGAATACCAGAATTTTTCCTGCCTATCTGACCTCCACAACCCAGTTAATACTGAGATAATACTATACCACTTGGTAAGACTGGTAGTCAGACTTTTTAGGCCACTGACTACCTGTAACGACTGCCAAAGATGGACAAATGACAGTCGGAACCAACAGCCAAACGTGCATTCCGAGGCACGGAGGAAACTCGAACGCAAAATACAAAAATAAATATTCAAAGGATTATTCCCCTAACATCAAATTGAATCGTCTCTATTCAAAAAGAGAGATACGAATCCCCATTTTATAATATTTCATAGATCAGTGGATTTAATGCATCGACGGAGCTAGGTCCAACTGTGAATACTCCACGAATATACACCGGAAAGAAGATCTTTTGTATCCAACAGATTTTACGATACAAACCGGATATTTTATTGAACATAAAAATAACAATGTAGGGTAGAAACCGTAGGGAAGGTTCTATTTATAATATGTGAAGAGGAAGTAAGTAATTGAGTTATAAACCAACATTGACTAATTTAAAAAGGATATCTAGGTTGTTGAACATAAATATCGCAATTCCCCGCGTGATCGAAACAGAAATGAAGTGAATGAATTATTCGAAGAATTGCCAAACTTAATTTTCAGTGGGCAGTGATAGATGTGCGAGAAATGCTATGGTGTTCAACTTATATTCAGCCTATACATTGAAGACACCAACGAAAATCTTTTGTGAAACGTTGTCTACTTTGCAGCAACATTTCTCCCAATTGGCGCAGCAGATAAAAGAGAAAGCACATATTTTCAGGTAGATTTTATTTCGAAATCTTCGAGCGGCATTGAAGATAAATAAGGGGATTTCTATTTAAATTCCGATGGGATTTAATCCCGATGAGGAAACGCTTTTGTTGGTATCGTGTTTGTTAAGAAATGAAGAAGATTTTTATCTGATTGGTTGTTGCAGCACGGAAGAGGGTGTTTAGCATGGCTTCCAGCCGCCATATAGGAAAAGTTTAAACCATAATAATTGTGGCTTTCTTCAAAAATAAGGTAACTATACTTTCTTTGTACCTATTACCTAGTAAGACTATTGTTTCTTTGTACCTGTTACCTAGTAAGACATCGGCTTAGTCTCTCAGAGAGAGACAGAGAGGAGGCTTGTGTCCTAGCAAGGACTTCACTAAGTTATATTCGATGACCCAGGAAGGTAATTTGGTTTCTTTCACGTTAATAAAAACAAGACGCACATAATTATTATGAATTCCTTCCTTGAACAAACACCATAACGTTGTATTGTTCTGATACAGTTAGTAACGTTATGTTCGAAAACATACGGGTAAAGCATTTATGTAAGGGCACGCTTTGTGATAATTTCATCGAATTGACTACTATTTAAACCACGATTTATTTATATTTACACTTCTACCACAACGTACAGAGGCGGATTTAATGCCATAGCATCTTCTACCAGTCAACCTTTACTTGATGCAGAGAAAAAAGGTGGTTAGTGTCATTTCTGAAAATCACTGAATAATTTTATTTAGTACTAGCGGACGTCACGCAGTTCCCGTTCCCTTGGGAGTACGGGGATAAAATATACCCTATGTTACTCGCTGATGATGAAGCTCTCCATTGCTGAATTTTTCAAATCGGTTCAATAGTTTTTAAGTTTATTCGTTCCATACAAAAATTCTAAAACATAAACTTACAAATCTTTCGTCTTTAGAATATATTGTATAGATATAGACTGCGATAAACTACAAGGATATATGTCTACAATACTATACATATAACTCAAATACTATAAATCTATACTATGTTTATGTTGTAATACTCGCATACGATCTGCCGTACATCATTCTAAAAAGCATTATGATATGTAATCGCACCGTCCCTATGGACAACATATCACATAGCTTTCCACTGGACAACGTGAAGTTTGAACAAGAGTGAAGTGCTACTAATAAGGTCCTAGCAAACTGTCACTTAATAGGGTTATCTTCCGTGATTGTTCTTTATTTTGAGCTCCCGAGACAGTTTAAGGGGGAAGCGTCACGGTAGCCCGCGAAATTCAATTTTTCTCACGTTTTTTGCAATTTGCAGGCCACATACATGGCGTGCAAACGTTTTAAAATTCGGAAATTGAGATTTTTAACTATTTCATTTCAGTCAGTAGAATTGAATTTAACGGAAAATACTATGTCCAAGCTCAACATTAGGTACAAAAAAATAAAAATAATTTTATCCGTGTTAAAAATATTGCAACTAGTAATAAATCTCAAAATCATACATGTCAAAAATGTAAAAGAATAAAAATCAAAATTAAAAAAGCAAATAATAAATGTCAAAAAATTATACAAATCATGTCATAAAATAAAATAGTAAACATAAAAGTCATAGTTTAAGAATAAATAAAAAAACACTCCTAATGGAAAAAAACTCAATAACACTGGCCAACCTGGGAAACGAACTCAGGATGTCATGCTCAACAGTCACGCAGTACAAAATGATGCGTGAAGCGTTATAAGAGTTTACGAAGATAAAGAAACTATGGATGAAGTGCGTAAAAGAAGACATGGCTATTATTTGTACATTAAGTGCATTTCAGAATGACTGACTAGTAACACTGTTTTAGGTTTTCACGGTTTAAAACTAAACTTATATTGTCACTTACGGGATATCTTCCGTGATTATTTATTGTTTTGAGCTCCCGATATTTGAGACCCGATATTTGAGACCCGAGACTGCGGGTGGATGGAAAATAAAATTGTTACGAGCAGACAAATCTGTCTACCCTCTTTCTTTGTCTTTTGCTACGCGCACTATTGGAACTCGAAACAATAAATAATCACGGAAGATATCCCGTAAGTGACAATATAAGTTTTGACTGACTAGTACTTTTGAAATAGTCATAAAAATTATTGACATTTTTCTAACGTAGCCGCCCAAAATGATCGCCCCTGCTTGTCCTTTAGAATGTCATGTAAGCAATCGATTTAGTGAGCACGTGGGTAGTCAGATATCGATCGCCGCTTACCCCACATGGACCTAATTACTTGTTTTTTTTTTATATATATTGCTAGTTATACCGTTAAACCTCTCAAGGAGCACGCTATTTGGCTGTCTCAGAATATTTGAGGAAAAACTTGTTCGACTTAATTGCTTTTAGTTTTGTTGCTTGTTTTTATTTGATTGTTAATTTATAAGTGGGAACAGAATTAGATTATTGAGTGCTGTTTGTGGTGTTGGATTGGTCGAGCATTGGTCCGGTAGTATGTTATTGGGTTTTTCATCTGGAATTTATCAGCTGAACTTATTACACAAAATGCTGGTCAGCAGAGAAACATGTTGTCATAAAATTAAAGATTTCTTTCGAGTAGTTTCCTGAAAATTGAATGGTAGAAGAGTTTGCTTAGGTATCTGTTTACATTAAGCTGTATGTAACTAGGTGTTGCTTATTATAACGTTTGTGAAAACGTTTCAGTACGTATCCTGATTTCAATTTCAGAACTAGGCCAGTATTGGTGCTACAAATTTTATTTAACAGATTGTGTTGAAATTAAAACAGTTTTAATAATAACTTTATTTGATTATAATATTTGTTTCATTAAGCATTGTATTAATTACTAATAATCGGATTATTTACTCAGAATATTATTACCGTGCTGTTTAATTTTAGTTTAAATAAACAAAACATTCGGGTTTTTGCTATCTGCATTTGTTTATAAGAAACGTTCTTGTGTACAAAATTGACAAAAATAAAGAAAACAAACAAACAAATAATAGCCTCTCTTATTTCCCTACAATCGTAAGGAGCAAAAGGGTTACAGATACCATGTCAGTTTAGTTTCATCATGCCTACTTTATTGTGTTTCAGGATTTTCAGAAAGTCTTCAAACAAAACCGACATGAATCCTCTGATCCACGAACGCTAAACTAACTAGAATGAAATACGTGCAATGTGTACGAAAATATGTGTAGGTTAATTGTATAATACTGGATCACGCTTGTATTCTATGAAGGGATCAAATAGTATATTAACAGGGCCTTCGCAACCCAGTTCCTCGGTATCTCCTTGGTAAGACTGGTTGCCAGACATTGGGCCCACTGACTACCTGTAACGACTGTCAAAGATCTGTAAATGACTGCCGGGACCAACGGCTTAACGTGCTTTCCGACCCACGGAGTAATTTCGGTATCTAATGATGTCACCCATCCACAGACCGAATTTGGCAAGCGCGGCTTACCCTGAAGATTCCATGTTAAAACAAGATTTTGGTCTGTTATTTTTGTTAAATGGCAAACATAGATCTAGTGTTTAATTCAAGCTGATGATTTCAAGCTAATAAATAAAAGTTTCCTTGAGATTTTTCCCCAGCCATAAGTCAGGAGTGTTTTAAATTAGCTATGATTTTATATTCTACTGCTTGAGTTTAACATTATCATAATCTACAGTGTCTGTGTGATGTTTTATTAGCCTTAAATAGCTCAGACTTGTGTATAAGTAAGCCTCAGCTAGCTTATTTCTATTATGAAAAGCTTTTGAGTAAATGTAGTGATAAGGTATTATATATAAGATAACACTGAAACTTACTTCCAATTAGTTCTGAGATCGTGTTAATGATAATTTATGTTTAGATAAAGCTAGGGGACCAGTCACGACTTCATACCGTTTTTATGACTTGACATAAGTTCGTAAAGTCTTCAGACATTTGAGTGAGTTGATGTAAAAAATAAGTAAACCTTTGCGAAAATAAATTCCCTAATTTACGTCAAAAATCGTATCTATACCGACCGAATCCGTCCAAGATTACTCTCTTTCACACCAGAAGCCTTTGTTTCCTGATCGTGTCTCGGCTACATAGATTTTAATTCAGTTAAAATGCAAACGTTTTAAACCATCATCGCACTAAACACCACCAAATAGACCCCCCCTCATTTCACACACACACATAAAGTTCTACTAAGTATAATATATAACACAATACTTCAACCCTCTTTTATACAAAATGAACTTGTTCGGCGCATAACCAGTGTAATGATTAGCCCCCATAATGGTGGGGCTAGCGTGCTACAAGAACGGAAGATCTAAGGAAGTGACGCTTAGATTCGTTAAGCTATTTGCCCCTGATAATCGCTGGCGACAAGCCACTAATGATGTTCCGACTACAGCTGTTTATTTCAGTTTGGTTACACGCCGATTCTGTTGTACAGTCGGTCGTCTAATCGCTTTACCACCTCAATGGCGCAGTTACACTTGGTCGTTTGCCCGAATTCGTTTGCTGCTTGTATTCGGACAAATGGGTACGCACAGAATAACTGGGTCGAGTATGTCTGTCTTCGGTTTCATAGTTCTAATTTTTTTTAAACTAATCGTTTTTTTCTCATGCATGTGTGTTTAAGTTAGTAACAAAGCTTAAAGTTATCTTGATGTACTACTACTAAAACTCAATGTAAAAGTTTTAAAAAGTGTTACGCTACGAGCTCTTTTTAAATACATATGATTATTTTTAGGTAAGTTATTAAAAATGGTTCATAAGGACCTTATAAGTTAGCAATGATATAAAACTCACTGTTACTTTTAGAACGAAGTTCCTTATCGCGCGTTGTGAAAGGGGGTTAGACGGAAAAAATTCTTACGAAAACTTGTCACGACACTTTTTATTTTTTAGAACAGCGCCATCTAATGTGTATGAGTGGTACTAATAATATTGGTAACTGCGACATCTATTGTTAAAATATGTAAGTACTACTCCGTTGTGTTACTAGATGTCGCTAGTAGTTGGGAATGCACTGAGTAACACCCTCCGGCCGTTTTCGTAATTTTTGCCATTCGCAACGCTGAAAGTTGTTTTAAAAACCAAAACGGGGAAATAATGTTTTGCTATAGTAAGCTATTGTAAGCTGTGCGGCGTCGCATGTTTCTCTGTCTGTCTCTCTCTCTCTTATAGAAAGCAAGCCAGAACTTCGTTCCATCCGGGTGTCCCTTGACACCTCTCAAGTTTTTTCTCCTTCGTTTTCATAGGATTATCACTAAGTCTTGTGGGTACGTTAAGTATGATAATAACTACTTAACTTTTTGTCTTCAGACATCTGGATGGAATTAAAGATGGCTGATGGCTGGGTCTATTGTCGGCTATTGACAATTTTCTTCACTTCTTCCACAAAAATTGTGTTTGTGATAGTGATAATTTGCATGATATAACTGTAATTTATAGCCTTAAAGATACATCATTCGTGAGTGCTACCCGCGAATGATGTATCTTTCTATCAGATAATATTTTTTGAATAGGATCATTTAAAAAAAAAATTACAATGCATACAAATTTACAAAAAATACTTCTTTATTAAGTCAGTCAGTATCCTGTTTTGAACATCTGGCCAAGAGCGAAGTGTCTAGTTATTACTCCCAAAATGAATCCATTTGCGTGCACATTAATTGTCAGCCGAGTCGGATTCGACGATTGACCTCTTTCTCGAAGTTAGACCTACCTAACTGGACCGTTTAAAACTTCGAGCGTACAGTCTCCGATCTTGATAGGAGTGGGTGTGACATGGGCATTCCATGTTCATTTTAAGACCTACTCTTCCGGAAGCTCTACTGAGGTCATCGAGCATTGTACTGAGGTCCTCCATGGTCTCAGCCATGACCACTATATCATCGGCAAACCGAAGGTGAGTTATGTTCTCGCCATTGACGTTGATGCCTAGCCCTCTCCAGTCCAGAACCTAGAAGACAGCAGCGGTGAACAGTTTCGGAGCTATGAGTCACACTGGTTGTCAGATTTTTGAGCGACTGACAACCTGTAATGACTGTCAAAGATCTGCAAATGACAGCCGGGACCAACAGCTTAACGTACTTTCCAAGGCATGCAGGAAACTTGATATGTGATGGGTGGTCACCCATCCAAGGACCAACCTACGCAAGCACGGCTTAACCTGAATATCAACCCGAGTGACTGATATTATTTAATGAACATTAATCTGCACAATAAATGTTTTGACTTTGACTTTGACTTTGTAAATAATACAAACGGAGTAGTGCACCAATATGATTGGTAAGCGTTAAGTCCATGTCCGTGCCACCCAGTGCGTCGGATAATTACTGTTGGCACTTCTGTCAGTCATGTCACATGGTGTTCCGGACCCTAAGACAGGAAAATATTAAGAAGTCCTATTTAGATCTAATTCCAATAAAACAGCACACTTAAACGGCATTTAGGGTTGAAATTGTGGCGCTGTGGGGTCCGAGTGTGAATCTAAACGCCTAGTTAATAAATCCCATGACGCAAACCTTGATTTAAGTTAGCCAGAGTCTAGCGTTGCCGGGTGGCGTTGAAATGGCAATACCGACAGTTTTTGGACCCATTTCCGGCTGACAGCGTTCAGGAAGATTTTTTGATCTTTGATGCGTTTTTAGTATATTGTTGGTTTATTTTTATATTTGTCAATGTATATAAAAATAGATTTTGATTGAAATTAAATAATTAAAAGTAAAACTAAAACTTCCTAGTGCTTCTGAAGGGTTTTCTGCATGATCGTAACGTATGAAGCACTTTGCACAGCGCGAGTTTCTTGGTTTAATTGTATTTTCAGTGTGAATATTTGTGCGACTTTAGTAATAGGCACCTACCTATTTTACCAACACGAGAAGCTAGAACAGTGTCTTCAGTTTTCACAATGTGTTATTTTAAATTGTATTTATTCGTGAAAGACGGAACGAAGCACTAACTGTGAATTAGTATGATATTCTTAAAAAAAAGTGGTTAGTATTGAGAGAATGATACTGGCCAAGGGCTCAATGAAAAAAAACCTGAAAACAACTTATGCTTAACCTTACCTTTATTGCCGGGAATAGCTGAAGATGTAAAAGAGAAGTGACTTACCTGAAAGGAAAAAAAAATATTAGTTACAAAAATTAGACAAAATAATAATGCATAATCGGCCTAGTTATAGCTTTACCACTTTTAATTACATAACATAACAAGTTGAAACTAACAATAACACCCACAATAATTCGCCAGTTAAGTTTTAAGTCGCATGTAATAGCTCGCTCGCACAGTATATTGCCAACCGGGCACAAACCCAAACTCCATGGCTGCTACTGAGATTTTTTAAATAGAAAACCCCCTAAGTGGAAATGTATATTTGTGTGCAGTGTGTGTGTGTGTGTGTGTGTATATTAATCGCTGGTTTATCTTCCAAACTTGTCTCATCGGGTCGGCTTCCAGTCTAACCGGATGCAGCTGAATACCAGTATTTTACATGGAGCGACTGCCTATCTGACCTCCACAACCCAGTTAATACTGGGAAATACGATACCACTTGGTAAGACTGGTGTCAGACTTTTTGGGCCACTGACTACCTGTAACGACTGTCAAAGATGGACAAATGACAGCCGGGACCAACAGCTTAACGTGCTTTCCGAGGCATGGTGGAAACTCGGTATCTAAGGGTGGTCACCTATCCACAGACCAACTTAGGCAACCACGGCTTAACCTAAAGAGCAGTTCCCTACTTCTCTATTATAGTTATTTCCCTTACCGCTCTTAGGCCTTGACTTGACCATTAATCTAGGCTTGAATTACCGATAAACAATATTTAATATGCAATACGTTAATTTTAGTTTTAAATTCATTCACTTATGACGTCACGGCGTCATCTATACCACTTCGGAAATGTGACACTTTAGAACATTTTGTCTCAAACTAAACTTGTTTGTATTGATGCCAGTTATTGATTGATACAAGTTTGATTGGTAGTCGATTGATGACATGACTTTTACTTTGATAGCTCATCTTGGAAACGTGACACTTAAGAACATTCTGTTTCATATAAAACTTGTTTGTATTGATACCAGCCATCGATTCATATTGGTTATACATGCAGGGCCGCTACTTTGAAAAAAAATGAGTGTCTGGCCATTTCATTCAAACCCTTTTAGAAATGTGTAGAAATTCCTGCTGGTTAAACCTAATAAAACTTTGCCTGGCCCAGGAATCGAACCCGGGACCTCATGCTCAACAAACGCGCTTTCGTCCATTCGGCCAATAACGTGGCAGTCACTGATAAATGTTATGAACAATATAGTAGAAACAAATAAAAATAAACGACTAATTGTATTTGTGTTTAAAGTCAGTAAATATTTACACTCAAATCATTACAATTATTTAAATAAATGGAAAAACTGAGTTCCTATATACTTATTTTTTTATTTCAACATGGGTGACCCAAGATTGCTGGCGAATCATCAGCTTCCGTCTTATGTGACCCATAACGAAGTTTTATGCGCCTAAGTAATTAGCTACAATGACTATGTAACGTATTCTCCAGAAAGCTCAGGTTCGTAATACTGGTCAACAGTGCTTGTGTCCAGATATCAGAAGTTGCCGAAAAAAACGAGTATTCGAAGACCGTTTGGGGAAAATAAATTCGTGTATTTATGTCGATGATACAGAAGTCACATTCAAGAAATATAATATTTTTACTAAACAAAACACCCAAAATAAAACTTTATGAAAGTTGAATTTTGTTTAAATTAAGTACCTATAAAAAAAAAGGTCAACTGAAATTTAATTTTGCATAATTGACGCAATGCTTTTAAATAAAGTCATGTCATGGTAATACGGTATTATATTATGGCTTTAGTTTCGCAAGATGAAACCGGGTACTAGACCAGTCAATATTATTACTGCATACAATCAGCGACACCTTGCGGAAAATAGCGACACTATTCACAGTGGAGTAAGTTAACCTGTTGGTTACTGAAACGTAGTTGCTGAGTTAGCGCCATCTAGCGGCCAGTAGTTACAACTTCATAAGTTGGACCGTACGTTTCATAGGTGGCGGGCTTGTGCTCGGAAAATGGAAAATGCAGTTTCACAATTAAGAAGTTGCTACCAAAGTCTCACAGGTGGCGGGATGTGCGCGGAAAATGGGCAACTAGAACGCTGGTAGTCTCACAATCGAAAGTTGCACCGAACGTTTTATAGATGGCGGGCGTGTGCTCGGAAAATGGAAAATGTAGTTTCACGGCAAGGAAGTTGCTACCAAAGTCTCACAGGTGGCGGGATGTGTGCGGAAAATGGGCAACTAAAACGCTGGTAGTCTCACAATTGAAAGTTGCACCGAACGTTTTATAGATGGCGGGCGAGTGCTCGGAAAATGGAAAATGTGGTTTCACGACAAGGAAGTTGCTACCAAAGTCTCACAGGTGGCGGGATGTGCGCGGAAAATGGGCAACTAGAACGCTGGTAGTCTCACAATCGAAAGTTGCACCGAACGTCTCATAGATGGCGGGCGTGTGCTCGGAAAATGGAAAATGTGGAGCACGCAGTTTCACGACAAAAACGTTGCTGCCAACGTGACGGGCTAGGTGACGGGCTTGTGTACTGAAGTTCGGACTAGTTTCTGTAGGTGGCGCTGTTTTGAAGCACGGAAAATTTAAGCTTCAATCTGTGTGAGGCGAAACTTTCAACGTGTAACGCTAGAAGATAATACATTTTATCAGTTTTGTGCAAGCATTAATTTCTCAAAACTCCTTTTTTCAGACGTCCCTGTTAATATTCGTGTCGCATTAGGTATCTTTTTAGGATTTTCTCTCGAAAAAAAGGAAAAAGCAGTACCAACAATGATTATCAGAATTTTTGATCTTAACGTTTTACTATAAAGGCTGTAAACCACATATTCACGAAGCCGAAAGGCACTTGTTCTCCCCGTCATTGCGATCATTTTTTTGTTCTTCGCCATGACTGAGAACCTTCTAGTTAAGGAGATTATGGGGGGTCAAAGTTACAACTTTTTGACAAGTATTTTTATTAAATACAAGTTTTTACTGTAAGATTTTGCCTTTTAACACCTCCACAAACCCAAAAAAAGTTGTTTCCCAGCAATAATTTTTGCGTAAAGTTACTTAGTTTGATGTGCAGAATGCTTGGTTAACGACTTCGTGACACCATGTAGGAGAAATTTCATGATGATCATCAAAATTTAGGTAAATAAAGTTAGCTTTTTGCTATTCAAATCAGTAGGTAATGGGAAAATAACAAAAATTAGGGAGGATTCTTTCTGTAAACATTTTAAAGTTTGACAATCTAAAATGCCATTTAGTCCACAATTTTTATAGCGCATTATTATTAAAGATGACACTGATAACTTTCACTTTTCATGCTTTTTTTTTACGTAATTATGTAGAATTTTATTTTCACAAGCAATAAAGTTATGTCGCTGTGATATGAACATTAAAACTGCACTTGTGTACAAGAAGAGATTTTACTGCGGAGTAAGCGTAGTTCATACAAACATAATACCAAAATTATTTGTTAATCAAACATATTCTTGTGGTAGTGTGTATTTATTTCGATTGGATTACCGAATATCTAGGATCCCAAATATACATTTTGAATTGACACTGATTTAAACAAGAGTTATGAGAAAAATAAGAATTATGCAGAAATTTTAAATTCCTCATATTTCGTCTATAAATGATTGTCCTTTCAAAATATATAATTGGGAACAAAGATAGTCTGTATTTTTTTTTTCACTTCTCATTATCAAAAAGAACGCCGATACAGCCCTACGAAGCGGGACTAAAGTGACCACTTTACTCCCTAGGGAGTGAAAAGTATGTAATTAGCTTTTTTAATTTCATTTATGTGACATAGACAAACTCAAAGAGCTAGTAAATATACCTGTGGAGTGTGGACCATCTTCATTGCGAAAATGTTGAGGTTTTAGATCCATGGTTTTCCGCAAAGAAGGTGGCGCCATGTGTTTGAAATTGATAATCTGTGATTGGTTTAGAGGAAAAAACTGATAGCGAATGTTTCAGATCAGTTTTTTTGTCAAGTGTTTTGTTCGGTTTTAATAATAAACTTATTAAGAATGTCCAGAGACTGAAAAGTTTAACGTCGAGCATAATTATGTAATGTATAATAAGAAACATATGAATTCTTTCACAGAAAGCGTCTTTTTGGCCTATTTTGATGAATTGTCGTAAAAGTATCAACCATTGTAGTTATGGAGTACGTACTCTATGTTAAAACCGACAATGAACATGAAGCATGGAGTGCACATGAAGACATTCACAAAATTTGTAATTTTTATTTTATTAAGTAATATTTATTAAATGTTTTTTGTACTAAATTGACTATTTTTCAACGCACTCAAAGTGAAAAATATAGTTTGTACCTCGAGACTAAACGCCAACTTAATATACCCTCGATTTAATTGACTCCCTCGCACGCTCGTGAGTCAAACCACCTCGGGTATATTATGGCTTCGGTTAGTCCCTCGATATAAAATATATACTAAAAGAAGGTAGAACCTGTTAGACAAAATCTGGAATCATAGAATAACAATATAATGTTATGCTATTTTTTTTTTTAAATAAATGTCAGTTGTCACAAATGTATGATCATAACTTGAGGGAAGACGGCTCCATCAATATGGCTATTTTTTTTTTTTGTCGTGATCGTAATAATTGTCAGGTCATGGTTTGTAAGAAACGAAATTTTAATGTATGTTCAATCTCTGCAACAAATCCGTTGAAATTGGATTTCTTTATTATCAACTTGAGTAACATTTACAAATACCAAGCTAAAAAGGAGAGAAATTAAAACACATGTTCGTTTACTTATTCCCAAAAAACTATTTATTAAATTTTGACAGCATATTTTAGGTATATTTAAACAGTCTAGAAATTAATTACTGTAAATCATGAGGAGATTAATATAGTAATGAAGTACAGGAAATAAATTAAGTGAAAAATACTTGAATGTGATGATCATTGGTGCAGGTGTGCAGAAAAGCAAGTTTGAAAGTGGTGCCTGTTATAATAATATGTTATTTACTTACAGGAAAATAACTGTTGTTTATATTGCTTATTTTATACCTACACTGATAACCTGCTTAACTTGATAATCTAAATATATAAAACTCAAAGGTGACTGACTGACATAGTGATCTATCAACGCACAGCCCAAACCACTGGACGGATCGGGCTGAAATTTGGCATGCAGGTAGATGTTATGACGTAGGCATCCGCTAAGAAAGGATTTTGATCAATTCTACCCCCAAGGGGATAAAATAGGGGATGAAAGTTTGTATGAAACTTGGTCAATTTTAAACCGATCAGGCTGAGACTTTGCTTGCATAAAGCTAATATGACGTAGGCATCCCCTAAGAAAGGGTTTTGATAAATTCCACCCCTTAGGGGATAAAATAGGGGATGAAAGTTTGTATAAATCTTCTTAGATTTTCGACGCACAGCCCAAACCACTGGACGGATCGGGCTGAAATTTGGCATGCAGATAGATGTTATGACGTAGGCATCCGCTAAGAAAGGATTTTGATCAATTCTACCCCCAAGGGAATAAAATAGGGGATGGAAGTTTATATGAAAGTCCGTCAGTTTTAAAGTTAGGATCTTCTAATTTTGTGTGTGGGATGAAATTGTGTGTGAAAAATCTTTAATTTTCGACGTAAAAAGTACAAAATTTGTTATCTGGGCTTATGATTGGAAGCTAACGCAACGGCTTTATTAGAATTTCAACCCTTGAGGGGTGAAAAAAGACCATCATTTTGTTTTTAATTAAAGTATTTATTTTTGAGTTACTAAATAGTATCAAAGTTAGTAAGTCGTTGGTTTTTTTTTTATTTCAACCCACAAAGGGAAAAGGGGATGAAGTTTTGCATTGTATTTGTTCATTCGTTCACCAATAACGGCAGCAGGAGAGACCTTTTGCAGCAGTGCAAGTTAATAGTATAGGCCGTACACAAGTTAATAGTACAGGTAGGTACCAATCGTATGGACGCGCACACGTGACTTCGCGGCTGGCAGTACTTACCGTTTTGTAGGGACCTAGGTAAGCCGAAGATTATGGAGTTACGGCAGGGGCAGAAAAAGAAAGTATGTATAGTAGAGCAAGATAGAATGAGTAATTGTCGATGTCGTATTTGATACCAACTAGATTTTTTTATTTTGTTGTTTTCTGTTTTTAGGTAGATTTCCTTTTTTTAAAAAAAAAAAACTACCTATTGGTCTCTCACTTACGGAGATTTATATGTATACGTATGTTTAAGGGTGACAAGCAAAATTTTGCCACACTCTACAGGTCGCAATTATGAACCGAGTGCTTTCAAACTTGGCCAAAAAATCGAAAAGGTCAAAACTTAGGCTCTGTTCGTGAATGGGCGGAATTCGTCCATGGGGGGCGGCGGGGGGCGGTTTTTCTAAAATCAGTTTTTTGGCCATAACTTTATTATCCTATGATGAAAAAATTTTGTACCGTTTTTCATTTTTATCATTCTGAGTAAAAGTACGGACAACTTTAAAATAAAACTTTTTTGATGCAACCCCTAAATTAGGGAGGGGGTTGAAATTTCCAAAATTTTTGCGAAAAAATATCATATCTCCGAAACAGTAAACATTTTGAGCGTCGCAAATATTTTTTTTTTTGAAAGAAAATTGTTTACTCTACAGTTGTTACCTTTGAAGTTTAGCTATAAAACTTAGTTTTCGAAATAAAAAAACATAACTAAAAATTTGAGGGCGTTTCCATGCTAAACTCTTATGAGAGGATTTAAAAAGGGTAAATTTCCATTACAGGACAACGATTTTGAAATCATATTTTTATTTGTAGATTGTACACATAAGTACAACTCTTTATACAAATTTTCAATAGTCGGACGCTCCAGCACCTTCTCCGAAATCTACCTCCTCCTGCGGCTTGCCGGAGGGATTTTTTTCTAACTCTTCTGATCTTACTTTTGATGAATGAAGATAAACGAATATTTTTGGATTTTTCATCATGGTGTCTTTTCCGTGGTTTTTGGTGTCGCTGATAATGAAAATCAGTTCAAAATTAACATGGTAAAAAAAGTTAACAGAAGCAAAAAAAAAACAGTTCTCTATTTTTTTCTTAGGCTTCCCCTGACACTATTTTCACCCTTCGCTGTTAGGTAGAGGTGTATCTAATCCTACACCCACATTTCGCACATTTAGCTTATTTCCATCAACCGGGCACAAAAATACAATAACACTTTGCCCGTCCCGGAAATCGAACCCAGGATCTCATGCTCAGTAGCGCTTGCGACAACTTGACCAACGATGCAGTCTCACACATGACCCATCAATATTTTCACGCGAACGAAGTCGCGGGCAACAGCTAGTGTTCCATATAATTGTCCTGGCTTGATAGTTTAAAAGATGCAACCGTTCAGTTTCTTGTTCATTATTGTCCACAAAGACCCTAGTTTTGCGAATGAACGTACATTGATAGGTAATTAACGTTACCTGTTAATAACTGACAAGCCTAATATTGAAATAATAGTCTTACTGCTCTGAAAACGGTCGAGGACAACATCCTGAGGAAGCCGGCATGTTCTAGAACCAAAAATTCAAAGACATGTGACATCTACCAACCCGCACCGGGCCCGCGTGCCCATTCTCACTATAGCCAATTCCCTCTCATTGCGAGGAGGCCGTGTCCCAGCAGTGGGTACAATATAGACTGATGATGATGATGAATAGTCTTGTCTTTCTGTGCTCTTATAAAAACCCATTGTAATTCTATTTGCACTGTTTAAACATAGTGACCCTACTGTCAGTTTGCACTGGACGAAAATGACACAAACTGGGTTTACGCATTCCACAAGCTATCCTAGACAAGATATCATGATTATTTTTAATTTTAAATCAATTTTGCCAGTTTTGATTTGAATAAAAATAATCAACCACAAATCATCGAATTACTGAAAATGCAATAGTCAGATGTAAAACAAAACGCAATAATAAGACTCATACTGGCATGACCTTTTTTATTATATCTATGGGCATGACTAACCACAGGCAAGAAATAAGCAACTTTAGAATTTTTGAAACTTATGGCATCAAAATAGCCCATCGCTATCGGACTAATTATTGGATATTAATACATACATGTAGTCTTTCTTACATTCACTTTCTAACACGCCCGTTACGAAAAGATGAAAGGGAGCTGTAAGAATGGAAAGACACACAGGCAATTAGACTTAAGTTGTAATGTACAAAAGTGTACTCATTGTTGAAAAGCCTTATAATAAAAATAAATAAATGATGTGATTAAAGAGTGATGCAAATGACCAAAGAAAAGATGGATGCATTTTGTGAGGAATTAAATGACAGCGTGACAGTTGCCAGAATGGAAGAAAGAAGCGTATTGTGCCTACCGACCTACCTACGCCTACATGAGATGAGGTGCTTTGAGGTGCATCTTGGCGCACAAGCGAAGCGTATGCTTCTGGTATAGTTCCCATAACATTCGACAGAAGTTGAATTCTTTATCGCAACTAGAACGTAATACAAAGTGCTGAAAGCGTTCTTACAATAAATCCAGAAGAAGGAATTTAAAAAAATGATGCTGGCTTAATACAATAACTTGCTCTTTTTTTAGCAGGTTGTTAAAAATGTTTCGTATTGTTCTAATTAACTGTGTTTATCACTCATTAAGTAGTAAACTTTATTACATATTTTATTTTTTATTAAATAGTTTATTAAATGTTTTTCTGTCGATAAAACTTATTGAAGTACTGGGTTCGTTTCATATATGTATATGTACTCGTATATATCGGTCATCAGAAATGTCACTAAACATATTCCTACGTTTACTGTTTACTGTCGGTAGTCGCTACGGAATCTTATTTGTGCCCAGTTGACCGGTGAATGTGTGTACTACTGTACTAGTTACATTTCTGATTAAGCTTTGAGTTCAATCTATGCACAATCGTTATGCACGATTGCACATGGCTTGGTACAGCGCACAGCATGTTAAATGTGACAGGTAAATAGACGGGTCTAGATACCAGATTATATGCAAATGCATATTTGCATCCGTTAAAAGATGTCTTTGAAGAAAATGCATATTTAAGATTATACAGGGTGTTAACCATCTCATCACAAAGCCGTTAACCAAGCATTCTGTACATCAAACTTTACGCAAAAATTATTGCTGGGAAACAACTTTTTTTTTGAGGTTATGAATCATGTTTTGTGGTAGAACTCAATGTTACGCACTTAAAATATTGTGCTGATGGATGGATTGAATAGTACGGGGGTCGTGGAGGTGTTAAAAGTCAAAATCTTACAAAAAAAAAACTGGTATTTAAAAAAACTTGTCAAAAAGTAGTAACTTTGACCCCCCATATCTCCGTAACTAGAAGGTTCCCAGGTATGGTGTGGAACAAAAAAATGATCGCAATGATGGGAAGAACAAGTGCCTTTCGGCTTCGTGAAGAGGTGTTTTACACCCTTTATATTTGCGTTGTTTTGGCGTGTTTCCTTTTATTTTCACAAGAACAATATGCCAAAGGTTTTTTTTCTTCGTTATTACTTTTCTTTCCTAAAAATTTTGAATAGTGGTTTTAAAAAATAGAACAATATTTCGGGTAAATGTAGTAAATTAAAAAATAATATTTTGTAGTACGTACTTATTTCAATATTTGTTGCATATTTAGCCACTTGTGTTGCTTGTTACGACCATAAAGCATGCATCGTTGCATAATCATACTCCGGCCTCTAGACTAAGCAAACTCGGTGGTTTACTCAGTGCAAACTTCGTAGGCCTGAACTAGCGATTGTTCAGTGCACCGCATAGCTACAATTGCGTTAACGTCTTAATTGAGACAACATTCAGGTTATGGGACCAGCAGACTACGGGTGCAAGCGCCTCATGTGAACAGTCGCCGCGGCCACAGTCAACATACAGGCTCTGAGTGCAAATACCGATACGTGTTACAGCAGTTACAACCGAGCGATCTTCAACAAATTACGGATATCTTGTAAGGACCCAGTGTGTTGCGTCCGGCGATACCAACGACGCAGCTCTATGTCCCGGCTACTTCACACCACGAAGGTAGGGGAGATCATGGAGTACGTCCGAGCGAAGACCACCTGGACAGTGAGGGTCGAGAAATTGTAGTCGCGCTACAACACGAATTTTAAATCGTTCGTGGTGCGAGTTCCGACTCATGATATTGAGACCTTCCTCAAGGAAGAGTTTTGGCCGAAAGGTGTCGTGTACCGACGATTCCGCGGAAGGCTACGCGACACCACGTTTTATTTAGAGGGGAGTGAAATGGGACCAGCAGACTACAGGCGCAAGCGCCTCATGTGAACAGTCGCCGCGGCCACAGAGTACATACCGGCTCTGAGTGCAAATTCATACTGAAGATCTGCGCCGGCACCGACCGATTTTATAGTGTGCGAGCAGACCGCGCTATACGCCGCATACGTGCCAGAGTGAGATGGGTCCTCGTTCATAAATAATTATAAATCTGTGTTTAGTAAGTAAGGTAATTGTCTTCCTATTGGTCGTTCATTAATTTTAACTACATGACTTGGCAATCACTTGCAACCCCCTATCTGTAGATGTAAGGCATGAATTGTTATAAATAAAGTAGTATTATTCACTACAATAATCGTCTTTTATTCACCGAACCAAACGAAGCTCTAACAAGGTGAATGCGTTTAGTTTGAAGAAAATTAAAAATTGTATATTATATAAATATGTCACCGTTAAATTGTAAAACCCGTTAGATTGTAATCTATCTAGCGATTGTCAAACGTCCCGATTATGGGGGCAGAGATACTTCCGCCGCATACATTTTGCAATATTACGGTTTCACTTCGACAGATTATAATGTACCGGAAAGTAATGCGTCATATTGTTAGCAGTATGTTCAGTTGACAATATTTTGAGAGTTTACAATCTCTCTAGTTATATTACAATGTAACGGCTTTTACAATGTTACGCTGACAAAATATGTATTCAAAAATTTCATAATTTTGTAATAAAACATGGGCACATTAAATAAATTATTAATTATTTTTTTTAATTAATTAAATATCATCACGCTTTTATAGTTCTAAGGGATTAGGGTGTTTAATAAAATAAAAAAAACTTCTTAATTTGCTAAATCAAAAATAACAACCTTGCACAATGTAGATATAATTTTTGTTTGTTACGTGTCGGTACTTATTATTATGTAATACTCGATGTATGTTTATCTTTTGCCAGTTTTGTTTAGCTCTCTTGTAGGTATTACTAACAGAGTCATTGGGTTGTACTGATGTATAAACTGACACATTCTCATGTGTCAGTTAATTAGCACTAAACTGTATGCTTTTTAAACCAATTGTGTAGACAGAGCATCACTTGAGGACGGCTCGACTAACTTGGCTGTTTTTTTTTTGCTTTGTGTCCGTAATTGTCAGGACAAGGTTTGTACGAATTAAAATTTTGATATTTCATTGGAAAATTACACCAGCGCGAAGGGTGGATCACTAGTTTTAAATGCATGTAACAAAGGCACTTTTGGCCTCGTTTAGGACCAATTTCATTTTGTTGAGTTGCTGTTATCTTAAACTTTAATCCAGTGCGAGACTAGACTTTATAACAACTCTGTGTAGTTCTATTATACATATATATATTTCAAATAACTCCAACAACCAACAACAACAACATCCAATTTTTTAAAATTTTTTTTTGCTTATTTTTTTTTTTCTTTCCAACATTTTAGTGTATCTGTACTATCTGTATCCATAGTACATAAACAGGGATACAGACTTTGTTTTTTAAAGATACCGGTACAAAATACTAAAGTTTAGTCAAATCAAGAGCCGGACATGACCTACAGCGCGTCCATTTAATTTTAAAATCAAACTACAGTTTAACGAAGAACATGATAATATTATGGCACTACCTCTGAAGCCATGTTCATCACGCTACCGAGCTCCGGGCCCGTAACTAGCAGTGCAATGCCGACAAAAACCGCCTCACCGATTCCGTTATATGAACGGCAGGCAATATTCGAAAACGGCCATATTCGCCAGAAAGCCGGAAATCCCTCTACAACTGTAATCTGTAATCAGCTACAGCGTAGAGACAGACTATTTTAGAAAATATGTTTTTTGTGTATTAACAGAATCGACCCGAATGACGTAGTGGTAGTGAGGCTGCCTTACGTTTTTAGGGTCCTGGGTTCGAATCCCGGTAGGAGCAAATGTTTGTGTTATGAGCATGGACATTTGTTTCCGAGTTATGGACGTATATATGTATAATAAATATGTATTTACAAACAAAAAAGTATATGTGTAGTATATCAACTGACTGGTGTCCACGACACAAGCCTTGCTTAGTGTGGCACTAGATAGCGTTGTGTGTTAATGCCGCCCAGCGATATTCATTAATCATTACTTTTCGAGGGGCGAGCTCGCAGCGCTCTCGCCCCGCTTTCAATTCGCTCGCAACTCGCTAGTGTGATAAGGTTCTAACTGGATTTATAATGCTAAATCACTACGCCTGTTATCACCGAAGGAAAAGGCAGAGATATATTAAATAAGCCAGTTATGTTGAAGTCTTATATAATAGGGAGAGAGTCTTTTGACATCAACCGAGCACAAATGTAAACTCCAGGCCGCTACTCGGTAATTCCTGGTGGAAAAAAGAAATTAAACGAGTAATAGGCTAGTTTCCACCATCAATAAATTGCAAAACTAATTAGTCCGTCAGTTAGAGTATTGGAAAATAATGGACACGTATTTTTTGTTTTTGTAAATCACTGAGTACTGGCAAAGATAAAACGCATCAAAACTCGGGAGTGGGGGCTCGTAACGTCACAACGCACTAAAAACTATAGCACGGCGTGACGTATTGCGAATTTTAAAAGCGTCGTATCTTCGTCAATTTTGGTTTATGTAACAAAAGAAAAAATACGGGTCAAATATTTTTTTATAATCTAACTGACGGACCAATTAGATTTTTTTAGGACACAAGCCTATTATTGTATTTATATTTTATGCTATAACAAACTGATGCCCGCGGCTTTGCCCGCGTACAAATTTTGTCCTAAAACCTTCCTCGAAAACCACTCTATCCATTGGTGAATACGACATGACAATCAGTGCGGTAGTTTTTGAGTTAATTTAATTTAATATATCTCGGAAACGTCTCCAACGATTTTCATGAAATGAAGTGTACAGGGTGTTTTGAGGGCAATGAATCGATCTAGCTAGGTTTAATTTTTAGAACGTCATCAAAAATTTTAAACGTGTCCAAAAAAAAACGAGCAAAACTTATAAACGCAACCCGGAAATCGAGTCCAGGAGATCACGCTCAGTAGTAGGCCTTGCTACCAAGATATAAAGATAATATCTGTCCGTTTATTAACAGAATCGTGTGAGCTTAAAATGCACCGCTGCTTTAAGGATTATTGTCGATTTTAATGGATGTGAATGAATAATTGAATATGTTTTTACTTTAGATTATTTACCTACGTGTATAATGCTCTGGCTGGCTGGATAGTACTTTATACGGCAAAGGTAAATCTTACTAATAATAAATGCGAAAGTTTGTGAGTCTGAATGTATAGGGTGTAAACTAACTTACTTTTCGCAAAAATTAGTGCTGGAAACGACATTTTGTCTTGTGGTTAAAAATGTTTTGTTGAAGGGCTCAATGTAACGCACTCAAAACATTGTGCTGATGGATGGATTGAATAGTAGTACGGGGGTCGTGGAGGTGTTTAAAATAAAACTCTTACATTATAAATTATAAAATTGCACAAAAACTAGAAGGTTCCCAGGTTTTTTGATTTTGCGTAAAGTTACTTAGTTTGATGTACAAAATGCTTGGTTGACGGCTCACCATCGATGCATCGTGAGTAGTGGAAGGAATGGGGGGGGGGACTTTGCTCAAGAGTGGTACAATACGGGATTACCAAAAAAAAACATGTTACCAGCTAATTTAATTTGGTACTACACCTAATTTATGATTACCTGCCAGTATGATTAAAACTGTCTAGTGGTCGCAAGTGGTATAAGTTCCTAGGTACGATTCCCAGGTCAGACAAAATGTTATTGGGTTTTTACATCAGAAAGGAGACGGAAACAATTACATACATTCTTGGGCCTGGATGTAAGGAGATGCAAATGGTATTAATAAATAAATTCAGACTTTTAGTCCTTCTCTGAAAATTCAGTAAGTTTTGAGAATTTGAGAGCCGAGTAATTTGAGGTTTATTAAAAGTGAGGCTATGTTAAAGTCTCTATAAAAGAGCTGATTACTTGTCAAGTTCTTTAACACTAATGGATATTTTATTCAGAGAAGAATGCATTTGAAAAGTCACATATTGATTGAATATGAATGACTGGAAGCCATTAAAAGATAACAGAAATGGATTTATCGAAACGGCGTCCAGAATAAATAACAAAACCCATTTTAAAGTAGTACACGGTTTATTCATCTTACATTATTTTTAAAATGTCGTCTGGAAATTGTGCAGGTGGAACAATATGATCTTGGTACCTAGCCCAGCTAGGTTGTTCTTGCTTTTAGAGTTAGGTGAAAGCCACTGCCGAATCACTGACGGAATTATATATGATTTTTGGTATTTTAGTATAAAAAATATGACAAACTTTTTAGACCATATTATCTCAACTTATTACAATTTGGCCCACCATTTTCTGTCTCCTTTCTCAGCAGCAACAACTGAGTGTGCATTTATACCCAGTCAATGGAAATAGGTTCACTTCATATTTCAAAGGATTTGAACATAACTCATTTCATTCGAATGGCTCATTTCGGCTGAAATGATGATGATGATGATGAACATTGCTGGTGAACCGTGGGTACTATTTTTAAACATGGGTGGTTGAAGGTCGTGACGTTATATTTCGTCAAACCTACTCGAAAGATTAAAACAAAATAACTTATCAAAAGAGTCTGAAGCTGATTTCAATCTTTCGCTATGAATGTGTGCATCTGATTTCGTACAAAATGCTATTGTTTTGGTCTTTTTAGCTGTATTCCCGTTTACGCTTTCGTTATTCATGTCATCGTAAATATATTCCGTTTCTAAAATCACTCGCGAAATTGTAGCGAATCTTCGGGAAATTAGTTTCTCGAACCGAAACCTATTAGTATTTGATCAAATTATTGACTAAATGGATATTAGTGTACATTTAGCCAATAACTTGATCAAATACTAACCAGGTTTGATTAATACCTAATATCCGGATTGCTTTAATCAACGGCTGCACTTTAATTAACAGCGCTTCAATGGCTAATTACGCAGCATCCGTAACTGCAATTAGCTTATCGTCTAATTAGAAATCGTCTTTGTATCTCTTGTATTGATATGTCGGACACTACGTCGATCAAATCTGTATGTGTAGATGATTTTACCTACATGATTTTGATGTATAGAGTATGTATTGAATAATAATGGACATTGCTTTGTATGTAAGATTAATTACCTAAGTGCAAACACATGATCGATTTCTACAAAACTAATACAAAATATCCCAGCAATTGACGAGAAAGACCTACGCTTGCTACGGCGTAGCCGATGTTGAGATTGTGCTACGCCTGCTACGGCGTAGCTTATCTCCGATCTGCGACGACGACGCGACAAGTCGTTATCGCGTTTCGTTTGATTTGCGGTGGACTTTTTCAGTTGAGATTTGGGTTTACCATCGCATTTTGTATGTTTATTTCTTCTTAATATAACAACGGATTTTTTTTCAGTTTAATCACAATTTTATAAATATAGTTTTGTAAACTCGTTCCTCACAAAGCAACTATTAAAAGTCCGTTTTTCCTTCTTTTTGCATTGCCTATAATTTTAAGTTGAAAAAAACTTAATGCTTTAGAACCATGTTATTTATTCTTATTTAAAATAGGTGCACCAACAGTACATACATAAAACATTTATAATTAAAGGTGTTATGAAATATAAAAGTTCTTTCATAAGGAACGCATTTTGAATTAAAAAAAATGAATACAATATAAGTGACCACTCGTGACATGTTCAGTATCTCAGTATAGTTAATGGCAAAGTTGTCTTAAATACATCTAGTTAGTTTCAAAGTGTTGCGGCCAAGTTTCTACGCCAAACTTCTTGGCCGAGTGCAAGCCGTATGGCAACGCCAACTGCCAGTACCAGCCACTCTGATGGCACAGATATGTTTTTAATACTGCCATAAAAGCTGTTATGTCTACGATGTGAAACTATGAATGGTTGTTCCACTTGTATTTAGAGAGGGGAATATTTTCACAAAATATCTCTTAATAACGATGATTGGCGAGAAGATTCGCAATATCGAGCAAAGTGCCCCTTGCCCAGGAGTGGGATAGCACAGGGTCCCAAAAAAATACGTTATTATAAAATTCCCAATTAATGTTATATTGCGTTGTTTGAATCGTCTGAATATCAGAATATTATCTTTAATTAGAGGTTAATAAAGTATGTTTGTTTTACTCAGGTCATGGTCTACTTGTGAGCCTTTAATTGAAATCCTCTCAGAGGTTAAGGGCTGAAAAAATAACAAACAGCGTTCTTTATATTAGTATGGACAATTATTAGATAATTTTTGTAATCATCAGAAAAAGACATCAAAATGTTGAGCCACAAAAGGGATGAATGAAAGACACACAGGCACATGTGGCCGAGATGAGAATGCCAAGGGGGGTGCGTGGTGTAACGCGAATGCCAAGAGGGGTGCGTGGTGTAACGCGAATGCCAAGGGGGGTGCGTGGTGTAACGCGAATGGTTAAAATAAGAAATGTTGTCCGTTGTGGTGGTCTGGGCATGTGATGCGGAGGAACGAAGAAAATGTCGTGAGGAAAGTTCTGAGTATGAATGTGGATGGGTATAAAAGTAGAGGAAGATCAAAGGAAAGATGGATGGACTGTATACAGAATGATATGGCAAGAATGAGAGAGCACTTGAGAATGAGGGACATTGAGAGCTGCGGTGGTCCAGTGGTGGCGGCCCCGACTAACGTTCAGTAAGTCGTGGGTTCGAACCCAGGCAGGCGCATTACTTTGTGTAATTTATTTCATCACGGCTGCTCTCAAAACGGTGAAGGAAAACATCGTGAGGAAACCGGCATGTCCTAGAACCATAAATTCGAAGACATGTAACCTCTACCAATCCGCACTGGGCCCGCGTGGTGGATTATATAGCCCATTCCCTCTCATAGAGAGGAGGCGTGTCCCAGCAGTGGGAACATTAATAGGCCGATGATGATGATGGCAAGAATGGAGGTCTCTGATACAATGACGACTACTAGAGAGGTATGGAAGAAAAAGACTTGCTGCGCCAACCTCAAAAGAATTGGTATAAGGGCAAGAGAATTATGAAATTTTTGTAGTAACAACTTTTATTTTAAACTAGACAGTGCTTATGTGTTGCCGATGTCCTAGTTAGATAATTAATTTTATATCAGTACAGTGGCATATGAGCAAAGAGGTCTACAAGCAATATTGGCTACAAATAATTGAGTGCCTTATTGCCTTGCAAGTTGCTACCGAAGCCACGAAGTGGCCTACAAAATCGAGGCTATTTTTAAGGCGCCTCCATTTCGGAAGCAATATTGTTGGTTGCAATTTGAACCGCTAGCGTGTTTTGAGGTTTCGATAAGTTTAAGTGTGTATGTTATTGAGTTTTTTCAGAAAACTCGGTCAGCTGAAAAATCAAGGTTTATTATATAAGGAGCTAATGCAGTCAAAAGTTGTTAATTGATACGAGGTCGTATGGGACCTTACTTAAGGCTTGAAGTAGAATAATAAACGGTCGTACACCATACCGGTATGAGCTCGACAACACCAACCACTAACTGTTTGCCAGTTTGAATTGAAAAAAAATGGAAGCCATCTTTAGCCAAGCAGTGGTACGGCGCAGGCTGTCAGTAAATCAGTATAGTACCAGCTTATTACTGTACAACTGCAAAGCAAGGGCCTCATCTCATACAGATAATACACGAGCATTGATCTTTGAATATTTTCAAGGAAATTCTTCGATATAGTATTTTAGAAGGTGTTTCGGAAAGAAACTTATTGCCATAGGAGGGTATGCATAAAACTGACAAATATTACTGTTTTCATCAATTTACTAATGTTGTTGTACAAAACATTCGACAGAAGTTGACAACACAATTCAGAATGCAAAGCGTTTTATTAAACGTTTTTATTTTCATTTCAGGAGCTCATGGCTAAATAATAACAGCCGCTCGGGTCGATCTTAAGGTTAAACCGTGCTTGCGTAGAGAACGAATTCCTGCAACCTTCACCAAGTCATCGGTCCACCTAGTGGGAGGTTTTCTAATGTGCCCACTGCCACTTCAGTTTGGCAATTCTTCGGGCTATGTCGGTGACCAAAAAAAATGGTGTAAATTACTTACTAAGAAAAAATGGTTGTCTGTAAATTGGTTTACGGGCGATAATTTTGGGGGTGGAATTATCAAAAACACTGAGAGAAATATAAATTAATTTTCAATCCTCAGTCGTCGTCGTGACGGGACTTTCCGGTCAAGCGTTAAGGCGCCTGCGGAGCATGCGTATTTCATACAAACGTAATACCAAAATAATTTGTAAATTAAACATATTCCTAAGGTAGTGTGTATTTATTTCGATTGTATTACAGAATATCTAGGTTCGCAAATATATATTTTGATTGGACACTGATTTTAACAAGAGTTATAAGAAAAATAAGTTTTCTATAGAAAATTTAAATTCCTCATATCTCGTCTTTGCATTACTATTCTCTCAAAAAACATATTTGGGAACATAGATATTCTGTAATTCAATCGAAATAAATACAGACTACCTTAACAATATGTTTGATTTACAAATAATTTTGGTATTACGTTTGTATGAAATACGCATGCTCCGCCGGCCCCTTAAATCGCCGGAGCGGCGATTGAATTGAATTTCGGGAAATCCTTCTCCTTGTCTACATTATAATGGAAACCACTCACGTCAAAAAGTTGTCACATACACCTGATCAAGTTTTCAATACTTGGGCATTATCAACCAAGTAGAAATCACAAAACAAATCAATTGCCAAACTTAAGTGGCAGTGGGCAGGGCACATTCCTCGCAGAACGGATGGCCGATGGGGTCAAAAAGTTCTGGAGTGGTGATCACAAACCGGAAGACCGGTCAATGTGGCGACACTTGGGGGAGGCTCATGTCCAGCAGTGGACGTCTTTCGGCTGAAATGATGATGATGATGAGAAAACACAAAACAAGTGAAAGCTCGAATGTGTTATTCTCATTTTCACTTACGACCGACCGGCAGACCGTGGAAAGACTGTTTTGTATGCAAATCCCTGCGATGCACATTTGCGGTTTAGTGAATTGCAAGTCGACTCAGCTGTTGTTAAATCGTATGGTGGAAACACCAATGTGGTACCAGCAGTACATTTAAATTTGGGGGGAAATCTGTGTTCTCTATAACGTCATTTGTTTGATCCCGAAGCCATGTTATTGTGTTTTTTGATATATTAGAGTATTATTGGTTAGAGTGAAAATCCCTATTTTAGTAGTATTGGCACAAACCTACTATTTGCGTTGTTTGAGTAAGAATTTAATATATGATCTATTTATGGTGCCAGCGGTGTGCCAATAACCTCTTAAATTACGAGTATGTAAAACGTCACTCTTACTTTCTCCGATGGGCTAGGCACAGATGTTCTTAATAGTATACCTAAATTTCGCCTGTAGTGTTTAAGTACCTTATAATATGGAACGAGCTGCCTAAAATCATTTGCATGAATTATAGAAAAACGTTTTTTCCTACAAACTTTATTCTGTAGCTGAAGTTCGATGACATGAACACCAGCTCCCCAATTTCTTGTTTCTACCTCCATTGGTTTAGGCTGTAGATTGTCTATCAGTCAATCATTATACTCCATATAAACAGAAGATGTAGGCAGACAGGTGCCTAACGGTCACGCAAGGCGTTGGGCCACTAAATCACGATGTACTTACATAAACCGTACTTACACGAGACGTGACTCGTTAACAATGCCTTTTTTTTAACTAAAAATATAGCTAGTCATCTAATTAAAATCAAATCAAATCATTTATTTTTGCAGAAAACACTGTTACAATGGTGTTATAAAAAATTTGCATGATTCAAGTGATTCTACACCGTAAGGCATGCAAAATGTATACAATCTTAGAATACAATCAATAAATTAAAGGTCAGTTAATTAAATTTAAAAGTAAATAAAAATTAATAAAAACAAACAAAATATTAAGATATTAAATTAATTCAATGTCATACGGATTAGTTAATATTTGAATGTCATTTACATCTGGAATTGTTACAATATTTAAAGATACTTGCATATTAATTGTTATTGCTTGATGTCACTGTGAGGTCTTAAGTTTGGAAAAATTATCGATTAAGAATTGGTTTAAATTATAGTAACATTTAGTAACTAAAAGGCTCAAGTTAGTTATTAGTTTTTCTCAATATGTTGGGTCTAATCGGATGACGCTAAATACCAGTATTTTACATGAAGTGACTGCTTCTCTGACCTTCACAACTTAGTAACACAATTAAATATTGGTAAGACTTATTGTCACCCAATCACGAACCAACCTCGATCAGTTTGAGGATCGAACCCTGGAGGTGAAAATATAAACTAAAGCAATATTACTCGTAGTTCAAGCGATGCCAACAGATTTGCATAAGTGTCGAACGTTGTAGATAAAGTTGTAGCAGACGATATTTTCCCTGGCTGTGCCAACTTGCTCTCTTTGTATTTTACACTCTGAAAACAAAGTTTCGACTTGGTAACTTTGAAAGAAATATTGTGAGCTCCGTGTCAGGTGTATCGCTAGTTTCATGGGTGAGCTGGGATAAAATTGAATGGTTTCGAAGTGGGTTACTTTGATGCGGTTTGTTTTTGGATGTCAGTTATTGGTAAGCCACTTAAAATGATTGAGTGACTAGCTTCTACCCTCGTCTTATTGAGTTAAAAATTCTATATAACAATGTTCTAACTAAGCTTATCCGTAATCTTAACTTCATTGTTAGCCATCCAGCTGTAAATGCGTGACAAACTCTCTTTTACATTTAAATATAAGTAAGGATAATTCTTTGAAAACCTCAACTGAGATCTTCTCCTTAATAAAAATATTACCAATTTTCACCAGCCCAGCCTCATCCCCTGAGTCGACAAGCATGAAAAGCACAAGTGTTCCAAATACAATGTAGGAGGAAAATGAAAGAAAAGGAAAGCTTTTAGACTGCCTCGTTGCACTAGGGATCGAAAGCGCGATTAATGAGCATGAGCTCCTGGTCTCGATACCTAGGCCAGGAAAACTTTTTGGGTTTTTGTCACGCTTTTGTCAGTAGCTGCCACGGGGCCTGGAATTCCGCCTGGTTGATGGCAATATGCTCGCTCCTTGTTACATTGAACTTAAACATATCTGGAGAAATGTGGGTGTACGAGGTACAATTCTGCTTAACCTTTCGAGGATTTCAGACGTGATCTTACGTTTACGTTGTGAAGGCTTTTTGAAAATTCTTCCTTCACAGAGGTTTAATAGTTGAGTAAAGTTTTTCATACAATACGATGCGAAAAGAAGTCGCTAGACACAATAAATAAAGAACAACTCATTACGAATTCTATTGCTTATTGAAGGAATGATTAACATAATGTTTTAACCCTTTTTGTAAATTAGGTAATAAAGGTACAATATAATTTATTGTTGTGTGTCGCCATCGATTTTCCTTGCCTGAGCACGAACACAATTAAAGTACCTATATATCTACATACGCCAAACACAAAATAAAGTAATTGTTTTGGAGGGGTCGTTTGCTTTTAAAGTGATTTCTTTTGTCTTCTTTCTGCCTGTTTAATTACGGTTCACAAGTGGCGTAAGAAATCATAGTGTTTACACACTTGAACCAGATATTTCGAAGACATGTGTCGTGACAATCGAAAGACGTTGCGTTGGTAGGGCCTCTCACTAGGTGGACCGCTGACCTGGTGAAGGGTGTGGGGATCCGCTGGATGCAAGTCGCACGGAACTGTTAAATATGGCGACACTTGAGGCAGGCCTATGTCCAGCTGTGGACGTCTTTCTGCTTACCTGAACCCAACCTAACCTAACCGGCCACACTGGCATACAGCTCCCTCAGCTGGTTAGGAGGCATGTGTGATCTAACTGTTTGAGCTAATGTGACCTAGCTGTGAAAACAACCACCAAAATGTTTTTGAGGGCGGGCCTAAAGAGCAGGTGATTCCCTCAAAGGTGAGGTAGAAGCAAACCTCAAAGTAGACCTACGTTTTGTCAGTTATGTTTTAGTAATACGAGGCCTATTGCCATGAATCGGGCACAAATGTACACTCCGACTTTCTACTTGAAATTCCTGATGACAAAACCCAACAACACTAGACCACCTCATACTTGCAACTAATAGACTATTAAAGAAATAGTAATAAACCCAGTTTTAACAAGTCACATAGCAGCATTTGTTTACGAAAATCGTCCTCAAACTAAAAACAATACCGCTACCCGAAGATGCGCTACTCATGAAAACGGTTACCATAATTATGTACTGATTTTCCGGTCAAATTTGGAATTTTAACACATTGTCAGGAATACAAGGAAATACTATTAAAACGTCCGTAATTTCCAAAAAAACGGAAAATTAAACATTTTTATTTTTAATTAAATCAACATAAAAATAAACAATATCTTTTTAATAGGTACCTATTATGTCCCTATAATATATGTAAGAAGCGTTTATGATTTACATGTTACGCACCCTAAAATTACAAATATTATGTGATACTAAGTATTATTTTCTGCAAATGTTCGAAACTATCTCCGGATAACTTATTTGTTGTTCTGGGAACCCTACTTCGGGCCGAACAAAGTTAAGGCGAGTTTACATTAAATAATAGGCGACCTCACAAACAATGTGAACAAACTCGTACAAACCACTTAACTGTCATCCTACAAGTTTCAGGAACTAGACAACATCCAACAGTGTGCAACAGACTTATGAACTGTCATATAGTTGCTAGTTGTTGCTGTTTGTTGCAGCAACGGGCATCGTGTGGCATCGTGCGATTCCGTACGATTGCGATCTAATCTCGTGCCCCATATCACATGCAACCTACTATTACCTTAATCGAGGAGCTATGAAGAACGAGGATTGGTAGAAAGACGATTGATTGTGGAACGAAAACGTTCTTCTTTTGTTTTGCCATTCTGAGTAAACGCTGAGCCATTTGTGATTTGAAAGTGTTGTTCTACCATAATAACCTCAGCAATTAGAATAAATTTTAACGGGGTCACGGTTGGATTTGTTTTTTAAGTGAACTTTTGAAGAATCATTGTGATGGCACATTATAAAGGCACCACAACAGAATCGCTCCAACTCAGTAATTAAGTTGTCATTAAAGAGCATTCAATTATATTTCATAATATCAATAATAAAAAAGCCATAGCGGGTGTCAGCGCGCTTGCCGCTACCATACAACTCGACTCGCAGCCCGCGCGCAGCTAGCGAGCGAACCACAAGTTTACAGCGCGACTCGAATTGTGTTCGCGGTGACAGCAAGGTTACACCTTGCGGCAAGCACGCGAACTGTGAGCTTGCACCTCGCGGACGACGCGTAGTTGTTGCGCTGGTGGCTAGCCGTAGCCTAAATTTGAGGCAACGCCGAGACGTAGCTGTGTAATACTACTAACGTCTAACTTCTAACTAAAAGGGCCTTCTATCCTTATCGTGTGGCGAGTGCCTAACCATGGTGTCAGAGTTTCTATGCCACCCATGGGCCTCTGAATTGGTTTTCATGCCGTCGAGAAATATCTCTCAGGCATGCTGATTTCCTCACGAGGCGTATACCTTCACCGAAGCAAGTGATAATTAGGCAATACCTACGCAAATGAAAAATGACGCAATACGTCTCTCGGGTTCGTACTCGAGAGACCTAAGACTTGACAGTCTGACAATCACATCACTAGGCTATCCACTGCTGTCACACGGCCTTTAAGAGCGCGTATTCCAAAAGTTGGAAACGTTGCAAATTGCTGTCAAATATTTACATGTTTTAATTGATTTGGCTATTATACTATGTGAAAATAAGAAATATAGCTCTGTAGTGGACTAAAAATTGATTAGGAAATGCAATAATTAATATCGTAATACCGAATGTAGTATAGTTTTAGATATAAAAAAAGTATTTGGGAACTTGCCAAATGCCTTTTTTACACCTGAAACGTTTACAACATCAAATTTAGGGTTTAAATTGCAATTCATGTTCAATTTTTTAGTGCACTACAGAGCCATATTTCTTATTTTCATACAGTAAAATAAAATTGCCAAATTAATTAAAACATGTAAATATTTGACAGCTATTTGCGACGTTGCCAACTTTTGGGATACGAGCTCTTAATTTAAAAAATAAAGGGTGTAAAAAGACTCTTAACAAAGCCGAAAGAAACTTGTTCTCCCCATCATTGCGATCATTTTTTTGTTCTAGACCAAACCTGGGAACCTTCTAGTTACCGAGATATTGGGGGTCAAAGGGGGTTTCAAGTGGCAATCCCTTTTATAACCGTTTCTATATCAACTATTAATCACATAATCTTTCGATAAGGTTATGTCAAATCGGTCGAATTCGTTGTTATAAAGCATTTTAGTAGCTTTCGTCATTACTATACGTGTTTTTCTTTTCCATCGTTACGGCTAGTATATCATTAGTATATCGTTTCTTTAGTAAATAAACTAGTTCTTGCAGTCTATACGAGCACACAAGGCTATTTGTGCATGGAGATCGCACGCATCACTAAAGACTCACGGCTCACTGACTGGGAAATATCGTGAAGGCTATCAGAATATAGCCATGCAATTTACTAGTTCATCAATTACATAGAATGGCTTCTGTTGTATCTATTATAATGTGATTAGAATAATAGCCAAACTTGGAAGACCTCCCCCTAGGTGGACCGATGACCTGGTGAAGATTGTGGGAATCCGTTGGATGCGAGTCGCACGGGACTGGTCAATGTGGCAACACTTGGGGGAGCCCTATGTCCAGCAGTGGAAGTCTTTGGGTTTGGCCAGCGCTGTCTGTGGGTTCCCCATAGCACAGCATCATGCTGAGTGGTAACCTATTTGTCGCACTCACGGCGTGCAACTTTTTGTTTTTTGTCCGTTTTGTCTTACAATTATTATAATGTTAATGTTGTTGTGTTAATTTTCGGTTTTAGTCTAAATGTTTGTGTTTAAATTAATGTGTTCTATGTTTACTTTATTAATATTATATGCACGTCATGACCTTGCGACGAATAAATATTTTTTCTTTCTTTATTTATTTCTTCGGCTGAAACGATGATGATGATGATATTTAGGCGAAGGCTTTATTTTGTGTAAATTATGTCATCATCACGGCTCTCGAAACTAGCACATTCTGGAGCCAAATATGTCAAACTGTACAATCTCAAGAAAACTAATATACCTATTCGAACTTCTTGTGAAGGATGCGATTGTCAATCTATACCATTAGATAATACTTGAAGTATCTGCTTGTAATTTCAAAGTAACAGCTTTTTACTAAATGCATATTTCAAGTATATAATTATGGTACTTAAAACACAATTTAAAATTTTTTGTTCGTGTGTCTGTTCCGGCTAATCTCATAAACGGCTGGACCAATTTTGAGGGGACTTTTACTGATAGATAGCTGATGTTATAAGGAGTAACTTAGTCTATTATTAAAAAAATGGTCTTATTTTTTATTATAAATTCCACACAGTATATTTATTATCTTGACATTTGCAATAGATGTGACATTTTATCGTATTCATAGTTCTACGAAGGTGAAAGATATCGTCGCGTGACTTTGTCGCATCTTGTCACTTAGGAGACATTCATGATGTTATGACCTGTCACTACTATATAAACTGTTCCGAAAGTTTTTGATGATAATGTAAACACACTTTGCCGATCGGGTGAAGTTTATTATTATTTAATTAATATTTATAATTGAAAGTAAAAAGTAACCCTTTGGGCATTACCCGCGTGATGTAATGATGTGATGTAAATATTGAGGTTGCAAAACTAACCTCAACAAATGTCAAATGAAAAACGTCTTTATGGTTGTCTGAAATTAGAACTAGTTTTGGCTGCCAGTCGGTATGCGTGTATGGCTAGAGGCCCTAGAACGAGCGAGCGTTGTAAACGTTACGTGAATACGTCGATTTTAAATTCAAAACTCGTTTCATATTGTAATATTTTCACAATTTTTAGAATTTATTCAAATTTATTGACTCGCAAACTTTTGCATTTGTAATATTAGTGGGACACGATGCTTATAAAATAACTAAAATGATATATCTGATGTATTTTCGATTCTTAAATCGATGTATTTACGTGACGAATTACGACAACATATCACGGTCGCTCAGGCTAGGATCTCCAGATGTATGTCACTTTAAACCCCCGACGCATAAACGACGGGGTGTTATACGTTTGACGTGTCTGTGTGTGTGTGTGTCAAAATGGCGGATTAATATTTATTCAACAACTAGTATTTCGGGAAATCGCCAAACGGTTGGTCGACTCTTCACGTGACCAGAGGGCGGGACTATTTTTTGGCCAAAGAATCAGCATTGCCATCCAACGTGGCAATGCTGCCAGCCTTCTGGGCGCTTTTCCTGTTGGCAGCGATTTGGACGGATTTTTCGATGCCCTGTAACCCCTTTTTGATACTTGTACATATTTTTTCTTTCTATTATAATGTTTGTGTGTATATATTGTAAATAATTAATACTTTATTTCCCTAAATAAAGTTTCAACAACTCCCTCAATATGGGTATCAAATGAAAGGGCTTGACTAGTAGAATACTATACACGATGAAAAATTTAAAATTCAAGATGGCCACCACCACAAAATAGCGAATTACATTTTTTTTTCACTATTCCTTCATGATGGGTATCAAATGAAAGGGCTTGACTAGTACAATAATGTATACTATATTGAAAGGGAATGAGGGATACTAACTTACGAAATGAGATAACGAAGGTGGAGTGATGACAACCTACCTAGGACCTAACGATTAACGAATCATTTTCTATTTATTTATTGCATTGTGTGTCTGGAGTTTTTTTTTTTTTTTTAATTTTACTTGTTATTGCAGTGGCCGTTCAGCAGTTCCTGTCTATTGCCATAGTCTGAGCAAAAAGCTTCAGTTTATGTTAACTTTAAATGTAAGTATGTAATTATTAGAACACAAATCTAAAATAATTGAGTGCCACTACTGGTCTAGCGGACTGCTGGGCGTGAGGTCCTGCGTTCAATTTCCAAGTCCGGAAAACTGTTACTGGATATTTCTCATTGGTCACAAAGTATTTGTGCCCGATTGATGACACGGCTCGCTCTCAGTGGTCACAAAGTATTTGTGCCCGATTGATGACACGGCTCGCTCTCAGTGGTCACAAAGTATTTGTGCCCGATTGATGACACGGCTCGCTCTCAGTGGTCACAAAGTATTTGTGCCCGATTGATGACACGGCTCGCTCTCAGTGGTCACAAAGTATTTGTGCCCGATTGATGACACGGCTCGCTCTCAGTGGTCACAAAGTATTTGTGCCCGATTGATGACACGGCTCGCTCTCAGTGGTCACAAAGTATTTGTGCCCGATTGATGACACGGCTCGCTCTCAGTGGTCACAAAGTATTTGTGCCCGATTGATGACACGGCTCGCCCTAGTTTAGTGGGTTTTGAAAACCTATCACAGGAAATGTAGGTGTCAGTAACGAGGGGTAAATTTTGCGAGAGATAAGCCAGAGTACATTATTTTCTTTAATGTGATTATATTTATTGTCTATCTATAGAATACTGTGCCATTTTTCAAAGGGTATCCGATAGGAATCGAGTTGTTTGTTACCTTCGCCACTGGTAGGTGTTCCTATTATTCGGTACACCCCTGTCTATCCCTCCGAAGACTACAGGCGTTAAGTTGTTTAAGTTTTTTCATCATCATCAGCCTTTAATGTTCCCACTGCTGGGACACGGCTCCTCTCAATGAGAGAGAATGGGCTATAATCCACCACGTGGGCCCAGTGCGGATTGGTAGATGACACATGTCTTCGAATTTTTGGTTCTAGGACATGCCGGTTTCCTCATGATGTTTATGTTATTTGTTTCCGAGTGTTGAATGTCAATATTTAAATTAATGTATTTAGAAAAAAAAGTGTTTCTATGTAGTACTACGAGGCTTGTGCTCGTTGCTTAGTGTGGCGCTGTGTGTAATGTTGTCCAACGATATTTATTTATTTAAAACAATCATCAAAAGTTGCTTGATCGTTTTGCTATTTTTTTGACTCGTTACAATTGTTTATATTTTCATGAAACACTTTTGGAACAGACTAAAGCGACAGATAATGTCGTCGCTCGTTCACCTGTGGCCCCTCGAATGTGTCTCTCTGTGTACTAATTGTAATACAAATTTTGACGACCCGAATGGCGTAGTGGTAGTGAGGCTGCCTTACGTTCTTAGGGTCCTGGGTTCGAATCCCGGTAGGAGCAAATGTTTGTGTGATGAGCATGGCCATTTGTTTCCGAGTCATGGATGTTTATATGTATAATAAGTATATACAAACAAAAAGTATATATGTAGTGTATCAACTATCTAGTGTCCACGACACAAGCTATGCTTAGTGTGGCACTAGGTGGCGCTGTGTGTTAATGTCCAGCGATATTTATTTATTTATTTTATTTTTATTTTAATACAACGCGGCTTTTACTTTATTCTACATATTCGCTAATGGGATTACTTCAACTTCGTGACTCTTACAGTGTCAGAGGTCAAAAGGAAGTGGTGATTCATTTAGTATGAATGACGTTTGTTATAAATTGGACCTATATTTTTGACAGGTTTGCAGTGTTGTGGGTTGAGTTACAAGTAATTAAGAAAAAATAGAAGTTGTCTCGCACAAGACAAAACCAAATGATTAAAGTAGCAATAAAACAAAATTAGGCTCATTCATTTAATTTGGTCATGTGGTTGTATATCGAACGGTAATCAGTTAAAAGAAAATTGGTCATGGTACCAGAAGGGTCTAGCAATGTCCGCGGTTAACTAAACCTGAAAACCTAGAATACAACAATATGAAACGCAGGCGGTCCGCTGCAGCAACAGAGACTTGGTAAGGCCTGAATTCTTGTCGCGCTAACGGTCGGTCGCGTATACATTGTGTTCTATATAGCACTATCCTGCGACGCTGACGTCAGCGGCGACCGACATCCGTATTTTGTTCTCACTGACGTCACGACCGACCCTCAGCGCGACAAATTACCATGCTGGTAAGATCTTTGTTGATGATAAACGTACACTTTAAGAGCGTTTAACAACCTTACGAAAGATAGAATATTACAGGATAAACTTATATTGTCACTTACGGGATATCTTCCGTGATTATTTGTTGTTTACAGCTCCCGATATTTCGACGCTGTTGCAAGCGCCATGATCGCGGGTTGACTGGAGACTGCGGGTGGATGGAAGTGGGTAGACAGATTTGTCTGCTCGTAACAATTTTATTTTCTTATGAGCTCAAAACAACAAATAATCACGAAAGATATCCCGTAAGTGACAATATAAGTTTAGTTTTAAACCGTGAAAGCCTAAAACAGTGTTTATTACAGGATAGTCAGATTTAAGTAAATAATAATAAATATCGCTGGACTTTTACACACAGCGCATTCTAGTGCCACACTAAGCAACGAGGCTTGTGTCGTGGACACTAGATAGTTGATATACTACATATATACTTTTTGTTTGTAAATATATACTTATTATACATTTTAACATCCATGACTCGGAAACAAAATAATGTCAATGCTCATCACACAAGCATTTGCTCCTACCGGGATTCGAACCCGGGACCCAAAGAACGTAAGGCAGCTTCACTACCGCCTGCGCCATTCGGGTCGTCATTGTAAGCATTCGAACTCAGTGAGAGAAAATTAAGAATTGACATTTATATCGGAAACGAAATAGTTTTAACTTTTATCTATTTGTATGCCTTCCTCAAATATTGTGACGTGTTAGCTTCGAATTCAACCCTTCGCTGTCAATTTAAATATAAATTATAAAAGCATAGTCGTGTTCTTTATAAATGGCACCGAGCTTTGGACTGTTGTTACAAGAATATCAGAATTCAAATTAGAATCGTAGCCTTTTCAATTAAAAAAAAAGATGGAATTATTGATGGCATTGTCATGACTTATGTATGTGTATTCTTATATTGTATTTGATTTAGTTATTTACATTATGCTTGTACCTATTCTTTTTTTCTCTTTTTATCTCATCTACTTTCGCAGGTATGCTGGAAGAGATTTCATCTCCCTACTGTAGAAGAAATTTATAAGCATATCCCTACTTATTTTTCTGCATCCTTAATCTACTAACTATACTGTTAAATGAATAAAAACTATCAATTTTAAAAGTGTTAGTTACGCTGTCACTTTTTTTTAATCCCCGACGCAATAACGACGGGGTGTTATAAATTTGACGTGTCTCTGTGTGTGCGTGTCTGTGGCATCGTAGCGCCCGAACGGATGAACCGATTTTGATTTTGTTTCTTTTTGTTTGAAAGGTGTATTAGTCGGGAGTGTTTTTAGCTATGTTTGATAAAAAATGGTCCAAGATGGCCACCGCCACAAAATGTCGAATTAACGAATTATTAACTATTTAAGTTTTAGTGCGTCGGGGGTTTTTTAAATTTTAATTTTTTGAGAAATACAATAGTTGTGTTGAAAACGCTTCGAATAGCACTTAGATAATTCGCATGGATCGTGATGAAAAAAAGTCAGATGTATGAAGGTGAATGTAGTGACATCCTGCGTGAAGAGAGATTATGTCATTGTGTGCATGTGACGATAAAAACTAAGTATTAAAACTTACCCTCGGAATCCAAATGTCACGCAGCAGAGAAGCCAATTACCAACATCCTCCCTTGAAATTGACCTGCAACAAAAACTTAATTAGTAAGCGGTTAAAACATTAGTGACTGTGAGGTGAAATGTTTGATCACGTTTTAGTAATGGGAAATCTCTGAGATGGTTAGTTGTGAAGGCAATGATAAACAGTAGGCTTTGGACAAGTGACAATAGCTTTCGAATCTTTTAGACCTTCACTAGTCTTTGGATGGATTCTTTTAGCACCTGGCTACCAATACAATCGTCTTATTACGAACCAATTGATGCTAAATATCATAATGTCACGCGTATCATAATACAGGGCCTGTGTATTATGATACGAGAGCGATATTCTACAAGTCCACATTCAATTGTCTTGCTTAGTAAAAGCGATTTGGCCATACTATACTCTAAAGTACTGTAGGGCCAATATAATAGATCACATTTGACAAATTCATCAAAATTCAATAACGTAGCCTTGTAACGGCGGGCATAAAATATTTTTTTTTTTTACTTTAGAACTGCACAATTGCGTAACTTTTTTCAATTCAGATTACATATTTATTCTAATACTGACATAAGAAGGTAATTTTACGATTTGCTTTCATTAATTAACCATTTTAAACATAATAAACAATTTCTGTTCTAAAACGAACTGAACGTCGCTATAATGTTACGTCGGTAAACCCTTTTTCTTTTTAATTACTAAGGACGTAATACAAGAAAATCGAAAGTTGATATACATATATTCGAATGCAGTAATTATGAATGTACCACCCTTCAGTACTGCTAAATTTGAACGAGATGTGAATATAGACGATATTATTGAAAATGAATCAATAATATACTTTGTTAAGTTATGTACTTGTCTTATTACGTTCCATTAATTTACTATGGAAAATAATAATAGGACAGGGATTCGACTGCTATTTTTTCATATAAATTAAATTATCTATTCAGTTATTACGAAAAAGTACTGATGGGTATTGTAATTTTACAGTCGAAGTTTTAAAGCAGGTCACCTCATTATAAACCTAAAACTGACAGATGTCAAATGTGATCTATTAAATTGGCCCTATTTTAGTTTAGGTGAATCCTTTTTTTTATTATTCCGGATGGGAAATCATCAAATAACTTCTCCCACTCTGGGCGGAACGGGAGGGAGTGTCAGACTTTAACTGACTAAAACCCATCCATGTTCCTTCCTCGCCCTTTACGTTCCGGGGTCGCGGTATCTCTTTCGAACAGTCCCGCAGCCCCGGCAGGCTTCGGCCTTTGCCTTCATGCTACGTGAATCCTTAAGTTGGGTTGAGGAAGTCAGACAAGCAGACGGTCTATGTCTTTGCATCTGGGGCTGGAAGCCGATCCCAGCATGGTTTGGACAAGGCAAGGCCGTTAAAAGTGGCTTATTTCAATTCAATTCATTTTTACTTTTCCTTCAATCTTATTGTTGATTGATTGTCACCTGGTCCAGGCCCTCAAGTTGGGTTAGGTGGATGTATGTATGTATTTTGCTCTTTGGCAAAAAAGCATGACGTGCTGCGATTGCGAATGCACGTGCCGTTAGATGGCTGATTCATGTCACTGCTCACAGCAAAACGAAGGTAGCTCTTATAATGATAAACGAATAATACTACTTTCTTACCGTTTAAAGTTATCCTTACTTAGGATTTTTGTTCTGGCGATATCCAAGATGATACTTCATTTGACTTTGCACAGACACAAACATTCAAGGAGAAAACAAAACACATCAATTTCTTGCGTAATCAGCAAAATAAAAGGGGTAAAAGCACATATATTAACACATTTTTCTACACACGCATCGAGCCGTTTTCATTACGATCAACATATTTTCGTATTATAAATAAAGACAAAGTCAAAAAATGTCAGTTTTTACTTAGCTGTTAGTCAAAAGACAAAGTAATCAGCAAAATAAAAAAGTGTATAAGCACATATACAGGGTGGTATTTTACAATGCTACCTGGAGGGAAAGTAATCGAAATACTGGAGATAGCAAATTTTATTAAAAGGAAACATTTATAAAAAATTCCGAATTCAGATTATCGAAAATTCGCTCGCCAAACTCGGGAATCGAATCGAAGAATGGTGGCATTGAAATATTCCACCCTGTATAATAATACGTTTTACACACGCAACTGAGCCGTTTTCATTACGATCAACAGATCCAATTTTAAATAAAAAAAATAATAATAATTTGAGTATTCAGTCAAAAGACGTAAATCAATTTCGAAGACAAGATCTCTTTAGGGTCAATTTTTACCTGTGTGTAATTAGACAAAAGTATTTCAGTAGTATGAAATTTCAATAATAACCATATTTTCATCAAATGATGTCTGAAATCAAGTTCAGGTCACACCATTCGCAGTGTGCCTTATTACATAACTACCTTCATTCCTGAATAAAGATGAAGTAAACATAACACAAAGATATGCATTTGAGGCGGATATCCCAAAAAGTTTCCTTCCCAACGCGGAAATTAAACAAATTCTCTTTGTTTTATAATTTAGATAATATTTGGTAATGTGATTTTCTAGGTGACCAGTCAGATTACCAAATATTAATTCACAAACTTTTACTTGACAAGCAACGATTAGAAAACACATTATTTGTCATTTCATCAGTATACAACAACAAGTCTAGCAAATAATTCACTTCGCAAAATAATTATCTCATAAACTTTTATTTAATAACGTATTATTTGACAAACAATTCATTGTTTTTTCGTTTTATCTCATAAAACAACGTTTGAAATAAAGACGTTACACAAATTGATTGTGCCATTTAAAAAAAAAAGAAAATAAATGAATTTGGTTTCCTATAAGCACAAATTTTGTGACAGAAATGAATCGCTGCAGAACCGACTCCACGTAGTCTTTTCTGCCCTACCCCTAGAGTGTAATTTAAGCCCGCGTAGGCGTGGAGGGGCGAGGCGGGCCGCGTTCGCGTGTGACCGCCGGAGCCCCGCAGCGCCGGAGCCGTGACAGAAACCATGCCTGCTGCATGTTGCATGCTGCATGCTTGCTGGCCTTGCTGCATGCTTGCTGGCCTTGCTGCTCGTTTGCTGCATGCTTGCTGCTCGCTTGCTGCATGTATAGAGTATGCCTGTTTGCATGTTATGAAAAAACTATGAAATGCATAGTTTTTATTTCTTAAAAAAGAGTAATAAAAAAAATACTAGCCTGTAAATTATTTTGTTGAAACGTGATTTGTCCAAACGTATCTAAGTAAAAATTGAAAAAAATATAAATGAATAAATATCATCTGATGTATTTGATAAAAGAAGTATTTTCCAAATAAATGTTTGTGAAACGAATATTTTTAAAATAAAACATTAACGGAATAAGTTGTTTGCGAAATAAATAGTAGACGAAACATTGGTTGTAAAATGAAAATTTGTCAATGGACTTTTGGTAAAACATTAGTGAACCGATTTTCTAAATGTCAGCAAGTTTAGGTATTACACGTACTCAAGATCGCCTTAAATTAAACCATTCAGGTATATTTATATGTAACTACACAACAACAGTACATAACTGCACACTTTTATGTACCTAAACGATCGATCAAGAAGTAAAAAATAAACAAAAATGTTAAATTAGTTGTAGAGACCACCACAGAGAAACAAATTGGAGCAGTATTTACAAGTTATGAGGTAAAAAACATGGAAACAAATTAAAGGCGAATTGAGCACTTTCTCATTTTTAGAAGTTGGTTGAAAAGGTAATACAGCGCAGTACACATTAGTGTGCTATGATTTCACTATAATGTTGTAAAAAAAAACTTATGACCACGAAGCTTCAATTCTCCATACTTTTGAGCTCCCGATGATATTTCGACGCTGTTGCTGTTCCCGTAAGTGACATTTCAAGTTTAGTTGTGAACCGGTATTGTCATGATCTACAGCAGACAGCTGTCCAGCGTTACTACAAGCTTCCTTCAATTCCGGCCGTCTCTAATACACTTGTGCTCGCCACACAACAATGAAACTGGTAACAACGTGATATAAATGTCTTCTACAGCGTGTATCATGTCTGGTCTTATTGTATGGGTGCAAATCAAGTTACCACAAGCTGTCAAACGTCATTCGATCTTTAGAAGAAAGTCAGTTTGTAGTATCGTGATGCGCTGGCGTACATACCATTAAACTAACATCTTGGTTTCATGATCTAAAATAGCCTGCAGCAATTTTTTTTTTCATATTTTAGGTGATGATCTATTTGCATGTTTTTATTCTTTTTTATTTTTTTGGCATTACTTGGCAGTGTGTATATTTTGTTCCAAAGTAATATTTATACCAGACAAGCTTTAGACGTGAAGACTTGTAATTGGCTTTCTGATTATAATTCTGTTACTTAACACTATTGTATTTAGCTGTAAGTCTTCCGTTGTCTTTAAATAAATAAATAACTTTCTCCGTAGGACGAAAAAACAAACAGATTTCGGACATAGGGAAAAGGCGTGTCGTTATGTGTAATCTAAATAATTTGGTTCGAGGAGGTATTGCTTTATCAGCATAGAAGGTGAAAAAAACCTATGGTATGGAGTGGGATGACGAACTCACAAATGTCTTGGGAACACGACACGCGTATTCCGTATGTTGGTACACGTCACATGTCTTTGAATTTATTTTTCTAGAATTCTAGGACATGTCGGTTTTCTTTTCCTTCACACTTTTGAGAGAAGTGTTGATGAAACCAATAACGCAAAGTAATGCGCTTGGCCTTGGATTTAAAACCACGAACCTACAAGTCGTATCGTTTGGGTCACCAGAGCTGACATAACGGTCGCGCGGTATGCGCGGGCCAGAGGGTAGGTGTAAAACTTCTTAAATATGAGCCCACGTTTCAGAAACACCCTGTACATTGGATGTATGTGGCTTGGAACGGATGCACGGAGCATTAACACAGCTCGTTGGATACAAGCCAAGGAAAATAATTATTAATTCATAAATAAATGAAATAATGCTTTTTGTAATGCTTGTACATAGATTCGCATGACGGTCGCGGTGCAATTATTCAAATGAATGTAGGACATTTAAAGTCATTCGGTAAATAATACGATTGAAGAGGCATTCACGTTTTTATTTTAATTGTTCGTGGCGCTTTATTCTATTCTATTAATACCAAATTCTCCTACATAATAAGATCTAAGAGAAAACGTCGTTGAAGTTCTAATACCACATTAGTTACTCGTATATAGCAACTTTACGGGAGAGTACAAAAATTGCATAATTATACACAGATAATGGGAAAAATAACATTAATTTTATATTTTGATGGGTACTTTAAATTGAGATAGAGACTTTGTTTTTTTCTGATTGGCTGAAACAACGCGCCTTTCGATTCTCCAGCAAACGGCATCAAAAATCAAAGTGTTAAAACCGCTAATAATTGACATAATCGGTGTTAGAACTTCAACGACAAAATAGCAGTTTCTGAACATCAACTACAAGGAAATATAGACCAAATCCTTTGACTGTTTCTAAGTGCCAAACCTGTAAAAAACAACGCAATAAAATCTATAAATTACTAAATAAGTAACAATCGTTTATCCCAAACATGCGTAACTATTTACCCTAACCGTGGGTGTAGCACAAGGCGACCATTGTTTTAAGACAGATACAATATTCACGCAGTGTTTTTAACATGTTACAAATTTTCGATGATTTTTTAAAACTTTTGAACACTTTTTAAGTGAACAAAAATCGTGGAACTCGCGTGACCGTCACGTACACTTTTATTAGCACTCGTAGCTGCTACGTCGTAGCGGATCGGCTACGAGTTTTCACTTTTATCGGCAGACATCAAAGACTGCGACCGCTTGTTTTTTTTTTTTTTGTAGATGCCGAAAGAATTGTTGTGAATGTTTTCAGGTTGCACGGATTCTTGTTTTCGAATTTATCTATAGATATACTTCCAACTTAACAATAGTTTTCTCGTCTAAACTGATTTCAAGGATTCAAAAAATATCATAAATACCTAAACCCGAAAGAAAAATAGTCAAAGAACAAAAACTTATAGAGAACTTCCGTCATCCGCTTAGACTACAACAGTTCTCGCTTGGGCCTCTTTTTATCAGGTTTCCAAAACAGTCCGTTTCTACAAACTCGGGGCCTTGACTGGCGAAATTGTACCTAATACCACTACACCACCGCTTAACATTCGGGGTTAACAGGCGTGAAGTAATTTAAAATTTTTCAAAGCGAAACTTCCACCCACACACTATCACACACCTTTCATATTACACTGAAACTGCACCTACGCAGATTTTTAATTAAAATAGAGCCCTCGTGCATATAATACGCATCTACACACCATTATACACACATAAGTCAGTAGACACAGTTTTGGGTTGACTAGTAATTTTATCGCGTGTCTGCGCTACAATCAGGGGTAACCGACGGCCTTTCGGCTGTCGATTTGATTAGATTCGATCTTTTCGCTCTAACGAATAAATTCACACAATCGCAATGCAACACGTTCGTATTTCAAAGGAGAAGAGGAATTCTGGGCCCAGCAGTTATTGAGAAACTCCTCCTTTTTTAGAAGTCGGTTAAAAATACTTTAATATTTTTCTAAAGGAAATCACAAAATATGGTACCCCACGTTTTTATCTGGGAAACGAGAAAAGTAGAACTTTAATGCTACTTTTCTCGCTTCCTAATTAGAATATAACTAAAGAATATCATCGATTACTTAAATCGGATACTCAGTTATAAAGAATGAATAGATCGTTAAATACTTAGAAAGTGTACGGAAGTCGAGTGACTAGTACCTATAAATTGACTAAACATACTTATTGGTTCCATGACCATTTTACAGGTGGGCAAGTCTGGTCATCGACTGACAAATTCAATGAACAACAGGTAATAAGTCAAAAAATGAGCCAAGTGCGCACCACATACAATGATGGGTTTCGCAGTTGGAATGAACATTTAACGCACCTGCAGTATTTTTTAAATCACCACAAAAAAAAACATATCAAAGATAAATTATATTGAAATTATAATTTATCGTTTTGCCATTTGCCTATAGAACCCCTTACTTTTACTACGAGTATATTCTACACAACTCGATTCCTTGATAGTCAAATTCTGCCAAATACTTCATATTTTCGGTGGACACATGTTAATATGTCTCTCAAATGAATCTACTTTTATTTAGTTAACACCTGGGCCCAGGACTGAATGAAACTGTCCCTTTCTCCTTTAATTGTATGCTCGAACAGTTCCTGTTCATTTAAAATATGTTTTGAAATCAATATTTGAAGGCGGTAGAATTTATAGTGACTTGAATTTTCAGGTTTCCTGCCTATTATGGAACTCAGAGCAGCGGTGGCCCAGTGGTGGCGGCCCCGACTTACGGTTCAGTAAGTCGTGGGTTCGAACCCAGGCAGGCGCATTACTTTGTGTAATTTATTACATCACCGCTGCTCTCAAAACGGTGAAGGAAAACATCGTGAGGAAACCGGCATGTCCTAGAACCATAAATTCGAAGACATGTGACATCTACCAATCCGCACTGGGCCCGCGTGGTGGATTATAGTATAGCCCATTCCCTCTCATAGAGAGGAGGCCTGTCCCAGCAGTGGGAACATTAATAGGCCGATGATGATGATGATGATGATGGAACTCAGAGGATTTTTTCGAGATCTATGTAGCGCAGGAATTATAATTTTTGATATGATGTATTTTTTTACGAATAAATACGTCTGTTTTGTTGCAATACTTATGAATTTTTATTTTATTTATGACCAGATTTTTTTAAGTGTGGTAATAATAAAACGAATTTTTTCAAAAAGCCGACGTGGGTATGCACAGAGATGTGGTCGCAGTGGACAAGGGACTCACCCCGTTGTCCATGGCTAAAGAGAACTGGCGCAAACCTGTGGTACTTACTACTGATGACCGTAAGAAAGAATGGCAGGGCAAGGAGCTTCACGGGCGCTTCTACCGGGCTCTTCATGGGCCCGATGTAGATTTTCTAGCGTCCGTGTCCTGGCTACGTTTTGGCGACCTCTTTGGGGAAACTGAAGGTTTTGTCTGTGCGATTATGGACGAAGTTATGTTGACGAACAACTACCGGAAATATATTATGAAGGACGGGACGGTTGACGTGTGTCGGGCATGCCACCTTCCGGGTGAGTCCATCAGACATATAATTTCTGGTTGTTCTCGTCTGGCTAACGGCGAGTATTTGCACAGGCACAATCAAGTAGCCAGGATTATTCACCAGCAACTTGCCTTGAAATATAATCTTGTGGAATCAGAGGTACCGTACTACAAGTATGTGCCCGACCCAGTTCTCGTGAAAGACCATGTTACGTTGTACTGGGATCAGTCTATCATTACTGACAGGACTATTGTCGCCAATAAGCCTGACATAGTGGTGATAGACCGATCAGCGCGCCGCGTAATGATAATCGATGTTACCATTCCGCATGACGAGAACCTCGTGAAAGCTGAGAAAGAGAAACAGATAAAATATCTCGATTTGGCGCACGAGGTTCGCGACATGTGGAATATGAACTCGGTTATCATTGTGCCGATTGTCGTGACGGCCAATGGCCTTATTGCCAAGAGCTTCGATGACCATCTATCGAAGCTCTCTTTAGGCGGCTGGATTAAGAGCCTGATACAGAAAGCAGTACTCCTCGATACGGCTCGCATTGTGAGGAGTTTCCTGTCTCTGCAGCCCTAACCACCGGTAGCTTGGACGCTGCTCCCGATATCGGTGGACCACTATTTTTTTATGTTTTTAAATGTATTTTTTTTAGTTTTATTTTAAGATATATTTAAAAATGTAAATAATATGTTTCAAAATGAGTAAACGAATTTCAACTTCTTCAAACCCAATCTCTCTTTCTCTCTTCTCGTAAACAAGATATTTAACGTCACCACCTTGGTGTACTTACGCTCAAATAAAACTTTAATCAAAACTGACGAGAAATGCAGTAAAACGTATCCCCGTTTGTCAGAAGTGCCTAATACTTACGGTTCCTGATTTTGGAAGGTCGAATAAACTGGAATATTGATGCCGTGTGTAGGTACTGCCGCGGGCGTCAAACGCGTAACAACTAATTTTCTGGACAAGCCTGGAATTTTAGCTCACTGTCAAAACGTCCAATGAGAAATTAAAAACACAGTCCATATTCAAATAAAATGTTTTAGTAACATAATCTGTGTAGTTATCTTTATCTAAGTACTTTATTTTAAGCACCTTGTGACTTTTGTACCAAGCCTTTATCTATCATTGCAACGACATTGCTAAAAAAAAACGAAGATAGACAGCACAATTGAAAGAAACAGAAAGTGCCTTTTCATCGAATGTCGCCTCCTTACACGACGGCGACTACTCGCAAGTCTCACAGGGAATATTCTACGAGTACCCCACCAAGTGAGCATCGTTTTGCCGCAGCCTGTGGACGAATTCTACGGTGTGGAAGGTAAGGTGAGAGATCTATCTTACTACTTTTTTTTTTTTGTGTTTGAAAATCAATGAACATTAAAAAAGATAAAACGCATCAAAACTCGGGAGTTGGCAGTAAAAATGTATCAAGGCGTGGCGTATTGAGATTTTTAAAAGCGTCGTATACTTATATTCGTCAATTATCGTTTACGTAGCAAAAGAAAAATACGGGTCAAATGTTTTTTGATAATCTAACTGACGTACTAATTAGTTTTTTTTGTCCTCTACCTTAATATAAACGCGAGACTTGTGAAGACGTATGTATGTTTTTTACTCTTACACTCCTCACTTACACTCTCCACACAAAAATACTGAACGGTCATTGATGTGTTTTGACACACAGATAGTTTATAACACGGGATACTTTTTAAACCGGTCGTATGATCCCTTGGAACAATCAAGGAACTCAATGCGGGTGAAGACATCAGAGGGCATTTAAGTATAGTATCTCTTACTGGATGAGTAAAAGTAAAATTATTAACCGTGTCTGTAATTTAAACCCCCGACGCAAAAACGACAGGTTGTTATAAGTTTGACGTGTCTCTGTGTGTGTGTGTGTCTGTCTGTGGCATCGTAGCTCCCAAGCGGATAAACCGATTTTTTTTTTGTTTGAAAGGTGAATTAGTCGGGAGTGTTATTGAAAATCGGTCCAAAATGGCCGCTGCCACAACATGACGGATTTCATATTTTTTTCACAACCACCAATATCAAATGAAAGGGTTTGAATAGTAGATTATACACTATAATAAATTACAGATCCAAGATGGCCGCCACCACAAAATGGTGTTTACATTCTTTTTTCACAACTCCTACTCTATTTAGTAGAATAATGTACACTAAGTGTATTGAAAAGGAATAAGGAATACTAACTAACAAAATGAGACGAGGAAAGTGGAGCGAAGGCTGGTACCTAGGACCTAACGAATTATTTTTCATTTTACTTTTAGTACCTACATTATTGACTTACTACATTATTATGTGTCGGGGTTTTTTTTTTATTATATTATTATTATAGCTAGCCTGTTTTGTCCCACTGCTGGGCAAAAACCTTCCAACGAGTGACACGGGGTCGCGGCAGACCACGAAGGAGATGGCGGGACGAACTGGATGTCTTCCTTGAGAATTGGAAAGAAATAGCACAGAATCGTGATCGTTCTATATATATGTCACCGTAAAATTGTCAAATACGTTATATTGTAATATCTCTAGCGATATTGTAAAGTCTCGAATTATTGTCAAATGAACATACTGCTTACAATAAAACGCATTATTTTTCGTGAAATGCATGCGATGGTAGTCAACTCACGCGGTGTGGAGAGAAGGAGGGATCCCCCTTGCCCAGTGGTACCACTCTCATGAAAAGATACTGTACCATTCCTGAGAAATATCGATTAATATAACCTAACCTTAAAACACTTCATATTTCCCTAAAAAGCGTAGTCGACGGAGCCCCGCTTCGCGGGCCCCCTGTTTCCGGGTGCAGGGTTTAAAGGAACATAACTAACCTAACGGGGGGATGCCCCAAGTCCCGATTATGGGGGCAGAGATACTTCCGTATGTTCAGTTGACAATAATTCGGGATATTACAATATCGCTAGAGAGAAACACGTTATATTGTAATACTAGCTTCCGCCCGCGACTCCGTCCGCGCGGATGTCGGTCTTCGCGTGGATGGTTTATTTCTCCATTTTGAGTAACTCTGACAATGACATTTTTTTTCTACGTATTTTTCCAGGATAAAAAGTATCCCATTTTATGACCAGGATAATAAGGTATAATTATACCAAGTTTCATCGAAATCGAACCGTTAGTTTTCACGTGATGCCTGCATATACAGACAGACAAAAATTTTTTTAATCTCATATTTGGGTTTGGTATCGATCCAGCAACACCCCCCGCTATTTATTTTTTCAATATTTTCAATGTACAGAATTGACCCTTCTACAGATTTATTATATGTAAGTATAGATAACGTGTTTGACAATTTTTCGGTGACATATATATAATTTAATTTTACTTGTTTAATATTAATTGTTGATTGTTATGGTTGTGTTTGTAAATTATGTCAGGTGCGTAGGCGGCACGCGCGTTGGTTGTGAGTTATACCTATACTCGCTACTGTTGCGCATGTACCTATGACCAGAGGGCATGCAAAACGCGCGATGCAAACGTAACAAATATGCCGCTGATTATAAAGAAACAATACTTGTATCACAAAATGTAACAGTATAAACAATTGTTGGTTGGCCTGAAATAAATAAAAATAAATAAATAATTACATTATTTTCATAATTTTAAGAACACTGATTGGCTAGTTACAAACAATTTAACTAAAAAGCTATAATTATGCTAATTCGTATTTAAAATAAAAAAATACAAGAAATCAAAAAGTCTCTAATATGAAAACGTTAACGAAGCAAAAAGAGATAGCATAGCAGGTGACTGTATGGCGTTTATTCTACTCCCCTGAGAAAAAACATGAGTTTATCTCTTTCTTAGTGGATTTGGGTAAACATTTTCAAATGACTATAATTTAATTTGCTAGTTACAGCTTATGATAGTATTTTAGTGTGAAGTTAGAACCGTTTTGTTCACGTCTGAAGTTTGAACCAGTTAGTATGTTACCTAGTCTGGTTAATCCAGTGAGATTTAACTGACTTGCGTTAAAAGAAAAAAGATACAGGCATAAATATAAAGTTAAAATTGAACTTCTGGAAAGTTTCGGTAACTGACAGCAAAAAAAACTTTTTTGCAAAAAATATAACCGACTTCACACAAAAAAGTGAAAAATAACTTTAGCTTCAGAAGTCGGTGACCTTTGTTTGATTGACTTAGTTTTTTTGTCACCGACTTCTGAAGCTAAAGTTATTTTTCACTTTTTTGTGTGAAGTCGGTTATATTTTTTGCAAAAAAATTTTATTTTTCACTTTTTAGTGGTTCACATGTGCTTACCCTTTCACAGCATATCGGTGTGATTGTTTGTTATGAACTGGTATAAACAATAGACAGACGTGAGTCTTCAGCGATCCCAGTACATTTGCTATCATTTATTAAGGAGTTCAGTTACCTATCTTCCGAAGTCACCAGATCTTTATCAAATCGAAATGGGATCACTCCGAGAAAGAACTCTGCCTAAAACTACCCAAACCTCTTCTGGTGTGCCTATAAAGTTAAGGAGTTACCTCTATTTCTCCGGGATCCCATTGAATGGAACTTTACACGTCTAACTGTCGAAATCTGGGTGTATTGTATACTTCTGCGTAGTCCCTCAGAGTATACAGGTGTGATGTTACGTCATGATGTTGTATAAACAATAAACAACCAAGCGATTGCAGCAATTACTGCAGCTTTGCCGTGTATTTTTGAAGAGTTCCATTTATATCTCAGAAGATCAGCGTAAGATCTTAACCAAATTGACATGGAACCACACGGAAAGCACCAGCTTTCAAATAAAAGAAGAATCATCAAAATCGGTTCACCCAGTCGAAAGTTCTGATGTAACAAACATTGTCGAAATCTGGGTTTATTGTACACATCTGCGTACCCCCTCAGAGCATACAGGCGTGATGTTACATCATGATGTAGTATAAACAATGAACCTACAAGCGGATGCAGCAATCACTGCAGATTTGCCGTCTATTTTTGAAGAGTTCCATTGTATATCTCCGAAGATCAGCATCAGATCTTCAACAAATTAAAATGGGACCCAACGGGAAGCACCAGCTTTCAAATAAAAAAGAATCATCAAAATCGGTTCACCCAGTCGAAAGTTCTGAGGTAACAAACACAAAAAAAAAAAAAAAAAAAAAATACAGACGAATTGAGAACCTCCTCTTTTTAGAAGTCGGTTGAAAAGGAAGAGGTTTGTAATCAGTTAGTTTATTTTGCATTTTCGTTAAAATTTGATAAGCTAAACCAAAATTTTGTATTACGAGTATACCGTATATGATAGTATTTTCCATCGGTCTATCTACACTAATATTATAAAGAGGAAAACTTTGTTTGTTTGGTTGTAATGAATAGGCTTAAAAACAACTGGACCGTTTTTTTAAATTCTTTCACCATTTGAAAGCTACATTATCCACGAGTAACATAGGCTACATTTCATCCCCGTACTCCCACGGACGGGAACTACGCGGGTGGAACCGCGTGACGTCCGCTAGTATTATATAAATCCATACTCATTTCATGTATTAAATCTTTGGTGCAAACCGCTGCTAGCCTGCGGCTTGGACAGCCATGTTTGTCAGTGATATCGATATTCTTGTGTACATGTTGCATTGATTGATATTAGTTCCAGAGCTGAGGATATTTGCTATAATAACATAATAACGGTTATGCTTCCACGAATGCAACGTAGACATATACCTACATACATGGTCATTTGGTGAGCACCTTGTAATATCAGTTTACCAAACAGTACCCCGGACAGAAGCTTGATTTGATTGTGAAATTGCCACATAATTATTGTAAGAGCGGAATTTAGTCGGTAAGACATTGAATGCAACTAGACTAAGCCGGTCGTTCGTGCCGTGGTACTTGCTGCAGCTGCTGGCAAATATAGCTAAAGGATTTTTTCGATCGGTAACGCTGTCTTAAGTAGCTGTCGTAATACGGCTTTATACGACACAACTTTTGTTGTCCAAACCGACCAACCAACGCGACAAAATTTAAACAAACCTCTTTGAATGTTCGTTTTTCTCTCGTTCTATTTTCAACCGACTTCTAAAAAGAGGAGGTTCTCAATTCGTCTGTTTTTTTTTTCTTTTTGTGTTTGTTACCTCAGAACTTTCGACTGGGTGAACCGATTTTGATGATATATACAATGGAACTCTTCAAAAATAGACGGCAAATCTACAGTGATTGCTGCATCCGCTTGTTGGTTCATTGTTTATACTACATCATGACGTAACATCGCGCCTGTATGCTCTGAGGGGGTACGCAGATGTGTACAATATACCCAGATTTCGACAATGTTTGTTACCTCAGAACTTTCGACTGGATGAACCGATTTTGAAGGTTCTTTTTTTATTTGAAGGCTGGTGCTTTCCGTGTGGTTCCATGTCAATTTGGTTAAGATCTTACGCTGATCTTCGGAGATATAAATGGTACTCTTAAAAAAACACGGCAAAGCTGCAGTAATCGCTGCAATCGCTTGGTTGTTTATTGTTTAAACAACATCATGACGTAACATCACACCTGGATGCTCTGAGGGAGTACGCAGAAGTATACAATACACCCAGATTTCGACAGTTAGACGTGTAAAGTTCCATTCAATGGGATCCCGGAGAAATAGAGGTAACTCCTTAACTTTATAGGCACACCAGAAGCGGTTTGGGTAGTTTGAGGCAGAGTACTTTATATTAAGTCGGTTATATTTTTTGCAAAAAAGGTTTTTTGTCGTGTCGGTCGCGCGGAAACCACGTGTTGTTTGTTTACAAAAATGAATAATTTCGATAAATCTTTGTTAACAGAAATACAAGGAAGGTCTATAATGTGGAATAAATGGAACAAAAACTGCAAGAATCGTATTTTAGTTGATAGTAGTCTTTAATCCTATCTTTATATATCTGTTGTACTCGTTCACGTGTGTAGTTTTGTTTCATTGTTAATAAATATTTTAAATAACAATTTTAGACTTAGGTAAAGCTTAGTTGCCTTTGTTAACGCCATCTTGACGACTGACGACAGTTCGGTTCGAACACAATGGCATTGACGTACGACCAACTTGTTGTCGGCAGTGAAAGCGACCGATTTTGACGTCGAACGACTTCACCAATTAGGACAAACCGTGAGAGCCGAATATGTATATTGTGATTGCTTCGGGTCAGTTTTGTTGTTCATCAAAATAACCCTAGACTAACCCACGTCGCAGAGGCACCATGTCCTTTTTAGCCAACTCAACCGTCACCCAGCACTCTAGAACGGTGGCTGTACGGGTGCGGAGAGTATCATTGTTTTTTAGTAGAACTAATTTTATTTTATTATCAGGAAATATTTATGTTGTGCTCACCATGGCACGTGAGATAAGGTTCAGATGAAGATGAAATAACAACATTATTAGGCATACAAGAGGAATCTGATGCCGTTGATGCTCAGCAGAGAGACATTAAATAAGAAGACTATCTAAACAAAGAATTTGGACAAAGCGGCTTTGAATTGGAATTCATGGATGGATGCAATGTTTTCCTGATGATCCGATAAAAAAGGAAATGTCTAGGATGATTTGCGAGAAGTGCAAAAAGGCTATATGTAGCAAGCCCAAGATGACGTGGATCATGAATGTCTAAAGGATATAATTTTTGATCATTCTTTTTTTTTTCAGGCTGATACTATCGTGATGTAATTATTTAAAAAAAAAACCGGCCAAGAGCGTGTCGGGCCACTTCCACTACGGAACTCTACACTGAGTGTAGGGTTCCGTAGTTTCCCGTCCGTCACAGTAAGTGTTCAATCCAATCCGATTTTAATAATTATTTTTTTGTTTGAAAAAAGATACGTTCAGGATAATAAAATATGTAAACAAAGTTAAAAAAAAATGCTTGCATATACAACTACAAACTTAGTCCAGAGATTATTTTGTTCAACGTTTTGTCTTTTTTGTACAAAAACTTGTTTCCATCCCAGTTCAAAATAATTTTCCTAGAAAGTCCTTATAAAGTTCTACTTTTCAGACTTTTTTCATATTTTCTAAACTTATGGTTCAAAAGTTAGAGGGGGGACACATTGTTTTTTTTCTTTTGGAGCGATTATTTCCGAAATTATTGACATCATCAAAAAATTAGGCGTTAGGGTTGAAATAAAAAAAAAGTCACTTCCCACTTTACATATAGGGGAGCTACCCTAATAAAACATTTTTTTCCAATTTTTATTTTACCACTTTGTCGGCGTGATTGATACACATATTGGTACCAAATTTTAGCTTTCCAGTGCTAACGGTCACAGAGATTAAGCGAGGACGGACGGACAGACAGACATGGCGAAACTATAAGGGTTCCTAGTTGACTACGGAACCCTAAAAACGGTTGATTTTTGTACATTTTTTTTTATTTTAGAGGAGGCTTTAGGTATATGCCTGTTGTAAGAGTTTTGAACGAAAACTTTGTTTAATTTGTAAATTAGGACACAAACTTTATTATAAAATGAAATAAACCTTGAAAAGTTTGCATCAAATATCGTGCGTTCCTCTGAGACGTATGGTTATGTTCACCGCTATTCCCAAGAGGGTTATTATTCTAGGGATACTGCCATATTGAATGTGGCAACAAAAAAAATGTGTATCACGGTTGCCATTTCAATCCTTGTCAACTCATCTGTCGAACGTTGTTAGGTATGTCTTAGTACCAGCACTGAGTCTGGATTTCAGACGGTTTGCCGACAGTATGCAAGCCTGAAGCCTCGTTTCCACTACAACACGAAATAATGTCGTGCAACACGTGTCCCCGAGACGTAAGGCAAACTCGATCTAAGTCGTGTGTGTGCACTACATCATCATAAATAATAAAAGAGAATTAGACAAGATGTCTGCTGCTGATGTTGTTTGCAGGTGTGTGTCATTTGGCTATCATCTCAAGAAATACAGTAGTGTTTCTTTGAAGGCACAGCAGTTTTGTAATATTCTTTTTCGCAGCTGTCAATGGCAATCTTATAATATTTCTGTTAGTTATAACATTCGTATACACGCCTTAAAATATTACTTACCCGCCACCGGCCACTAAAATCATCTGCATTCTGGCAGGGTCCCGTTCGTCCGCTTCGTGAAGAAAATGTCATTTCTCAAGTCTCAAGATTTTTACATTTTTAGTTTATTTCACACTTGTCACACACACATTCACGTTTTAGTTTAGTTCACAATTGTCCATCACAACTAGTGTTTTATACGCATTTTTGACACTTTAATTATTTACCATCTTCTGGCTACGGCACCTTCGTCGTCTGAGTCTTCTTCGTAGCGACGGTTTCTGATTCTTCTATTTAAAAAGAAATAGATTTGGTTAATGCATAGATTCAACGGTTTTGGAAGGTACGCGTGTTTTTTTGAACACGTTTCAAGTCTGAGTCGCCGTTAGTTTTATATGAAAAACTACGCTAACGTTAGGACGATTTAAAAGTTAGAAAAACTAATAAAAGATCAAAAAAAGCACACCGCTGAGCATTGTCTGGTTAATTTCAATATCAATAGCCTGGCTATTTTCTATATTTCTATTAATCGATTGAGGGTTAAATCACACCTGCATCAGTACTGATTCGCATTTTATCCTAATGAAAATGCTATTTAGTATGAAGATGCGTACGCATCAATTCTCTTTTCTACATGGATTCATATTTCGTCTTATTGTATTTAAAATTCGTTTATGTATAGCAGCACTCGTTGAATTAACATGTTAAGAGTGCTTTCAAACGTCAACATATGAGTTCCAATGCTTCTTTAGTGAACACATGGGAACGGATGCTTACGCATGCGAATGCATCTTAGCTCAACTAGTTGCAACTTATATCTGCGAGGGCAGATAGATAACGGAAGGAATTGTTAGGGTACCGATAGGAGGGAGGCAGCATAGTAGCAAGCCATAGTACTTATATTAGAACATACGATATAATCCTCCATTCAGTTCCCTACCCTAGTCCTATCCGTTTAAAGCTGAAAGCATGAAAATAGCCGTGTATTGCAGCTTTTGATTCACTATGCGTACATATCTATGGCCAAAACCAGCCAGCTAAACGCGAACCGATGCTGAAAAATGTGATTTCACCCTAAGGATTATTTCCCTTCTGATTACATGTTTCACAATCGATTTAAAAATAATGGTCGGAACACGCCTAGTCTAATAGCAAGACATGGAAAAAATCTCTTTAGGACATTCCTTCAGCAGATATATCAGTCAAATAGGTAAAGACAAATTGCGGACACCGAATACTGATCGATACTTCACCAAGTATTTGTATGGAGATGTCCGTGTCCTTATAATGTCTGCAATTTGTCGCTGACAAACAAAAAGTCGTCAAGTCAAAGTTATGTCAAGTGACCGGCAATGCATATCGCTCTCTAATTGACAAAAAACATTTTGGCTCACTACAGAGCCATAGATCTTCTGAAATTTCTACAGAGAAAAACTCAATTAAGTTGGCAACAACGAGGTGTATGTTACGAATGCGCCAGCAAGTAATTACTTGGGCTTTTGTGAAAACCTTTCAGTATTTTTCATTTGCGAGAAAATTCACACAAAAGTAACACTTATGATTGTACACGGATGTTTTGGGCGGCATCTTATTTGTTCAAAACAATCTGATGGAATACTTTAAAAGATGTGTGATCAAAAACTAGTTCACCAAAAAATCAATGTCAATGAAGTGTCACAAGAACCATGCAACAGAGCACTAAGTCATCATATCATTTTGGCGCAGCGCGTCATATTAGTGCATCACCCTGTTTGCCATCTTCTTGTTTTCCGCAGATCTAATACTTAAAACTTGTTTTGCTTTAACGAAATATATTCTCTCTCTCTCGTGGTATATTCTTGTGGTTTACGATGCTGAGTAGGAGAACTTGTTTAAATACAGTGCACAGTTCTACTGGCGTATAAACTTTTTTATTATGTTCCTTTTCCAGTGTTAAACTACCTCTCTGCTAAACTTCATCAAAAGCAACGCGGTAGTTTAGGAGTTTAAACGTGACGAATACACTGACTTGGTTATTTTTGGTTTTTACGGTACTAGCGTGTTTAATTTCGATGCGCTTGCGCAGTGCTTCGTGAAGAATCCGGAACGTCATAAATCCCACAATTCGTTGACATGTGACGTCATGTACCAACCACATTAGGTCTGCGTGGTGGGTTGGAACCCCAGAAATCTATCTAGTTCCCAGTAGTGGGAACGAGATAGATTTTTAGATTTAAACGTACATATAGTATAAATACACATAGTTTTAAACGTACGCCTATTAGTTTCGCGTGTCCATAAATTAAGACACAACGCAGTTGGCTCAGTGTAAGTTCCATTTGTATAATTAAAATAGCCTTTCATTGCCGCCCGGTCTATACAGTGGCGTCATAGGGTATGTTATCAATGACTATTATGAGTTATGTGTATTTTTTCTTTTTTCCTAAGAGAAAAGTGTAAATGCAATGGAATAAGATATTAAAGTATCTACTGTAAAACGGCGCTGTTTGGGATTTGGGGGCTATTTGGTACCATATTATATGCCAAAATGTCATTGGGTTATTCCATCAGGAATTTTTAAGTAGCAGCCAATCAAAGTGTTACTAGAGTTTGTAAAATAACTTCTACCGTACACCAGACGACTATTATCGATATTTTTGTTCGAAGTTCTGAGTCTTCCCAAGTAGCCCCAAAACCCAAATAGCCCTGTTTTACGGTACTTACATATTATGATGACTTTAAACCTAAACGACATACAGCCATATTTAACAAGGTCGTGACATGTTCATTTCGTAATCTGAATTTTTAGTTTAATGTAGGCTTTGCTGAGCACTTCGGAGCACATGAAAGTTACAACACCCTAGACATCGAATGCTCTCGCTGTGGCCGAAATAGGCTAGATGGTATGGGTTCAAAGAGACGTTAGGGAAACTCGGTATGTAAGGATGGTCATGCACCCACAGACGTACCTAGGCAAGCACGGCTTAACCTAAAGATCGACCCGAGCGGCTGTTATTATATAGCCACGAGCTCCTGGCTGCCAATTCTGTAACTTAACGTTAACACTCTATAGACGCACTACAGACATTATGTTGCCACTGTTGCAAATTTGGTATTCTGCAAAAACTTCAATGGCGTTTCAGCGGTGTCTCAGTAGTGTGTCGATAGTGTGGCAGTTCGATAGACACAACTGTCAAATACACTTAACACATTTACAGACTACCGTAATTTTGGCCATCATGATGACATTGACAGATTATAGTGGAGCAGAATACCAATTATTACAATAGTCTTTCTATGGCGTTTCAATGGCACTACAGTCGTCAATGACCATAAAAAAAATGTAAAATACCAAATGTCTTTGATTAGCCTATCGAGACACTCTGACACACTACCGACACACTATTGACAAGTTGGTTATTTTACAGAATTGGGCCCCTGGTATCTCGTAGTATATCACGACTAATGACCTAATTATCTGTGCATATTATGCATACATTGAAGTCACTCTTCGTCTTAACTTGCAATACCAAGGTCTTCAATTTTATCGAGGTATAAAGCCAAGTGAAGACGGGTTTCTATTTGTCTTATAAAGGAACAAACTTTTTGTTGAAACTTCTGAAATAAGTATTTAGTTGTATTGGAAATTTAATTAAAGACACAGTATTATTACGTAATTATCTATAATTTGTATCATAATACGAGTAAGCTATTCACATTATGCACTGAGTGTCCAGTACAGGCAGGTTCGTCATTGCCAATTTTATTGAACTAATAATAATTAGTTGGATAAAATTGGCATAATTATTGGTAATGAGCCGTACATGATACTGCGGTAATTTTAATAGATGAGCTGCCAATTAACCTTGATTGATATTGATATATTATAATAGTTAATTAAATTATAATTATGTTTTACGTACATTTGTTGCCGTTTTGTTAACATATTATAGCTTGTCATAGGACCAAAAGTTTAAAATGTGACATCTACCAACCCAGCAACTTTTCCAACAGCTGCTTTTTCTAACTATGTTGGGGTCTGCTTCCAGTCCAACCGAATGCAGTCAGTACTTTACATGAAGATACTGCCTATTTGACCTCCACAACCCAGCTACGACACCCCTTTTTTTTTTTTTTTTTTTTTTTTTTTTTTTTTTTTTTTTTTTTACGATGCCCCTTGGTAAAATTGGTTGTCAGACTTTCGAGCCACCTGTTCGTTGTTATAAATCTGCAAATAACAGCCAGGTTTAAAAGCTCCAGGTGATTTCAGAGGCACGGAGGAAACTTGGTATGTAATGGCTAGTCACCCATCCACCGACAAACCTAGACAAGAGCGGTTTAACCTGAAGATTGATTCAAATGGCTGTTACGCACACCGCCACGAACTCCTGCCAGCCAGTGCCATTTGGGTTACAGTCCCCAATAAGCTGAAGTTACATTATACGTAGTCTCGATGCTTATCCAATAATGGTGAAACGATTGAGATTGATTCTCTGTTACAAAATACATACAGAGATATCATGGGCAAACGCGAGTCTTTGTATTTTGTGCTACAAGTAGTACACAACGTTCTCTAACACATTATAGGTAAGCAGGTGTCTTTTTGAATCCCACTTAATAGGGAGCGAGCAAATTGCCATCAAAAACTCAATAAAACGTTGCCGGTGCTCAACAATCATGCTACTGACCACTAGACAAACTAGGCAGTCGGCTTTCTAACTAGATCTAAACGATCAAAATAAAAAAAAAAACAAAATAAAAATATAGAAAATATCAATAAAATCGGACAGTCGCGGAATTGACTGTTCCAGTAACGGAAATTAACTAGAAAACTTTAAAATATTATATACCTACTCAAAATATTGCAATGAGAGAACATTTTCGAAATGTCTTTAAAAAAAGATAATTGGTAGCCTTTGTTTGTATGGCAAATAATTTCTGAATATTAGAATTATTATTCAGAGACACAAAGTAAATTGTCTTAATAAATCGACTTGAATGCAATGAACCATCATCCTAAGAATTTAATTCCAACACTTTTAAGTTCGTGCGTTCTGCGTTTTAGTTATATCTCACAATAATATCCATCCATCCGTTTTTTACCCGATTGAATCATGCCCAAAAGGATAGACAAGTATCAAACATTTAAACACATGGTAGGACATCGATGTTTATACCCAACACCCCTGGTTGTAGCATCTTTTATGTTTCTCGGCGTTTTTGTTAAGTAAACATCATTACTATAACTGTTTCAAACCTTTTTAATTTAGGTAAAGGCTTCTCTTTACTGTTATTGTGATTTCTTGTTTTTTTTTATATTCTTGTAGTTTCACGAAAATGTCGGCTTGAGAGATATTTGTAAATAAAATATCTAGTGAAAATGGAAGTAATGTATCCAAACTTTGAATGTCTGTGTCAGTTTGTTTTTCACACATTTTAGAAATTCGCTTGCATTTTTCTTCTTCATTTCTCATTTTATTCTTAAAAAATTTAGGCAAAACGCAGTCGGAAAAAGTTAGATTAATTTTTTTTTTAAAGTTTTTTTTAAATCTATTTTTTAATACCATTTAAAGTGTCAATTATCAGCGTATATAGGCTTTTACTTTGTTTTCAAAGCCAACTGTCATGTCGCATAGCAAAGAGACCGCATGACGTCCACTGCGGCCAGCGTTTTCAACGAAATTCCGCGCGAGAAAATGTAAAATATTAATGCATTTTTACCACCTATCGATTGAATTAAGGCGACTACATGAGCTAAATTAGCAACACTATTTGTGGTGGTTCAAACTTTCGTTTGAAATGCAATAAAGTTCAAATCAGCTTGCACTACAAAGTGGTTGTTACGTCAGTCACTGCGGGCCAAATAGTGCGAAATGAGTGGTTTCGATCGATTTACAAAGAATCTATTGCTTGGACTAAAAAAATAAAACACTATAATGCTAATATATTGCTTGTAGAGTTATTTGCCAAAAAATCAGAATTATCGCATGTATTTTAGTCATTTTTTTTTGGTTGAAATAAAGGACATTGCTCGTCGTCCATACATGGCTCGAATAAGATCCAACAGGGAGGTGTATTCACTTTTTGGGTTTTAGATAATGTATATATTCGAATGAACCTAAATTAAAACAACGGACACTTTTGAGAATTCGGGAAAAAATCAAAACACTTTCGGATTTTGAGGTTATATTTACGTCAATAAAAACATTCGGTATGTAGCATTAACTTAGCATTTATTACTGAATGTATCAACTGGTATAGGGGTCTTTTGGCCTCGGTCAGGACCTTTCGTTTCTTTTTATTTTTAATTTATTATCTATGCTTTGTTTACAATAGTTGAAATAATGTTACTTTTTATGTGTTTTGTCCTGCACGGGCTAATAAATGCTTTTTCTTTCTTATTGCTCGTTTCAAACAGCGCTTTCAACTAAGTTTTTTGATAAGCCGTATATTATTCCGCAAAATCATAGCGGACTGTTTGTAACTAAAAACCATTAACGTAGGTATATCAAGTGTTGAGAATACTGACGCTTGTCTGTGTCAAACTCTTACTAAGAGAGTGCTGTACAAAGCCTAGGCTGTATGAGCTATAATACCTTTGCTTATTAAAAACCCCAAATTGAACCAAAAAATAATAACATCTTATGTTCGAGGATTATGACGGAAGTTAATACTTATTAAAATGTTTTCGAAATTAAAAAGTGTCCGTTCTATTGAAATATTTGTAATGTATATTATTAAAAGAATTATGAATTATAGTAAATGTTTCATGTGTGTTGATTCATAGGCTATTTTTGACAATGTCCTTTTTAGAGACATGTTCGTGATTTTTTTCTATCGAGTAAAATTTATAGTATTGTGTTTTCAAAACACTATCATACCAGCATAATTATATCCTAAAGAATGTCAAATATTTTTTTGGTTTTGTTTATTGCAGTAAATCATATACTTTTAGGCATTATAAAACTCGTTTTGCTCATGTAGTCACCTTAATATTTTGTTTGACACACTTTTAAAATTGGGGGTAATATCCTATTGCAATATTACTTATTGATGAATTTTTAGGGTTCCGTAGCCAAATGGCAAAAAACGGAACCCTTATAGTTTCGCCATGTCTGTCTGTCTGTCTGTCCGCGGATAATCTCAGTGACCGTTAGCACCAGAAAGCTGAAATTTGGTACCAATATGTATATCAATCATGCCGACAAAGTGCAAAAATAAAAATTTAAAAAAACATTTTTATTAGGGTACCTCCCCCAGACGTAAAGTGGGGAGCGATTTTTTTTTTAATTTTGACCCTGACGTGTGATATATTGTTGGATAGGTATTTAAAAATGAATAGGGGTTTTCTAAAATCATTTTTTGATAATATTAATATTTTAGGAAATAATCGCTCCGAAAGTCAAAAACAATGTGTCCCCCCCCCCTCTAACTTTTGAACCATAAGTTTAAAAAATATGAAAAAAATCACAGAAGTAGACCTTTATATGAACTTTCTAGGAAAATTATTTTCAACTTGATGAGTTGAATAGTTTTTGAGTTATATAGCACTTTTTCAAAAAAACGCAAATGATAACTTTGTTTTTCATACAAATACTATGAAAAACAAAGTTATTTTTGCTGACGAAAAATGTTGGTATTTTTAATGGTCTGGGAAGCTACGGAACCCTACAGTGAGCGTGGCCCGACACGCTCTTGGCCGGTTTTTTAATCTATCTCAACGTTAAAGTCGCTTGAAAAACTAAATTTTATTTACACAGAGCATATCGAGGCAACACTAAATATCATTCTTTGTAAACAAAATGACCCAACGACTGGTCAGACTCAATACGATTAGTTTTATATTGTATACATTTTTGTCACGTGTGTCGAACTCCTAGGTTGAGCAGTGTTGCCAAGGTTGGTCCATTGATGTGTGATCATCCATCATACCGAGTTTCCTCCATGCTTCGGAAAGTAAGTACGTTAGGCCGTTGGTCTCGACTGTCATTTGTAGATCTTTCATAGTCGTTACAGGTGACTACAGTGAGTCGGTAATCTTACAACAGTCGTATTAAAGGGAAACGTCTCCAACTTTGGATATAGTTTCATGAAAAATAATTTTCAAATTCTACCAAAAATGAGAACTCAGTCTCGCAAAAACGGATTGAAGTTTGAAGGAGTACAGTTATACAACAGAATACCCGCTTGTGTAAAAAGATACCTACACATCACATCGACCATCGTCTCATTCATTGCATAGGGACTCAATTTTCTAAATAACAGAACCCTTCTTATAATATTAATTAAGGCAAGGTTCTCTGTTCTCATGTAATGATTTTTTTGCATTCAGTTGGACATGAAGCCAACCCTAACGTAGTTAAGAAAAAATCAAAATCAAAATCAAAATCAAAGCATTTATTTCAAGTAGGCCAGTTACAGGCACTTTTGAATTGTCGAAACAAAAATGAACATTTAATGTAGCTACAGTCCCAGTCACAAGACATAAAAACTGTGAAAGTACTGTAGTTGCCCATTCCCTAGCGTAGATCTCTATGGAGAAGAACGGGCAAGAAACTCCATGGACACTCTTTTAAATCAAAATATTGTTACAAAATCTTGGTTACATCAATCATGTTGAGATGGTATATTATGTGAGAACAATGTAGCAAGATTTGCACGATAAAAGTGTCCATAGCAAAACAAAATACAACCCAAAAACAAAATAATTAATTCAAATAAACCATGGCGACTAAGACATGACCAGTCACAACTGACAGCGCCCGTTCACGAACATGACGCATGGATCAGCACCATTCAGCTCAACCATTTTGAAGGGAACTAAATGGTCCGACACACGCGCCACCATCAGCGAGACATTTGAGTGAGCATGACATACTCATAACCGCCAGGGCACATTCAAGTCAAAAAAATAAATAAAATAAAAACGTAGGCATCCAGCGAATGATAGCATTCTAGTACATAGCACTCACACAATATGGAATATGAGGTTATATAATACTAAAGATATTGAATTTATACAATGCAAAGATAGTTGTACAATCTTCAGCAGCTCCAACAACACAAATTAGCGCTATCCCTTTATGCGCCCCTGTCCTTGTGGAGCAGGACCGGCATTGACCCAAGCATTTTTATCAGCGATATAATCGTCCAATTTGTAATATGCTTGCTTACACAGTGTGCGTTTAATGCATGTTTTAAATTTGGTTTCATTTAGTTCAAGAATGCTTTGTGGAATTTTATTATAGCATTTCAAACAGTACCCCATGAAAGACGAGTCTACTTTAGCGAGTCTGAAGCCTGGCTGAACTAATTGGTCTCTATTTCTAGTACTGTAATTGTGTCTGTCACCTCTTTTACCAAAAAGATGCAGATTTTTCCTGACATACATTATGTTTTCATAGATGTATTGACAATATACAGTCATGATGTTAATTTCCTTAAACAGTTCCCTTAGAGAATCACGCCTACGAAGATTGTATATGGCTCTGATGGCTCTTTTCTGCAGAATAAATATAGACTCAATATCAGCAGCCCGTCCCCACAGCAAAATGCCGTAAGACATTATGCTATGGAAGTAACTAAAATAGACTAGTCTAGCGGTATCTACATCAGTGAATTGACGGATTTTCCTAATGGCATATGCTGCTGAACTTAAGCGCCCCGCAAGAGATGTTAAATGAGAACCCCATTGAAGCCTTGAATCAAGCGTAAGCCCCAGGAAAACAGTTTTATCTACGAATTCGAGTTTCTCTTTATTCAATATTATCTCACAATCACTACTTTTAACATTCGGTAAAGCAAATCTTATGCATTTAGTTTTTTTTTCATTTAATACCAAATTGTTTGCTGTGAACCAATTATGGACTTCAAGTAAGGCATTATTCACGTCATCTAGATTTTGGGCTCGTCTATTTATCTTAAAAATTAAGGAAGTGTCATCGGCAAATAATACCATATTTTGAGGTTGGTTTTTCAGTAAATAGGGTAGATCATTTATATATACTAAAAAGAGGAAAGGACCCAATATTGAGCCTTGCGGAACCCCCATTTACCCCCAGTTTAATACGAATATCTTACATTACACTATCACTGCACACTATCTGATGATTATGATCACAGTATTATTTGGTATTCATGTTTTGTTTGATTTCACTTGCTAGCTAGCTGACATACGTAATATTCCAATCAAAACAAAACAAAACAAATATACGTGAAATATGTGAATGCTGCGCCCGCGTCCACAGATTACTATATTAGCCCGCGTCTGTCTATGTTCGTCAGTGTTGCCAGTGAAAGGCATGGCACAGATTGGCGAACAGTATTCATTACGTGGGGTGTAGGTGTTTTATTATTTTCTTTATATTTATTTATACTTCACACATTAATTTATTTGTATTGTTTATTCGTCTACACTTTATTTTTATTTTTATCCGTATCTGGCCTGACCGTGACATCACCTTCACTTTGGGCCCTATCAGAATACCAGCGCTGTGACGTTTCTTTTTTTAATGTTACAGCACCATGCTGAGATAGGAGCCTTTTGGCCTCGTACAGGACGAGTTTCGTTTCTTTAATTTTTAAATATATGTTTGTTTTTTCTGTGTAAGTTTTATTAGTAAGTTTTAAACTGATATTTTTTTATGTGTTTTGTCCTGTGCGTGCTAATAAATGCTTTTTCTTTCTTTCTTTCTTTCTTTCTCTTTCTTTCCATTTTTACTTTCAAGCCCTGTGAATTAACACCATTTATTTGAACATATTGCAGTCTATCACTTAAATAAGATTTTACCAAACTAAGTGCAAGTTTACCTAGTCCGTAATGCTCAAGTTTCAAAAGCAATGTGTCGTGATTTACACAATCAAATGCTTTGGAGAGGTCACAAAATATTCCTACAGCGTCTTGGGACTCTTCCCACGCCATGAATATGTGCTTTAATAAGGTTACACCGGCGTCAGTTGTACAACGTCCCTTGGTGAAGCCATACTGTTGATCGTGTAAGATTCCGTTGGTGTTGAAATGATTGAGCATCTGATTAAGCATTACCTTTTCGAACACCTTACTAAAAACTGGCAACACGGATACAGGTCTATAATTATTAGTATCTTTACTATCCCCGGATTTGAAAAGCGGTATGACTTTACTGTATTTCATTAAATCAGGGAAAACTCCTTGGTCTACGCACAAATTAAAAATTAAAGCTAAGTATGGAGCTATAGTCTCAAGTATGGAAGTACAAACTTTGATAGACATTCCCCATAGATCTTCGGTCAGTTTGATTTTTATTTGCCGGAAAGCTTTAATAACTGTCATCGGGTTTATGTGTTTAAATTTAAATTCAGCCTGGCATCCAGATACATTCGCTTTCAATAAACCGATTGAGACTTCAGAAGAGGAATTTAGAGCCTCCGTAGTTTTTAACGGTATATCGGTAAAGAAATTTACAAATTCCTGAGCTACTTCCTGATTAGAGCTTTTAGGACCACATACTGTATCTAATGTATAGCTAGTATTACGTACTTTCTTCCTGTTAGTCTCGCTATTTATGACTTTCCAAACTGTCTTAATTTTATTTTCTGCTGTTTTAATTTTGTTGCTAATGTGCAGGGCTTTGGCAATCTTGCAAGAATTTCTAAAAATTTTTGAATACTTAGCAACATAGTTGTTAAAAGTTTCAGTGTTTACATAAGGCTTAAGGCCATAAAGCTCAAATAGTGTTTCCCTACTTTTTCTGATACCTCTAGTTGCCCAATCACTAAATATAAATTTAGGGCAAATGCTTTTGGTCTTCTTTTCAAAAGTTTTATTGAATTCAGTGTGAACAATTGAAAAGAAATGATCATAGAATTGATTTATATTAATATTGTCATGGCTCATAACACTTAACTTGTTCTGTAGGGAAATATTGTACCTATTTAATTTACTAGAAGTTATAGGTCTAAATTTAATATCAACTTTTTGCAATGGTGTATTACACCTGAAAGTTACAGTTTGTCCGCTATGGTCAGACGGCAGACTATTTACTACGGCTCTATCTAAGTATTCACAATCGCAGAAAACATTATCTATACAAGTAGCAGAAGAAGGCGTGACTCGAGTGGGTTCTATAAAAACGTTAGTCAAGTCAAATGACTTAAAAAGATTTAATAACCGACTGCTATTTGAATTATCTTCCAAAATATTGATATTGAAGTCACCACAAATAATCGTAGATTTATTACTGGCTGTAAGTTTTGCCAGAACATCTTCCATTATTGATTCAAATAAGGAAAAGTTTTGATAGTTTGGGGGTCTGTACACACACACAATTATATGCTTATCTAGCTCAACACAGGACAGTTCGACGCAATGTTCAACCGAAAGACCTACTATGTCAGCACGTTGCTTATATTTAACACAATTTTTCACTAATATTAGGGAACCTCCACGCAGCATAGATTTACGGTTAAAGCAGCTACCCACCATATAATTCTCATAATTAATAAGCATTTGGTAATCTTTTAACCAATGTTCAGTAAAGCAAACAATGTCAAACATACTTTTCTCTAAATACAATTCAATTTCTAATAATTTGGAAGAAATGCCTTGGATATTTTGGTGGAATAATTTTAAAGAGTTCTGCTGAGGCCCTTTTTTACGAACTAATGAAGTGCCAGAAGATACTTTGCTGTTGGTAGGATTAACAATATTGTTAATGGTACCTTCTGTTGTCTCACTTCCTAGTTTAAATTAATATTAAGATCTGGAGAGAGCCCCGAGACTCCCGATCCATCGCCAGACAACATGATCCTATCATTCCTAAGAGCTAATTGAGAAGTTTCCACGGTGACATATGGTTCCTCCTCAGTACAAAGTTTGTAAACATCAATAGCACTAATGCTATATTTATTTAAGGTCACCACCTGTTCATTAGTATTAGTACTAATAGTCGCAGTATCAATAATAGAACTAAACTTAGACATACTACTTATGTCTGTGTGAATATTAAAAGCTAATAGCCGAGCTATTTTGTGTCTACAACTAATAGGTAGATACACTTTACCCCGCGTCGATCTAAGTTTATCAACAAAAGTGTTAATATCAAGAAATATAAGTTTGTCACTATAGTGACCTACTAAAAAATGTATGTGTTTGTTTAACATGTGAATATAATCGTTTTTCCTACTACTTACATTTTCAAAATATGGAAAAGCACATAAAATGACTTTTTTACAATTTAACTTTAACAACTCAGAAACATAGTCAGTGATGTCTTCCTTTTTAACCTTTGAACTATTCCCAACACATATAGTAATGGTGGTACTAGGATCACAAACACTTTTTGTTACAGATGCCATGACCTGTTTGTAGGTTGACCCTGGCATACAATTGTTTTGGGTACAATAACTCAGGTTATTACTAATTAATTTACCTAGCCCCTTACCTATACTGTCAGAGAACATAACTGAATGATCACAAACATTACTATTTGATGAGACAAAATTACCAAACTCAGGCAAACTATCATATAACTCAGGCTGTACCACGTGTAAATCATCTTGTGTTATATTAATAATTGTTTGTTGATTTAGAGTGCTGTCCCGAGGCAAATTCTCAACCTGGTATGGGTCCTCCATTACCTGAGGCTGGATAATATCATGGTTGGTAACTGTCTGGCAACTACATTGACCCATTACCAACTCATTTGCCGCATAAATATGTTCCCTAATTTGGCTTTGAGAAATCTTATACCTACTAGAAAGGGAACTTAGTGAATCCTGAAGTACCTGAATTTCAGACTGCAACTGCTGAGTATCAATTTCATAAATTTTTATACTGTCCTCTAATTTTATTTGGTAATTATTTAACTTATTAACTAAATCAACACGCTCTTTCCTTAGTGGAATATATTTGGAAAAGCGTTTATGTTGTTTCCTAAATTGATTGCATTTTTTAATAATTCTGTTTAATCTTGCATATTTTTTAAACTTCCTATTGCTAACTATAAAATTCTGTTTGAGTAAGGAATCTTCAGTCAGGTCAATAGTTATTAAGGAAGGGGGGTTACAATTACTATTTAATAATTCATTATATAAGAGGTTTGTTTCTATAACCTGAGTACTTTCTCTTTCTTTCTGTAATTTAAATATACAATTCTCGACCTGAGACGCATAAGGTCGAATATCGAGATCAGATCAAAATAACTTTAATAGCCAGCTGAAACCAGTATCTCGCGCTCTTTCTAAGCATGTAACAATCATAATTTTATCTCTTTTTGTTCTGATGTTACACAAATGCATAAGGTCGAATCTGTCTAATTTTCTAATTTATATCGTGGAATAAGGCTTGATAGCAAGTACAGTATTTATGCTTAAAATATGAGTTTAATTAGAAGGTCGAACATTGACTTCAGTTTTTATGCTTGTAAATTATTTTACGCGTAAGGAAGGGACTATTTTGTCATTCGACTTTATGCTACAAAGATTGTTGGTAAAAATAATACGTATTGTCAGATAGAACTTTATGCCTCCTGAAATTAAATAATCAGATGTCGGACCTTGAGATATAGTGTTATGCCTCGAAAGTTTTATTTGTTTGGTTAGGGTCTACAAACATAATTCGCCCTTATGCCTTTAAGAAGTGCTATTTTATCGTTGTACAGAAATGCCTATGTGAAGAAGAAGCACTATTCCATTGATTTCGTGACCGCACACCGACGCGATACAATGATATCGGACATTATCGCCAGACACTCAGCCGTTTTTCGGCGCCACGGTGGCTTGACCTATCAGAGCACAGCACCGGGCTTGTGCGACGTGCTTTATGTTTACAAGTTATTTCCTGAAGTTGATTAAAATGAATAATATTGTATTTATTTCAGACCGTCCGTTGCCTAACTGGAAATCTCCAGGGCTGGAGGGACTGCACAACTTCTGACTAAAATGGTTCACAAGGTCACACGCTCGCCTGGCGACCCTATTCCATTAAAGTCAGGGTCGCCGCCAGAGTTCCTGACAACGGGTATAACTAACCTGCTCTATAAGTCGGGTAGTATCGGACAGTCGATAAAATTCTAAAATACATTTTGAGAACTAAAATTAGCAAACATATAGATGACATTTCTGTCATGTCCATTTCTCAAAATGGATGTAGAAACGGGTCCCGTGGTTCTAAGGACCGACCTACTGATTGATATAGCCATTAGTCAACAGGTTCGCTGTTCCCGAAAGGATCTGTCGACCCGTTGGATAGACTATAAGAAGGCCTATGACTCGGTGCCACATAAAATGGCTCAAGAGGGTGCTAGAGTTGTATAAAGTTGATGCAACTCTGCGCACCTTCATGTCGTCGTTTATGGGGCAATGGAATCCTCCATTGCCCCATACACGACGACATGAAGGTCCTTCGCTATCCAGGATGTCAAGTCTTGAATAATCTTAGCACACTGCTGGAGGATTCGGTCTAGGTTTCGCTTGCGGAAAGATGGTTGGGTTATATCTCAGCTCCTTTACATGGATGACTTGAAACTCTTTGCCCCTAACGATTTGCAACTGAGTGAGCTACTGAAGGTAACTGAAAACTTCAGTAGCGCTATCACGATGGGATTTGGTGTGGACAAATGTGCGGTCATGCATGTAAAGCAAGAGGAAATTGTGGAATCTCTGAAAACCCAGCTCTCAGATTTCATAAATCTTAGATCCCTCTCAGCAACAGAAACCTATAAATATTTGGGTACGTCGGAAGCGCTGGGCATCAATGTTGCTGACATGAAGCAACTGTTGAATGAGCGCTTCTCTGGCCGCCTGAAAAAAGTATATCATAGTCTTTTATCAAGTGGAAATAAGTTGCGTGCCTTCAACGGTTGGGTCATGCCGGTTTTGATGTACTCTTTCGGCATACTTAAATGGACTCAAACAGAACTAGACGCCTTTAATACGAAAGTCCGTAAATTGTTGATGGCATATCGAATGCATCACCCACGTTCTTCGGTTATGAGACTGTATATCCCGCGGAAGTGGGTCGAGACTTAAACGCTAAGACTCTCCAAAATCACGAGTTATGCAGCCTCAGGGAATATTTCCTAGAAACCGATGAGGAGATGCATCGAAATGTGGTTGCAATGGACAAGGGCCTCACCTCACTCTCCTTGGCTAAAGAGAACTGACGCAAACCTCCCGTTCTTGCCACTAACGACCGCAGAGTAAGGAACTTCATGGACGGTTTTTCTGGGCCCTGCAGGGACCCGATGTAGGTAGACTTATCAGCGTCCGTAGCCCGGCTCCGTTCCGGGGACCTAAATGGAGAAACCCGAGGGTTTTGTGTGTGCAATAATGGATGAAGTTATGATGACGAATTAGTACCGGAGGTTTATTGTGAAGGACGGCATGGTTGATATTATGTCGGGCATGCCACCGTCCAGGCGAATCAATCCGTTACATTGTCTCGTCTAACTAATGGCGACTATTTGCATAGACACTATCTTGTAGCTAGGATTATCCATCAGCAACTTCCTCTAAAAGAAAACCTTGTGGAATCGGAAGTGCCCTACAAAAGGTACGTGCCCAACCCAGTTCTCGATAGTGGCAGTGCCACATGGTACTGGGATCAATCCATCATCACTGACAGAACTATTGTAGCCAATAGGTCTGATATAGTGGTGGTGGATTGATCAGACCGGCGCGCAATGATTGTTGACATAACGGTGCCGCATGATGAGAACCTTGTGAAATCCGAGAAAGATAAACA